>CM059290.1:18789130-18881630 GCA_030340665.1 Neosalanx taihuensis
TCTCTCTCTCTCTCTCTCTCTCTCTCTCTCTCTCTCTCTCTCTCTCTCTCTCTCTCTCTTTCTCTCTCTCTCTCTCCTCACATGAACTGAACCGTGTCTAGCTCGGTCGCCCACGCGTTCGTAGCCGTCGACGCAGAGCTGAAGTAATGACGTGGAGACGCGGTGGTTTGTCACGTTTCCTTCTGACATCACAGCTCGAGATTTCTAACCTTGCCATAGTTTCTGCTGTGAGACCATCTGGATGTCACAGTACTCTGGCATATGAAGCATGTGCTCCGCTGAAGCCTGTGTGTGTGCTTGTGTGTACTTGTGTGCAGTGTGTGGGTGTGTGCTTGTGTGTACATGTGTTTGTGGGTGCGATGTGAGCTTGTGTGTACTTGTGTGTACTTGTGTGTGCCTGTGTGTATTTGTGTGTGCCTGTGTGCTTGTGTGTACTTGTGTGTACTTGTGTGAGCTGTGTGTACTTGTGTGTGCCTGTGTGCTTGTGTGTACTTGTGTGTACTTGTGTGTGCCTGTGTGCATGTGCTTCTGTGTGTGTGTGTGTGTGTGTGTGTGTGTGTGTGTGTGTGTTAGAAAGTGGTGTAGTGTCTGGACACTCCTGTTGAACATTGTTAACACTGTTGAACACCTCAGCCTTGGTACTCATCGACTGAACACAAAAGCAAAGAACACAACAGTGATGCACAGGAGGGAGGGAGGGAGGGAGGGAGGGAGGGAGGGTGTAGAGAGAATCTGAAATCAGAAAGAGATCTAACCCAGAACCAACTGCAGTAAATATGAGGTTAGGTTTGTAAATGACCTCCAGTCCCTCAGCCATGTAGACAGCAGGAATAGTCCAACCTGGACGGCCTGAATGGATGGATGGTCTTGTATGGATGGATTGGATGGATGGCTTGGATGGATGGCCTGGATGGATGGCTTGGATGGATGGCTTGGATGATGGCCTGGATGGGATGGCTTGGATGGTCGGCTTGGATGGATGGCTTGGATGGATGGTCTTGGATGGATGGCCACATAACATGTCATAGAAGAGAGGAGAGGAGGTCTGGGGCAGCAAAACAACCTAATTTCACCATTTTGTTGGTTGATATTTCTGTGTGTTTTGAATGTACGTTTGCAAAGTAATAAGCTGTTCAAATCACTCTTCTAGATGAACTAGCATTAGCAGCAAATGCAAAATAAATATTGGCATATTTACATATGGCAACACTATGCTGTTCTTACAGTGGGTAATTTGCATATCCTCATGTTGTCTTGGTCCAGAATCTTTAGATGACGCTGACTGCATTAGACCTTGTCAGCATATTTGACGCTGCATTGATTGCTGTCCCTGTTCTGCTTGGTTATTTGGGGTTTTTTCCCACAAAGAAGCATGGAAACTGTTTTCAACAACCGTGACAAAATGAGCAGCTTCAAAAACATAAAGTTAAAGCTAAAGCTTCTTCACTTCTTCAAGGAGGGGGGGGGGGGGGGGGGGGGGTTTGTTTGTCGCATTGGCTAGAAAACGTCAAACAAATAAAACTTCAAATGTAAATGTTCAGTGCTGGAGTTTCATTTCTCCAGGGATGAACTCAGGATAAATGTGGGAAATCCTTCCGCACCTTTCATCTTGGTAACTCGATCTCTTTTAAACTCACACACACTCTCTCTTTCTCTCTCCGTCTCTATCTCTGTCTGTCTCACTTTCTTTCTATCTGTGTGTCTCTCTCTCTCTACCTGTCTCTGTCTGTCTCTCTCTCTCTGTCTCTTTGTCTCTTTCTTTCTCTCTCGATCTCTCTCACCCTTTGTCTTTCTCTCACACACCTGCTCTGGGGATCAAACTCCTCCTAATCTTGAGTCGTCTCCTAGGAGAGTTCTCTAGATTTCTCAAGAACATACTGTGCTCCTCCGCAGCGTGACTTGTCATCTCAGCAGTAAACGTCCATCTTTAATCAGGACAGGAGGATATTAGCTGAGTTATGTGAACGTCAGCTTTCTTACTTTCTCTCTGAGTGGAAGCAAATGTCAACCGTTCCATTCAACGAGCGTGTTTTGCGTTCAGATTGTGTTTTTGATTGATGAGAGAGAGTTTCCCTCATCTTGTTCCATTATTTTTCTTCCTTTGTCTTCTGGCTCCAGGTGCAAAGTCTGTAGGGGCTCCGAGATGGCCAGTTAAGAAGGTAAGGCTGCATGCAAGCTGTAAAAATGATTGAATGGCGCCACCTTGTGGAATGATGAGGAATCACACTTTTGTGCCTGTTCATGTGTTGGTTCCTCAGAGTCAGGATGTCTACCGAGCAGGGATGGAGAGCTCTGACCCTGAGATGGAGACCGGCCGCTCCACACCTCCCCTTCCCAGACGCCCCACCCCCTCACAGCTGCTGCCTGACCCTCCTGTGTTACACCCTGAAGACGCAACCCGAAACGCCAAACTACCCATCACCAAACGCCACAGGAAGCTGCTGCTGAAGAGCGGCGCCCCTTCAGGCGAGGAGGACCAACAGCAGCAGCAGGCTCTGGCCCAGAGCCAGGAGTCCCGTCGACAGCTCCTCCGGGAGGTTTGTGCTAAGTACCATCCCAGTGTGACGGAGGCTTCTGCCAGGCAGGTGGCCCGGGTGTTTGTGGAGGACAGATCCGGCCTCCTCTACTGCGAGGTTCCCAAGGCCGGCTGCTCCAACTGGAAGCGTGTTCTGATGGTGCTAGACGGCAGCGCCAGCTCCACCCACGGCATCGCCCACAACGACGCCCACTACGCTAACCGCCTTCGCCGATTGGACGCGTACGACGCCACGGGCATCGCACAGAGGCTCCGCCTCTACACCAAGGTGCTGTTCGTCCGCGAGCCTTTCGAGAGGCTGGTATCGGCATTCAGGGACAAGTTTGAGAGCCCCAACTCCTACTACCACCCCGTGTTCGGCCGACCAATCATCTCCCGCTACCGTGCCAACGCTACTCGCGTCGCCCTGAGGACGGGTGCCGGGGTGACCTTCCGAGAATTCGTCCAATACCTGCTGGACGTGCGGAGGCCGGTGGGCATGGACATCCACTGGGAGCCGGTCAGCCAGCTGTGCAGCCCCTGCCTGGTCAAGTACGACTTCATCGGGAAGTTCGAGAACCTGGAGGACGAAGCCAACTTCCTGTTGCGGAGCGTCGGGGCGCCTAGCAACCTCACCTTTCCCGATTTCAAAGACAGGAACCCTGACGCTGAGAGAACCTCCTCCAGGATCACCCAGCGCTACTTTGCACAGCTGAACTCGAGCGAGCGACAGAGAGCCTACGACTTCTACTACATGGACTACCTGATGTTCAACTACCCTAAACCGTTCATAGACCTGTACTGAACACCTGGGTTGCCAGGTTTGAGATTTGTTGTTGACATTTCTGTGGAGTGAGATTATCCTGTGAGTCTTGAAATAAGCACTACAGACACATTCAACGTTTTAAATGTTCTTAATAATCGCGATATTAAACTTGTGACGTGTGCTTTTTGGGGGGTTTTTGACTTGTTTTGAGCACAGGTCTTATAACCTTTTAGTTTACTGCTTTTCAAAATGCTATTATCCATAGGAAATTCACAAGCTAGTGGACTTGGTCGATGGACTTGTGTACTATGATAGGTTGCTGAAGTGATATGGATTGGTAGGCATTGATTGGAGCGTTCTATAATGGGCTTACATGAACGTGACTGAAATCCTGTTAGCAGTCTGAGAATGGAGCACTGTGCACCATAACTTCTGTGAAGTCACTTAAAATGAGGTCAATGGGTTGTTAACAAGCTTGTTGTCCCAACACATTCTGAATGAAGCGTTCAAGGTAAAACATCTACAGTATGTCAAGACTAACAGATGATGAAGCGCTCGGTGATATTCTAGGTGATATTCTAGGTGATATTCTAGGTGATATTCTCTTGGATTTCCTTGATGAAACCTCACATGTTCTCTGTGAGCAAATAGAAGAACAACAATCGACATGACAACGGATACGAAGATTCTACATGACCACATAACATGACAGTATGATTGATGTATGTCAAAGTGCAATTGTATTATAATAATCTTTTTTCTTTATTTTGCTTTATTAAAATGCTTAATATGCCGATAAAGGAAATTCGATTTAAATCTCATAGTCCTAAAACTGCCATTTAACGTTTGTTTTTACACTCTTTATTTCTCTTAATAAATGTTGAAAAAATATTTTCCAAACAAGTCTTGTATCTCAGTTCAGGTTGTCCAAGCAGCATCCAGTCTACTGTCTCTCTGCTAGTCCAGTCTACTGTCTCTCTGCTAGTCCAGTCTACTGTCTCTCTGCTAGTCCAGTCTACTGTCTCTCTGCTAGTCCAGTCTACTGTCTCTCTGCTAGTCCAGTCTACTGTCTCACTGCAGGGGTGCAGGGTCAGGGGTGCAGGGTCAGGGGTGCAGGGGTGCAGGGTGAGGGGTGCAGGGTGCAGGGTGAGGGGTGCAGGGGTGAGGGGTGCAGGGGTGCAGGGTGAGGGGTGCAGGGGTGAGGGGTGCAGGGTGAGGGGTGCAGGGTGAGGGGTGTGAGGTGCGGAGGAGGTTCTTTGTTAACAAGCGTTGGCCCCCAAGGCAGTGTGTCAGGGGGGGTGTAGAGGTGGGGGGAGGGGGGGGAGGGGCTCAGACAATGAGATGATGTCCTTCCAATAACATTGACATATGTGGCAGTATAATGACCAGTTCTGATAACATGAAACTTTGTGATTATTATATATTATTATATATTATAACTGTTAGTTGGCATTAGCACCATGTATACGTTTGTTTCAGTCTGTAATAATAACCTGTCAACTATGTATAACTAGACATTGTCAGATAATTAACATTGTAAGTCAACAATACCCTGAGTGTTGCATAAAAAGCACTTTAGCATCCAATTCGCAGGGCATTGAAAATTAATATTTTTTTGGTCCTAAGCTTTAATCATACTTGAACCATCACAGCTGTTGGTTGGACCATTACTGCGACGGTTGAAAATGATTAAAAACATCTTTAACCACTGAGCTAAGAAATGACTAAATGCAGCTTCCTCTCTCTTCCATCACCCAGCATGAAATTCATAAATTAAAGAAATTAACTGTCAACGCCTGGGGTGACTTTACAAGCTATTTAAATCTTTAAATTCACAACATATTTTCCATACTTTATCTAATTGAACTTAACTGCAGGGTTTCTTTAATTAGAAAAAAAAAATCAAGGTCTAAGAAGTGTTGATTCGGAGCAGGAAGACACGTGCTCAAATTGAGCTCGCGGCCAAAACGCATGAAAGAGACCCACTTCCGCTTTAGCACGCGCTGTGGAGGTTAGCGCGCGATGTTCCTAACTAGAACATGGAGTGAACAGCGCTGCACTGTGTCTTATCTTTATCTGCTAACATGGCAGCAACACACACTATCTTACATCAACAGATTAATACAAAAGTTAAACTGCCCCCCCCCCCCCCATTAGGTTATAATGGAGCGACTCGCGCGCAGACAAGTGCTGAACACTGGAATCCATCCACTCAATGACGCGCGCGCAGTTAAGACCGCATAGGAGGTGTCATTTCAACATATAGAAGGATATATATTTCTTAACCTGTTAAAGGCTACATGAATGGGAAAAAAATAATATATCCTGCTTCCCCCTCCTCCCTGAGGCACATATCTCCATCTTCTAGTGCGCAGTAATTGAAATGGCGACTTTGACCCGAGGCATTTTAAAGCTTTAGCGCTGGCATCATGCATGAAGATAGACATCATTTGTTTCTTGCGCCAGAAGGTTGTTTGAAGTTAAAATGTGAGCTATACTGGGGGGCAGGGAACATCTAAGCTTAAAAAACGCACATATCCTGACAACTGACGGTTATATTTTTTCCAACAAGTCAAATACAATTGTCTGGCGTGCAGTAAATGACAAATAAAGATCTGACTTGCACATATCTACACATCTTAAACAGTGCAACATTATATTGTGGACTAATAAGAGCAGATCTCCGTTGGAAGGAACGAGAAACACGACGTTTTTGTAAAAAAAAAAATATAAAAAAAAAGAATTGACGTGTGGAAAAGGAGCCGAATGGGTCTCATGTTCTTCGTGAAGAGGATTGAAAAAGGGGGAGAAAAGGGGGAGAAAAGTCTGCAGTGTTGTAACCTCCTCCTGCCCCTCTGGGTTAGAGAAGCCCGGGGCAGGAAGCTCTTTCAGCCCTCCTCAGTTCGGAGACAGACTGATGGGCTAAGAGAAGCTCAGTGGGTTTAATATCAGAAGAACAACAGCAGATGAACAACATCAGACCGAGATAAAACACAGATCTGGGAGGAGAACGGCTCTTTATGTCTTCAGCCTCTTCTCAGGTAAGGAAGCGCTTGTTTCTTTCCTCCTTTTTCTTTTTTTTTGGGGCGAGAATCCTGCTTGAAGCCTCTTAAAGAAACAGCTGCTGTAAAACAACCAAGATAAGCGTAGATTTGAACCCAAGTTTCCATATATTTGGACATCATTCGACGAGAATACCGAGACACCGGTGTTCATATGTTGGATTCAAACAGGATTTATACCGAAAGAGAAGAAAGAGCTGAACTAGAATCCTCCCCGGATCCCATCTGATCTCCTAACATGTTTGAAACGGTACAGTGGCATAAATTTATTAATACTGAATTATGTGTATCGTAAATATGGGTACCGGTAATATTTTGCAAAGTGAAGGGTTGAGTACTGTGCTGTAGTTCACTGTTCTCATTTAGGTTTGTACATGTTTTAAGGGTTATTTCCTGACTTGAGATACACACAGGCAAGATGTTATAGATTTAACACAACAGAGGAATATCACAAGTTAATGACATGGGTCTTAAAAAAACATGTAGACTACACCATTCATTTAGAAACCTAAAACAACGATTATTTGCAGGGTTTTTCTTTAGACAAGACAACACCCTGAACGTGTGTGTGTGTGTGTGTGTGTGTGTGTGTGTGTGTGTGTGTGTGTGTGTGTGTGTGTTGAGCCAGAGGGATTCCCCGGGGCCAAACAGCTGAGCTTCACCTCCTGCGCACCTTTCATGGTTCAGAGAACTTCTTTACAATCGAGAGACTTCGCAGGAGGGGGGGGGGGTGGTTTAATGAATCCAAGCCTCGTGCCCTGCGGTGATAAACGCCCTCTGTCTCATCACCCTAAACTACTGTAGGGTTGAACGTAGCCTGAACGTGAATCTGTATGTGAGATTCTGATCTCATCTCACTACTAGAACAATAACGACTGAAAATATGTATAGTATAACAACAGACCAGTCAAGTACGGGTCACTGTACACATGAACCCATCGTACCTTAAATCAGTACAAACTACTGAAAATCGTTGAATGACAGACACACCTCTGTTAAACTTGGGCGTCCTCGTCATTATCGCTAATTACAAGGGCATGTTATAATGTGTAGCTGTTGGAACAGTAACATCTCTCCGTGTGTGAGCAGTAAGATCTGAATGACTAGGGACTTAAAACCCAACATCTCAGGTGATTCTAATGGAACACTTCACCTTAAACCAGGGGTGTCCAATCCTGGTCCTCGAGGGTCACTGTCCTGACAGTGCTAGATGTTTTTCTGCTCCAGCACACCTGATTCTATTTAATGGATCATTATCAAGCTCTGTGGAAGCCTCGTAATGACCGATTCATTCGAATCAGGTGTGCTGGAGCAGGGAAACATCTAAAACTGTCAGGACAGTGGCCCTTGAGGACCAGGATTGGAGACCCCTTGCCTTAAAAGCATTTAATCTAAAATGTAGTTTGATGTGTTCAGCTGTGACAGAGACGCAGGCTGTGGTCGTTGTTGTGACGTGTTGCCTTGTCCTCTCGTCCTCAGGAGGGCCGCAGCGTCTCCAGGATGTCCCTCAGCAGGTCTCCTGTCTCTCCTCTGGCTGCTCAGGGTATCCCCTCCCCAGCACAGCTCACCAAGTCCAACGCTCCTGTCCATATAGATGTGGGAGGACACATGTACACCAGCAGTCTGGCCACACTCACCAAGTACCCTGAGTCCAGGTGGGAGGAGCCTGGGGCTATCAAGCTGCCAAACACAACGACGTAACCATACAGAGACACAGAGAAAGAAACCATACATGTGTTTAAGGCACCATAGTTGTGTTTAAGAAACCATACATGTGTTTAAGACACCATAGTTGTGTTTAAGAAACCATACATGTGTTTAAGACACCATAGTTGTGTTTAAGAAACCATACAGTGTTTAAAAAAGCATAGACATGTTAAATAAACTACAGTCCCGCCAGAACAATCAGTACAAAACGCATCTAATCTTGAGACGGTTTTCATCCCATTCCGCTTTTATAATATACGGTGCCCAATTTATGGATCAGCAGGGCATGTAGAGTGCCAGGGAAGAGAAGAGAGGAAGAGGAGAGAGGAGGAGAAGAGAGGAGGAGGAGGGTATATTTTAATTGCCTTTTGGAGGACAAAGAGAGAGGAGCTGAGCAGGGTTGAGCTGGCCTGGAGCGAGGAGGTGAAACTCCTGCTGGAAGAGCAGAGCAGCACCTTAGGCACTGAAGAAGGAGGAGTGCTGGCTCTTAGAAAAGGATGAGGCATCGATTTACTGAGAGAGAGAGGGAGAGAGAGAGAAAGGGATGGACAGAGAGACAGAGAGAAAGAGAGAGAGACAGAGAAAGAAGAGAGAGAGAGGGAGGGACAGAGAGACACAGAGAGAGAAAGAGAGAGAGACAGAGAAAGAAGAGAGAGAGAGAGGGAGGGACAGAGAGACACAGAGAGAGAAAGAGAGAGACAGAGAAAGAAGAGAGAGAGAGAGGGAGGGACAGAGAGACACAGAGAGAGAAAGAGAGAGAGAGACAGAGAAAGAAGAGAGAGAGAGAGGGAGGGACAGAGAGAGAGAGAGACAGAGAAAGAAGAGAGAGAGAGAGAGGGGGGGGGAGGGAGTGAGAGGGAGAGAGAGAGAGCAAGAGAGAAAGCGTTATGGAGGAGTGATAAAGAATGGGGCTCTGGTACAAAGGAGAGATGGAAAATGATGATTGCATTACTTACTGATGTTGTACAATTCTCAAGATCCCTAATATATGACTCTAAAAAGGTAATTTCAGTTGGATCTTATTAATGATTATGAAAGAACTGACAGTCTATTAGCTATTTTAGCATGATAACTTCGGTTCATAGATACTTGTACAAGCTAAAATATGACCACATGATCTGTTATTGAAAGGTACAATTACCTACCATTCCTATGACCGTGTGTATTGATCAACATATTACTGTTACCTTTTATTAACATGTTTCCGATCATTGTAACTCTTCCAGAATAAGTCGTCTCTTCAACGGCACCGAGCCCATCGTGCTGGACAGCCTGAAGCAACACTACTTCATCGACAGAGATGGAGATATATTCCGCTACATCCTCAGCTTTCTCAGGACATGCAAACTGTTACTGCCAGAAGACTTCAAGGTATTTATATTTGACGTTTCAGTCATTTAGCAGACGCTCTTATCCAGAGAGACTTACAGCAAGTACAGGGACATTCCCCCCCTGAGGCAAGTAGGGTGAAGTGTCTTGCCCAAGGACACAGCATTTGGCATGACCGGGAAACAAACCAGGGTTTCCTGGGTTCACCTAGGAAAGTTATCTGGTCTCAGGTCAGAAGTTAGAAGTCAGAAGTGACTGAAGTGAGAGTTTCTAATCTGCAAGAACCCCAAATAAAACCCTGTTAGAAAATGAATCAAAAACAAACATTTAGCTACAGCAGAGCTATGACCTATAGTCCTATCAGAAATCATTTTTTGTCTCACGTCTACAGACAAGAAATTAACAACTTAAACACAAACAGTAACTTCCTCTCCTGCCCTGAGGCTAACGTAGCTGAGTTATGTAAAAATGGAAAATAAGGAGGAAGTCAAACACATTTTTCTCTGCGCAGAAATACATTGTTATCCACATTCTACCACAGAACAGCAGTTAGAGACTGTGACACCATTATGAGTTCACCCTGCCAGCTACCGTATCTGGTTTGACTGTGCAGGGTTTGAGCTGGGATGCTTCAGCATGTACGGAGCTAAATTAAGGAGAGTAGACCGTGTGTGTGTGTGTGTGTGTGTGTGTGTGTGTGTCACCGTGACAACATCTCAATTTAAGCATGTGTGAAGAATGTCAGTGAAGGTCTTTCAAACGTGAGTGCGTTTGTGTGTGTGTGTGTGTGCGGCGCGCATGTGTGTGTCAGTGTGCATATTGTCTCTTTCTCTCCGCATCTCTCTCTCGCCGTGTTGTTAGCGTTGCGTCTGTTATTCCAACTCTCTTCTCAGGATGACTAAAGCACCCTAAAGGCGAAGCCCCCTTTTTATAAAACACATCTATCCCTTCGCTTGGAGCTCTACAAAGGGAGCAGAGCTAAGAGCCACGGCTTTGATAGCGAGTGGAGCCTGAGGCCCCACAGCTCTGTGTGCTCACTGTCTGCTTGTTGTCAGAAGCCGTATGCAGCAGGCAGAGGGAAACTGAAGAAGAGATTCTTTTTTTTCTTCTTTCTCCTTCACACGAAGAGAATCACAAAGCCATGTGTCTCTACTGTGTGTAGCTGTACGCTGCAGCATAACACTGGGCTGTCCTGTAGGGGAAGAGGGGGGGGGCTGTCACCATCTGTGTGTGTGTGTGTGAGAGAGAGAGAGAGAGAGAGAGAGAGAGAGAGAGAGACAGAGAGAGAGAGAGAGAGACAGAGAGAGAGAGAGAGATATATATGTTAAGATGTCTGTCCTTAATGAAAACATCAGGTTTTTAGATCAACTCTTGAAATGAATGTCCAGGGTCTTTGACACCCGTTGGTGTGTCCAGGTCTCATGTGTGTGTGTGTGTGTGTGTTGAAGGACTTCCCCCAGCTGTACGAAGAGGCTCGTTTCTACCAGCTGGCTCCGATGGTGCGGGAGCTGGAGCGTTGGCAGGCAGAGAGGGAGGCCCAGCGGGCGGCGCCCTGCGAGTGCCTGGTGGTACGGGTGACCCCTGACCTGGGGGAGAGGATCGCCCTGAGCGGGGAGAAGGTCCTGATCGAGGAGATCTTCCCCGAAACTGGAGACGTCATGTGCAACTCTGTGAACGCCGGCTGGAACCAGGATCCCACCCACGTCATCCGCTTCCCCCTCAACGGATACTGCCAGCTCAACTCTGTGCAGGTCAGACACTTGTCTGTCTCTGATGATCACGGTCATCTCCTGCTAGTCTCATCTGTCTCAGTCATGTCTGATGATTCTCCTGAACCGTACCTTTATGCACCTGATAGAGTGGTAAACCAGAGTAACTACTGACCACATAAGAATAACACCAGCTGATTTCACTAAAGAGTTTCTCTACTTAGTGAGATCAGCTGCTGTTAGTGCTTGGTTGAAGTGAAAACCTGAAACCTCTTGACATGGTTGAACACCACTGCATAGACCAGGGGTGGGCAATCCTGTCCACTGTCCTGAAGGTTTTATATCTTTCCCTGCTCCAGCACACCTGATTATAATTATCAGGCTTCCGCAGAGCTTGATAACGACCTGTTCATTTGAATCAGGTGTGCTAGAGCAGGAAAACATGGAAAAGCTTCAGGAAAGTGGCCCTCAAGGACCAGGATTGCCCACCCCTGGCATAGACTGTCAGACCTGGTACTGACAGCCTGTAGTGTGACTGCAGATCCCTTGAACACAGTAGCAAAGCTGAACGTGTGTGCACGTGTGGGGCACGTGTGTGCACGTGAGACTAACGGCACATTTCCTGCAGGTTCTGGAGCGGTTGTTCCTGAAGGGCTTCGGCATGAAGGCATTCTGCGGAGGCGGAGTCGACTCCTCCCAGTTCAGCGAGTACGTTTTGTGCCGTGAACTTCGAAGGACCCTCGTCACCACGCCCATCCGGATCAAACAGGAACCCCTGGATTAGCTGATTGGCGCCGCCCTGCTGGGGGGGGGGAGACGACGACGACAACTCCTCTCCACACACAGAGACTTGTAGATGAAACTGAAATATGTGGTTTCTAAGTCGTTTTTTGACTCTTCGTTATGGTTGCCAGGTTGATGGAACATTTCCCCCCCCCCACCGGTCATCCAGAAATGAGCTTCAGTCTCACGTTGAAGCTTTGATCATCTGGCAGGGTACAGGAGAGTTAGAAGTGAAACAAAGTCTCTGTTACCCTGCCATCAGTTACTTTACAATCATTCAATATTATTATTATTCACAATGTGGGTGATTTTTCTATATTTGGACAGAGCGTCTGCCTCTTTCAGTGCTCAAGACGTTTGCATCACTGTACATAGATGTGGTGGCTGGTTTTAAATGTGCCATGGTTGACAACAGGGACAATTTAAAGAGTTATTTTAACAAAAACGTAGAAACACCCATTTCAGTCACTGATATTTAACGTACTGGTTTGTTTATTCTCATGTTGTATTGATAAAAAGATACCAAGTCTTCCAATGTTGTCTAGGAACACAGAAATCTATGCTCCGCAATTCGATTATTGTCTTCCTCTATTCAATCACCTCAGAGGTTTCACAAGACGCTCAGAAACAGCTTTTGAAAAGCCAGACGTCAAACAAAGACTTTTCTTTTGAATCCATTTCTTTATTTAATTTTTTTTGCAAAGGTACAAACAATAGTAAAATTGCATTGCCTGAAATGAATCAGGTTTGAATACAGACTGTAGGAAATATAAATAGTCACAAAAATGTGTCCTTCAAAGTATGATAGCTGGATGTCCAAATCCCAGGTGCTTACTGAATACACACCACAGTTTTATGTATCTGTTGCAGATCTATGCACTATACAAACAAATGCCCATAACAGTAAAAAAAAAATGTAAAGCATTAAAAACCCTTAATGTACAGTCATTCCAAAAACGTCAAATGAAAGAGACAACATTTCTGCACATTGGGAAGTTGTGGACAATTCCATTGATGTTAGAAAATCGTGAACAGAGAGACTAGGAAAGATATTCTGAGCATTTAAAGTAAGTTGATCATTAGCATCTAAGATGTTGAGGGTGTTTGTATAGTGGTGAAGAAAACGGTTGCGTTATTATTACACGTTGGCGCAAAACGGGGTGAAATATACTGGACTGATGCCTGCTGCAATAACCTCAAGATTACTTCATTATCTAAGTTCAAATGAGCCAAAAGTTAAGAGCTTTTTACAGCTCCCCGTATGATTTTTGTGTAATTTTAAAGTTTAAATTGTATTTTAAAACACGTCAGCCTAGTCAAGAGCAACAGAAAACAGCATTTGGTAATTTTTGGAATCACCAGATTTCGAGACGTCAACCAAAACATAACTTTTAAGTATGCGAATGCTTTCTGTATAAGTCAATAAAAACCAGGTAAATACCAATACTTTCATTATTCTACACTCGCACGCAAACAGAAATTAAAAACAATTTCAATCATCTTTCGAGTTTATGCCTAAAGGGAAAAAAGGACAAGGATGTTTTTGAAGCCGTCTCAAGTACATTTATCTAACCGCTAACAAGATTTTACTGCAACTCATTTGCCCTAAAACATTAAAAAATAATGTGTTATAAATAAATTGTTAAAATACTCAGTACATGTACAAATACAAGATTCAAATATTTTTTTTGTGTGGTAAAGATTCGTTTTGAAGTCCGTATTTAGCTCATGGCATCCTGAGTGAATATCTGTGGGGGTTAAAATAGCAAAATCTGACAACAAACAAAAAATAATTAACTTGGGATTTATTTTGAAAAAAAGGTCTGGAGTAAAATCACTTCTTTAAGTACACCTCAGAGTGAAGTAAAAAAGAAGTGTTTCTGAATTGTTCATTTTTAAAACTAGATCGTTAAATGAGCCTTAGAGCCAGCAGCGCGCGACAGGAGGCGCGAGTCGACAGCTGACGGCTACACAGAGAGACACGTGACAGAGTGGCAAAGCGAATGAGCGTCGAAAACGTCCAGGAGAGCGGGGAGATGAGTGTGGTTTCCAGGGAGACTGCAGCGCGAGGGGCCTCCCTGCGGGTAGCTACTTGAGCAGAGCCTTGTAGAGCATGAGGGAGTGTGACGTCGCTCGCTCCTGCTCCAGACACAAGATCAGGTCCCTGAGGTTGACTCGCGTGATTCGCTGACGGAGCTGCTGCCGCGAGGACGAGGCCGGGGACGAGCCGGCCCCCGAGCCTGAGGCCACCTGCAGAGAAAAAGACCATTATGGGTGAGGCTAGCCTCTATCATGGGTGAGGCTAAGGGCTGGGGCTAGTGTCACAGCTAGCACAGCCCAGACCTGAGGCTAGAGTCACAGCTAGCACAGCCCAGACCTGAGGCTAGAGTCACAGCTAGCACAGCCCAGACCTGAGGCTAGAGTCACAGCTAGCACAGCCCAGACCTGAGGCTAGAGTCACAGCTAGCACAGCCCAGACCTGAGGTTAGAGTCACAGCTAGCACAGCCCAGACCTGAGGCTAGAGTCACAGCTAGCACAGCCCAGACCTGAGGCTAGAGTCACAGCTAGCACACTCCCACTAAGCTCCTACCATTCAGCCATCGCTCCAACAAACCTGACTGTCCAAAACTGCACAATATATCCCAAACACAAGACATGTCTCTGGGCTTGTTCAAGGAAAACATTTAGAGGAGCACAAAGCCAGCCTGATCTACATCTATACCTCACACAGCGCTTAACCGTACAAGCCCAGGTGTAGAGAGAGAGGGAGAAAGAGAGAGAGAGCGAGGGAGGAAGGGAGGGAGGGAGGGAGGGAGGGAGGGAGGGAGGGAGGGAGAGCGAGGGAGGGAGGGAGGGAGGGAGGGAGGGAGGGAGGGAGGGAGGGAGGGAGGGAGAGGCAGACAGGCAGCTACGTGTGCTCTGACAGCCTCTGGCTGTGCCTATTGTTTCCAGAAGGAGGCTGTGCTGTATGAGCCTTGAGGCCCAGGCTGACACCACAGGATAGGAATGAAGCTCCAGGTCTATACAGGAACACAATCACAGTATTAGAACACTCAACAGCCCTCAGGGCTGCTAACCCTCCTGCCCTGTCCCTCCTTCTCTCCCTCCCTCCCCCTCTCTGCCTCCCTCCGTCCCTCCCTCCCCCTCTGTCCCTCCCTCCCTATCTCTCTCTGCCTCTCTCTTCCCATCTTTGCCCTCCCTCCCTCCCTCCCTCCCTCCCTCCCTCCCTCCCTCCCTCCCTCCCTCCCTCCCTCCCTCCCTCCCTCCCTCCCTCCCCATCTCTCTCTGCCTCTCTCTCTTCCCATCTTTGCCCTCTCTCTCCCTCACACACATCTTTGCTCCACATTTAAACACAACATCAGCAGAGTCCGACCCAACTTCCCCTAAAGACAGGCAGGACAGCCAGGACAGCCAGGACAGCCAGGACAGTGACAGGACAGCCAGGACAGTGACAGGACAGCCAGGACAGTGACAGGACAGCCAGGACAGTGACAGGACAGCCAGGACAGTGACAGGACAGCCAGGACAGCCAGGACAGTGACAGGACAGGCAGGACAGTGACAGGACAGCTCTCCATCTGGTGAGCAGCTCCATGACTCCATGACTAACAAGACTTCAATCCTGTTTATGTCCTGGAAGAGGGAGGAGGGTGAATGTCTGATCTGCCCTGCGGCTTCTTCGCTTCATCTGCTTGATCACGTTACCCACAACCCCCTGGGGCAGGGCGTCTCTGCTAGCAGAAGGGCAGGCAACCTTACATTTCAACAAACCAAACTGGAAAAACAGCAGCAGTATCGGACTTCTGAGCTGCTAATGGCTCCGTGCTGTGAGCCTGATCTGTAGGAGACTGACCGCATGGTCTGAGGGGCTCCTGTGAGCTAACCAATCAGCTCTCACAAAACATCACAGCGACTGACGCAGGCCAAGTGTTTAAATATCACTTCCATATCCCTCTCATTCCTGCTCCAGCGACCCCCCCCCCCCCCTCCACCACCCCGCCCTCCCCTCCACCCCGCCCGCCTAATCCAGGGCTCTCTCACCGGGCTCTGAGGCTGCTCTGGTCTTTGTTTGAGAGTGCTGCTTGGGGGCACCCTGCTGGGTGTGTGTGTGTGTGTGTGTGTGTGGGGGGGGGGGGGGGTGGATGCCCATACTGCTGCTCCAGGGGATGGGAGGCCCTGGGGGATGGGAGGCCCTGGGGGATGGGAGGCCCTGGGGGGTGGGAGGCCCCAGGGCCAGGGAGCGAGCAGACACACCCAGAACAGCCCACAGGCTCACACTGACCCCCTTCACTCAACTCTAGTCACAGTCACTCTGTGTGTGTACGGGAGGGGGGGAAGGGGGGGGGGGGAGACAATGACTGTGTGTGTTTTGTAGTCAGGCAGGATTAACAAAGAGGTGGATGGGGGGGGGGGTGGCAGTGTTTTAGTGTGGCAGTGTGTGGGTGTCTGCAGTGTTGCAGTGTGTGGGTGTCTGCAGTGTTGCAGTGTGGCAGTGTGTGGGTGTCTGCAGTGTGGCAGTGTGGCAGCTCACACACCTCTGACCCAGCAGAGGAACTTCCTGGTGAGTCCAGCTTGCGCTTCTTCCGCGGCCCGATGGCAGCGAGGGCCGTCAGGTTGGCCTCCCGCTGCCGGATCTGAGCCTGTTCCTGCTGCTGCATCTGGGGAGAGGAGGGAGGGACAATGCATTACATATACTGTTAGACAACATGTCCCTGCCTCAGAACCCCAGTGTCCTGCAGTCCTCTAAGAGGCCAGGGTGTGTGTGTAGGGGTGGGGTGTGTGTGTGTGTGATGAAAAGTAGCATCGACAGAAGACATCATTCAAGGCAATGTTTCCATCCTCATTAACACTGCAATGCTTATTAGGGGAGCATTAACTAATGCACATGATGTGCACACACACCCCACCCCCTACACACACACACACACACACACACACACACACACACACACACACACACACACACACACACACACACACACACACACACACACACACACACACACACACACACACACACACACACACACACACACACACACACACACACACACACACACACACACACACACACACACCTGAAGGTTTTAGATGTTTCCCTGCTCCAGCACACCTGACACACACACACACACACACATACACGAACACACACACACAGCTGCCTATGCAGGCTGGCCATGTGCTACCGTGACCTTCGACTTAACACCAAATAAAGGTGTGTGTGTGTATTCTGACCAACAGCGTAACAGGATTTCTAAATGTTTACATACATGTACACAGCCAAGCATGTGCTACACAGCTTACCTCTTTAGCCTTCGCTTTTAACCTGGCCTGCTCTGGGTCCTCCTGTCTGGCTCGGCTCTGAGAGAAGAGGAGAGGGGGAGAGGGAGGAGGAGGAGGGGGAGGAGGAGAGGGAGGAGGAGAGGGGGAGAGGGAGGAGGAGGAGAGGGAGGAGGAGAGGGAGGAGGAGAGGGAGGAGGAGAGGGGGAGAGGGAGGAGAAGAGACATGTTACATGTTAGGTGTGATGTTACCATGGCAGTTTCAGAGTGAAGGTGTGATGTTACCATGGCAGTTTCAGAGTGAAAGTGTGATGTTACCATGACAGTTTCAGAGTGAAGGTGTGATGTTACCATGGCAGTTTCAGAGTGAAGGTGTGATGTTACCATGGCAGTTTCAGAGTGAAGGTGTGATGTTACCTTGGCAGCCTTCAGAAGGATCTCTCTCTCCTGTTCATCCTTCCTCTGTTTCTCCATCCTCTCCAGCTGCTCGAAGAAGCGCAGCTGAGTTCTGACGTCTGACGACTGTTCATACCACTCTTCATCCTGCCCCGAGAGAGAGAGGGGGGGGGGATTGGAAAGTGAGAAAATATATGCATTTTATGATTTTGTTTAGTATATCCTGGCTGGTCCAAAATCCTGTTTGCTTACATCAAAGAGTCAACATGACTACCACAGTAAATGAGGATGGTTCCTGCTGCCATGGTTACCTTGCCCCCGTCCGTGCGGTGCTGGGCCACCGTGGTCACCTTCTCCAGGATGGAGCGCAGGCGGGTCTGGGTGGCGTGGGAGATGAAGTTCACCGCCTCCGCCGGGACCTCAGTCACTCCGAACCTCTTCACTGCAGAGAGAGAGGGAGGGGAGAGAGACAGAGAGGAGCAACAGAGAGAGAGGGGGGGAGGGAGAGAGAGGGGGAGAGAGGGAGAGATGGAGTGAGAGATAGGGCGAAAGAGAGAAACACAGAGAGGAGCGACAGAGAGAGACAAGGAGATGGAGAGAGCAAGACAGAAACAGAGAGGGAGAGACAAAGAGTAGCGACAGAGAGAAAGAGAGAGAGAGAGAGAGAGAGAGAAAGAGAGAGAGAGAGAGAGAGAGAGAGAGAGAGAGAGAGAGAGAGAGAGAGAGAGAGAGAGAGAGCAGGAGAGGAAGGATGGAGAGAGGCTGAGTTTACTGATCTGTCCTGTGAGGAGAGCTTTGGGGGGAACTTGGTTAGGCAGCTAACCGCTAGCAGCTAACAGCGTACCCGTCTCCAGGATGCGGCGGTGCAGGAGGCCTGGAGGCAGGAAGGCCTCGTCTTTGCAGGAGCGGATCTTAGTCCCCACCAGCTCAGAGCTGGTTGCCAGGATACGGGCATTCTCTTCGTACAGGTTCACCCCAGCCATGGACGCCACGTCGTTGATGTCATCATCATCCCTGCTGGGCAGACAAATACACACACACACGCACACAAACGCACACACACGCACATTAATATACACACACACACATCATGGAGAGAGTTTTGGAACGTTGGATTTAGATGTGACTGAAGTTCACAGGGCTCTGTGTGCACCGACAAGGAGATCCAAGGAGATCCGAGACCCCGAACAGGGGTCACCAACCCTGGTCCTCAGGGGCCACTCTCCTGACAGTTCTAGATGTTTCCCTGCTCCAACTCACCTGATTCTAATTAATGGGTCGTTAATAAGCTCTGTGGAAGCCTCATAAGGACCCATTCATTAGAATCAGGTGTGCTGGAGAAGGGAAACATCTAGAACTGTCAGGACAGTGCGGCCCTCGAGGACCAGGATTGGTGACCCCTGTCTTAGGACAGACTGATCCAGTCGTGATCCAAACTGGGTGATACTGCACTCTAGTGGTGGATCTGTATAACTACGCACATATTCTACAACATAAAGGGGGGGGGGGGGGGGGGGGGTCAGGAATTCCTGCATTCCTGACCTGCCGATGTTTATATCACAATACCTGAAGGTCCCACCCCCAGGATCACTCAGCTTCTTCTGATTGGCCGTGGCCTGGGCGGAAAGGCCAATGGAACTTCTGCTAGCTATAATGGCTCTCGCCACAGCACCTGAAGGAGGAAGTGGAAACGCCACTCGTCAGCACAGTGACGGACATAAGGACCAGGATGGAGGGAGGATGCTGGAGGGAGGATAACCCACCTTGTGGCCTTATGGTCGGGGTGATGACCATGGGCATGCGGGTCTGGACCCCCTGAACACCTGGTCTCCTCATGCCCTGGAGAAGAGGAGAGGAAGGGGGGGAGGGAGGGGGGGGGTGAGGGGAGGAGGAGGGGTAGAAGAGGGGAAAAAAAATGATGTGATGACCTAGAATGAATATGCAGTATTGCCGTGACACTGCAGGAACTGTTAATATTGTTGTCATTTTCGTTGTTTGTTTTTATTTCGTCATTTATTGTTGTCAAATATTTGCTGGGTACCAGAGCAGGCGAGGATCCGAGGGCCCCCGCTGTCCTGACGGGCGCCACGCTGGGGCAGGAGGGCAGTCGTGCTCGCACGGTGGAGGTGGCGGTGACCGGGGAGGCGGACACCATCACAGGGGAGGCTGCAGCCTGGGTGGCTGAGATCAGAGACTGCTGGTTGTTCAGCAGAGACAAGCGGAGAGCAGGGAGACTTTTCTGTAGGGAAACAAGAAGGTTTTGTTGATTGATAATAATGACAATGGTTTCCATAGTCAAACCAGCATAACCAAACTGAAACATTTGAGGGAGTCAGATGGCTCAGTGGGTTAAGGCCTCGTGAGCGGAAGGTTGTGACTTCGAACCCCGGCTGTGGCTATGTGATGTTGTGTCCTTGGGCAAGGCACTTCACCCTACTTGCCCCAGGGAGAATGTCCCTGTACTTACTGTAAGTCGCTTTGGATAAAAGCGTCTGATAAATGAATAATTGTAATTTGAAATATTAGACGTTTGGAAAACTACAGAGGATCGTATGTCTGTGCGTTTCCCCTCGACTGCTACTCCTGACAAATAGATACATGAAATGGATAAATGTAAATGCTAAGATGCACTTAGCAATAGAACCATGAATCTTAAGAGGCCCGGTACTGCATTACTGTTTGATATGAGGCTACACTTTTAGACACTGGGAGACAACAGCAGTCTTTGCCCACCTTGAAGAAGGGGATGAGGTAGTGTTAGTGGCGTTAGCCCACCTTGAGGAAGGGGATGAGGTAGGGTTAGTGGTGTTAGCCCACCTTGAAGAAGGGGATGAGGTAGTGTTAGTGGCGTTAGCCCACCTTGAGGAAGGGGATGAGGTAGTGTTAGTGGCGTTAGCCCACCTTGAGGAAGGGGATGAGGTAGGGTTAGTGGTGTTAGCCCACCTTGAGGAAGGGGATGAGGTAGTGTTAGTGGCGTTAGCCCACCTTGAGGAAGGGGATGAGGTAGGGTTAGTGGTGTTAGCCCACCTTGAAGAAGGGGATGAGGTAGTGTTAGTGGCGTTAGCCCACCTTGAGGAAGGGGATGAGGTAGGGTTAGTGGTGTTAGCCCACCTTGAGGAAGGGGATGAGGTAGTGTTAGTGGTGTTAGCCCACCTTGAGGAAGGGGATGAGGTAGTGTTAGTGGTGTTAGCCCACCTTGAGGAAGGGGATGAGGTAGTGTTAGTGGTGTTAGCCCACCTTGAGGAAGGGGATGAGGTAGTGTTAGTGGCGTTAGCCCACCTTGAGGAAGGGGATGAGGTAGGGTTAGTGGTGTTAGCCCACCTTGAAGAAGGGGATGAGGTAGTGTTAGTGGCGTTAGCCCACCTTGAGGAAGGGGATGAGGTAGGGTTAGTGGTGTTAGCCCACCTTGAGGAAGGGGATGAGGTAGGGTTAGTGGTGTTAGCCCACCTTGAGGAAGGGGATGAGGTAGTGTTAGTGGTGTTAGCCCACCTTGAGGAAGGGGATGAGGTAGTGTTAGTGGTGTTAGCCCACCTTGAGGAAGGGGATGAGGTAGTGTTAGTGGCGTTAGCCCACCTTGAGGAAGGGGATGAGGTAGTGTTAGTGGCGTTAGCCCACCTTGAGGAAGGGGATGAGGTAGGGTTGAGGTGATGACTTCAGATCAGCCTGCAGACGGGTGGTGAACTCCTCTGGCTCAATCTTGGCGTCCTGGGGGGATGACAGACGCACACACAGACACACACACACACACACACACACAGACTAGTAAGGACACTAAAACACACACTCACAATACTTTCAAAACACCACTGACTTTCTCCAAATATTCCAGACAGTTGTACCACTGAGTCAGGTGGCTGAGCGGTTAGGGAATCAGGCTAATAATCAGAATATGGCTGGTTCGATTCCTGGCTGTGCCAACATGATGTTGTGTCCTTGGGCAATGTACTTCACCCTACTTGCCTCAGGGGGGGGATATCCCTGTACTTACTGTAAAGTCTCTCTGGATAAGAGCGTCTGATAAATGACTCCATGTTAATATCATGTAAACGTACCAGCAGATCCTGGACCAGCCCCTTGACGTTCTTGGAGGTGTTTGGTGACGGGGAATTCTGCGATGCCAGTTTAATCAGCGTGGCCAGAAAGTTCTTGCACTTCTTCACGTTTTCCATCATTTCCTGTGAGGCCAGATATTAACATTTAAAGAGGAAGTAATTAAACTGCTTGCCAGCACATGCTAGCATGTAGCCATGTTGTTGTTGTGTACATAGTGTGTCCATGTTGTTGTTGTTGTGTACATAGTGTGTCCATGTTGTTGTTGTTGTGTACATAGTGTGTCCATGTTGTTGTTGTTGTGTACATAGTGTGTCCATGTTGTAGTTGTTGTTGTGTACATAGTGTGTCCATGTTGTTGTTGTTGTGTACAGAGTGTGTCCATGTTGTTGTTGTTGTGTACAGAGTGTGTCCATGTTGTTGTTGTTGTGTATAGAGTGTGTCTTCCATGTCACCTACTCACCTGGGGAGGAGGCGGAGCAGGTGCAGCAGAGGTGGGGGTCATCGTGGGGCGAACAGCCGGCTTGGCCAGGGTCTGGCCCCCGGCAACGACCTGGCCCCCGGCGATGACCGTCTGGGCCTTCTGGGGAGCAGCCATCTTCACGCCAGCAGGAGCCATGGTTACAGGAGCCATGGTTACCGCCTTGTGGACCAACGGGAGAGGAGTTAACGTTGCTCTTCCCAACATCACACTGAGACAGGACTAACCCCAACCCTCAACAAACAACTGCAAAAACACAACCTCTCTCAGAACAGAAATAGGATTCAACAAAACATTACAACAAAACAAGAAACAAATTTAGCATGTATCCAAGTGCAACAGTATGTAACTAGACGGTATAATGTGTATGGTAAATATGTATTGTACCTGTGTACTGTATTGTGTTTGGTGGAGCAGTTTGCTGGCTGCTTGGTGAAATGTGAGTCTCGCCAGAGACGAGGAAGAGAACCAGCCACACA
This sequence comes from Neosalanx taihuensis, assembly GCA_030340665.1. NCBI lineage: Eukaryota > Metazoa > Chordata > Actinopteri > Osmeriformes > Salangidae > Neosalanx > Neosalanx taihuensis. The sequence goes on from CM059290.1 coordinate 18,811,688, forward strand.
ACAGTCCACAAACACCTGAGCCAATCACAAGCATGTCCGTACCTGACTAGGGGCGCCCATGCGGATGGTGGCCCCCGACGTGGGGGTGGCAGGCCTGGGGGAGATGTTAGTGACCCCCTGGGCCTGGGTCTTAGCCTGGGCTTGGGCCAGAACCTGCTGGGGAACCATGACCAGCTGGCCTGTCTCCGTACGTACCAGAACCATGCCTGTGGAGAGGAGGAAGAGGAGGAGGGACATCGTCAGAACCACACCTCACACTGCTAGAGCAACAACTCATTCATTCATTTTCTACCTCTTATTAACGGTGCCACTTATTTACTTCAGGCCTTAGGCGGGGTACAACCTGGACTGGGGCCAGCTAGTCACTGGGCTATGAAACAACAACTCAATGGACACAAGTCGACCTGACTAGGCACGCCTCTTATTAATGCTCAGGAGCAGGAAGGTAAGAGTGTGGTTAGGAATCAGATCGGATGGGTGAGTCGAAACATCTTGACTTCGAAAACAGTGTCCAGATGACTACTCTCTTAAACCTTTTCTACAATGGAATACACGTAGACGAATGAGGCTCTACACCAAGAGTTGTCCAATCCTGTCCTGACAGTTTTAGATGTTTCCCTGCTCCAACACACCTGATTCTCATGAATGGGTAATTACGAGGCTTCCACAGAGCTTGATAACGATCCATCTATTTAGAATCAGCTGTGCTGGAGCAGGGAAACATCTAAAACCTTCAGAAGAGTGGCCCTGGAGGACTAGGATTGGACACCCCTGGTCTACACAGACATCTTCAGATCCTGTTATTCTACCTGGCTATCACAGACAGGTGCTGGAGCTCATAAAGGGTGCCGTCCTTACCTGGAGGGATGGTGAAGCCTGGAGGAAGCTGGATGGTGGTCTGCTGGGGGGGTCTGGCAGCCAGCTGGGGGGCCACGGTCCTCGTGGGACTGGCCACCAGTCCGGGCCTCTGCTGCTGGATGGAGGTAGCCATGATGGTTGATCCAGGAGGCCTCATGATGGTCATGGTGGGCTGACCCACTCCGTTAATCGTCGGCTTGACCCCAGTGGTCAGCGTGACGGCCGAGCTGACCGCGCTCTGCACCTGGCTTATGGGGGAGTGGACCGCAGGCGGAGGGGTGCTGGAGAGGACCACGGAGCTCCCAGGTAGGGCCTGACCCTGCACCACCATGTTGGGGCTCATGAGGGTGCTGCTAGGGTTCATTACCTGAGATGTAGTGGCCTGAACTGGGGATCCGGAGCTCTGCGTGACCTGAGGTGACACTTTGGGGTCTAGTCCATTCTGGGAGACACTGGAGACTGGATTAGGATGACGTTGTAAAGCAACTGTGGGAGAAGCCACGGGGAAATTAGGCTGGGAGGCCATGGATACTATGATATTGGAGTTTCCAGCGGTAACAGTACTTATAACAGTGTTGGTTAAAGACACAGCAGGCCCGGTTTGGGCAGCAGCGATCGTAGGATTGTTCACCAACTTCACAGGTCCGGTGTTACCGTTCAAACTGCCCTGTAGTCCGGGGGAAGAAGCGGTCCTGACCGCTGCGGGTGTGATGTTGGGAGCAACTGAACCCGGGACTGTCTGACCAGGTAAAGTTACAGACCCTGGAGCGGGAGATGATGCATGTGTTAGTATATTAGTACCAGCGTTAATCACACCTCCAGTAGAACCAGAAGAGGTAGAAGAAGGGAGCTTCTTGCTGGACTGCGCCGCCTCATCGGTGTTGGTTTCCCCGGGTAACCCTGCTTCTTTAGGATGTCCTTGTTGTGGCTCCGAAGATCCGACTTGGTCACGCAGTTTCCCTGAGAAATGATTAGCAGAGCCCGAAGGCCCGTCTCTCTTCACCTCGGAATATGGTGCAGATGGAGTCTTTTGACTTCCAAGTTGTGATTCCAATGAGCCAACTAGATCACTAACTGCTTTTTCATCCACCTCATTGAAGAGCATGTCCTCCAGTGGGTCGGAGGCTCCCGCCATCTTTGATGAGAGACCGTTTGTGCAAATCGTCTTTTAGAATGTACGCATGCGCGCCAGGATCCATCATAGACATAGACACACTAGAAATGTCTTCGAATGTAGAAGTATTTTTTTGGAGGGGGGGCTTCATATCAACGTTTTAGCTGGAGATAAAATCTGAAAGAAACATACATTTTATGGAGGTTATTAACATATATGTTAATAACCTCATAGAATTGTTATCTTGCGGGGTTAAAAAACATGTGACTACTGTGGAAATATTTGATCTACGTCATTTGCTTTCTATAGTTCCCTAGAGACCATAGATTGAGACACGGTGAAATCTCGCGATAGTGTGACGTTTTGGTTAATCCCGCGTTAAGAACGACGATGGAAGATGAAGCCGCCATATTGTGGCCGCAACAAGAACAGCAAGTCAGAGAGATTCAAAAACAGTCAAAGCAGTTTGGGGGGTTCTTTACAAATTGAATTAGCATTTTTTGGACAAAGATCTTCAGTCTTTAGACCAAAATGAGTGGTGGAACTCCGTATATCGGAAGCAAAATCAGCCTAATTTCGAAGGCCGAGATCCGTTATGAGGGGATTCTTTACACGATTGATACAGAAAACTCAACGGTCGCTCTCGCGAAAGGTAAATTACTGCACGAGAGCTAGCTCAGCTGTTAGCATAGCAAGACAGTCAGTTACCTATATTATATTTAGCTCTAGCTGTTGTCAACATTACTCTCTGCCATAGATACAGTATTGTTGTATCTGAATCTGGACCATATTTACTAGTTTGTTTCAGTTTCCAGACAGTTGTTGGGTACTGTGAAGTTAGCCAGTACAGGCTAGTTAGCAAGCTAGACTAGCCTAAATAAGTGGTCAGAGTGTTCATAGATGTGAACTATTCAGGGGTTAAAAGGTGTGTTTTACAAAGATATACTCTGTTAAATGTTTATATACACTGGCCTGTATATTTTAACAAGCATTTAAGAGTAGCTAACTTGATATATTAAGTTTGAATGGGGGGGAGATCACATGCTTAGCTTACCTTCCAGGGAGTCCAAATCATCTGTTACCACCGAAGCTACAGTTTAAGCATGCTTAGTTATCTAGCACAACTTAGTCGGTTGATAACCAACTAATAACTTTCGATATCCAGTTGGAATCATAAGCGAAAAGACACGCATTTCAAGCCAAGCAAAACAGAAAGTCTCTTGTTGACAGAATGCAGGGCATCAATAGTCTCTGCAGAGGAATTAGCTGGGGAAGTCTAGCTAGCATCTGTTTTCAAGAAGCCAAGTACTTATTGGGATGAAGTAACAGCAGCCTGTGTATTAATACTTGTGCACTTAAACTGAAACAAAGTGCTCCAAAAACTTAAATAGATTTCTCTAAAACTGTACAGCCCATTTCCTCAGACATGAGATTATTGCTGAACAACAAACCCACTCTACACCCACGAATGGCTTCTCATTGCTATGAGCCTTCCCGAACTCACTCACACTTTGGGAATGTGTTACCTCTGCAGTTCGCTCCTTCGGGACAGAGGACCGGCCTACAGACAGGCCCATTCCCCCCAGGGATGAGGTCTTTGAGTACATCATCTTCAGAGGCAGCGACATCAAGGATCTGACCGTGTGTGAACCCCCCAAACCCACGAGCTCTCACCCCCAGGATCCTGCCATAGTCCAGGTACTGCTGTCCTGCCTATAGCCTCAGACATCTGGAACACTCTTAATGAGATGTATGCCTACTCTGGCCTTTCTATGACACAGTCCAGTTTACATCATGGTTATTAGAATGGAATGGTTTGGATTCGTTAATGTAGTGGTCCTTGGGAGCCACTGACCTGTTAGATGTGATTCTAGTGAACGGGTTGTTAACAAGCTCTGTGGAAACCTCATTGTGACCCATTCATTAGAATCAGGTGTGCTGAATGCACAGTGGCCCTCAAGGACCAGGGTTGCCCACCGCTGATTAAGGCTATACTTCCAGGAAACAGTTCAACTAAGAGCTGCACCAATCCCCTTCCTTTAACCTCTTACCCTCCTGTTCTCCACCACAGTCTTCCCTGGGTTCAGCTCCACCCCCTGCTGCTTCCTCCGCTCCACCCTTCCAGCCGGGGACATCCTACGGTCTGTTTAACCGGGCCCCGGTCCCCCAGTATGGCCAGTTCACCACCAGTCCCCTTGTCTCCCCGCAGTTCGGAGCCGTCGGTGTGGGTAAGAGCCGCAGCTCGGATCTCTATGGTGAGGAACGACAGGGAGATGCACACTGTGAGGGAGGTTTGGTGCTGTAGTCAGGGAGGGGGTCGGGGGGGTGTATATTTGTACGTTATGTCTAAAGTATAAAAGGAAGATAAGATGGATAAAAAAAGAAGATACACAGTCTTTCCATAAGAATCAAAGTGTCTTGTGCAGAGAACAGTAGGATTAGCTGCTCAGAAGGTGTTGATTTAGTTAATGTCCCCAGGTCGCTCCAGCCCGTCCCTGGATCCTCTGAGGAAGAGTCCTACCCTGGATCAGGCCGTCCAAGCAGCACCACCCGGAGCAGCCCCAGCGCCTGGCTTGACCCGTCGGAGCCCGGCCCCTGGCCGTACCGCGCCCCCACCTGCTGCCAGCACCGGCCCCAGGCCCCAGCACCTGGACGGGGGAGACCCGAGAAGGGGTGATCCCTCAAGGGGAGGTCGTAGCACCCAGGGCTGGCCTGCACCCCGCAATGCCCCCCCTGCCTCACACAACATCCCCACAGACAGGGCTGCCACAACAGGCCTTATCCACTCCTTCTTCAGCTCCTCAGGTGAGACCTCAGGTGTGTGTCTGTGTCTGTTTGTGTGTGTGTGTGTGTGTGTGTGTGTGTGTGTGTGTGTGTGTGTCTGTGTCCTTCAGTGTTGGCGATCGTTCCTACGTGCAAAAGGGGGGTGTGCTGGGTTATTGTGGACTCTGCCCCCCCCTGCCCTCCCCCCATAAAGAGGTTGTTCCTGAGTACTAAAGGATTGTACCATTCCAGGCACTGATGGCCAGAAAGCCCCCAGACCAGAGTCTGAGCAAGCCCAAGGTGAAGGCAGAGAGGCTGCTAAAAGGCCTGAAGGTTAAGCCCCTCCCACCCTTCATCCCATGCCCATTTAGACTCTGCATGCAGTGTGACTTCTCTCCAACTCACCACTCATCTTTCAAGCCGCAAAGCTCCTCCCCCTTTTTAGAACCTTTTTTTAAACGAGTGTTTTCATTTAATTAGCGCATATTGATCTGTTTGTGATTACCTAACAAGCATTCTGCGATTATATTTCATAAATATGTTTTTGTGTGGAACCTTGACATTAGATGTTGATTTGATTTACGGTTATATTAGCAATTGTGTGATTCTGTTACTATTACTGGACAAGAATAACTGTTTAGTGTTAAACAGCATAATACAATGTTCATGTGTAGGTATTTACATGCTGTGTTCCATTGCCATTTGACATCTGCCTCATTATTACTTTTGGGCATCAGTTGTTTTATTGTGGTGAAGATCAAACCTGTCCAATCCTCTTCCCTCAGCTGCCGTTGCCCCCGCCAACCGGCGAGGACGTGGAGGCGGTCACCGGGGAAGGGGCCGCTTCAACGTGCGCCGAGACGGGCCCATGAAGTTCGAGAAGGACTTCGACTTTGAGAGCGCAAACGCCCAGTTCAACAAGGAAGACATAGACAGAGAGTTCCAGAACAAGCTCAAACTAAAAGGTAACCAGCCAATCAGAGCCTCAGTACAGTCACACTATAGCCTCAGTACAGTCACACCAGTACAGTCACACCAGAGCCTGGGTACAGTCACACCAGAGCCTGGGTACAGTCACACCAGAGCCTGGGTACAGTCACACTATAGCCTCAGTACAGTCACACCAGTACAGTCACACCAGAGCCTGGGTACAGTCACACCAGTACAGTCACACCAGAGCCTCAGTACAGTCACACCAGTACAGTCACACCAGAGCCTCGGTACAGTCACACCAGTACAGTCACACCAGAGCCTGGGTACAGTCACACCAGTACAGTCACACCAGAGCCTGGGTACAGTCACACCAGTACAGTCACACCAGAGCCTGGGTACAGTCACACCAGTACAGTCACACCAGAGCCTCGGTACAGTCACACCAGTACAGTCACACCAGAGCCTGGGTACAGTCACACCGGTACAGTCACACCAGAGCCTGGGTACAGTCACACCAGAGCCTGGGTACAGTCACACCGGTACAGTCACACCAGAGCCTGGGTACAGTCACACCAGAGCCTCAGTACAGTCACACCAGTACAGTCACACCAGAGCCTGGGTACAGTCACACCAGAGCCTGGGTACAGTCACACCAGAGCCTCAGTACAGTCACACCAGAGCCTGGGTACAGTCACACCAGTACAGTCACATCAGAGCCTGGGTACAGTCACACCAGTACAGTCACACCAGAGCCTCGGTACAGTCACACTATAGCCTCAGTACAGTCACACCAGTACAGTCACACCAGAGCCTGGGTACAGTCACACCAGTACAGTCACACCAGTACAGTCACACCAGAGCCTGGGTACAGTCACACCAGTACAGTCACATCAGAGCCTGGGTACAGTCACACCAGTACAGTCACACCAGAGCCTCGGTACAGTCACACTATAGCCTCAGTACAGTCACACCAGTACAGTCACACCAGAGCCTGGGTACAGTCACACCAGTACAGTCACACCAGAGCCTGGGTACAGTCACACCAGTACAGTCACATCAGAGCCTGGGTACAGTCACACCAGTACAGTCACACCAGAGCCTGGGTACAGTCACACCAGTACAGTCACACCAGTACAGTCACACCAGAGCCTGGGTACAGTCACACCAGTACAGTCACATCAGAGCCTGGGTACAGTCACACCAGTACAGTCACACCAGAGCCTGGGTACAGTCACACCAGTACAGTCACACCAAAGCCTTGGCGTTGATGTCTTCACACAGGGTCATATTCAACAGATGTTTTGTTTCTTCCCCAGATGAGAAGCCAGAGAAGGCTTTGAACGGAGAGGACAAGGGCGACTCGGGGGTGGAGACCCAGAACAGCGAGGGGAATGCAGAGGAAGAGGGAGGAACCGGAACAGGAACCGGAACAGGAACCGCAGATGGGCTGGCAGGGAACGTTTACTATGACAAGTCCAAGTCCTTCTTTGACAACATCTCCTGTGATGATACCAGGTACCACCTATCTTCTGTCCACCTTCACACACGTGTTGTTTTGAAGGAGGATGAGGAATACCTGTGTGGCTGCTAGTGAAGGTAGCCTCACTTATTTTTCTGTTTGTGTTTTGTAGGAAAGCAGCTGAAAGGTCTGGAAGCACTGGCTTCCCAAGGTTGGTTTTACTGTCTTCTCGTAGGATAATCCTCTATTTGTAAGATAAGACATAAATGATGTAATAATAGAGAGATGCTTTGATCTCTTGCATAACAACGGTAAACAGTTTGACTGCTGGGTTACCCAGTAGAGTTTTTTTTTTCCAACCAGAATAGCATTCCATTCATTCTTATACAGAGGTTCTTTTCCAGTATTTGTAGCCACAGGCTAAGCTAATGCTATGCTAAGCCCTAAGCTAATGCTATGCTAAAGATTATGCTACGCTAAAGAGATGCTTATGCTATGCTACGCTTAAGATGAGCTTATGCTATGCTAAAGATTATGCTACGCTACGCTAAAGAGATGCTTATGCTACGCTACGCTTAAGATGAGCTTATGCTATGCTAAAGCTAAGATAACGCTGAGCTGTGTGCCCCAGGGAACGGAGGCAGACCTGGGCGGAGGAGAGACGGATGAACGCGGAAACGTTCGGTATCCCCCTGCGCCAGCAGCGGGGCCGCGGGGGCTACCGGGGCCGCAGCGGGATGGGGGGCTACCGCGGGGGCAGAGGTCGCTCGGCTAGCCGGGGGTCGTTTGGCCCGCCGCATGGAGGAGGTGGATACAGGGGAGGATACCGAGGCAGCCAAGGAGGACGAGAGTTTGCTGACTTCTCAGAGTACAGGGTAAATCGGATCATCTCCCAGGTTTCATAGTAATGGCATCATCCTTGTTGCTATCCAATCACAGGAGTCCTTCACTCGGAATGATGATCATTCTGTGTCGTGTTCTCTTTTCTCCAGAAGGAGAACAAGGCTGCTGCATAGCCAATCACAGGAAGGATCCATGGACAGGTGATACAACTTGGCGCTATAGAACATTTAGTTTTGGTTGCTCCCCCCTTTTTGTTTTGACTAAAAGAATGAAGATGTTGTTGTACTCGCTTTATATCTGTCACCAGCACTGGGATAGACTGCTTGAATGCAACTTATCCATATCCTTCAATAATGGAAAGAAAAAAAAACACACAAAAAACGATGCAAGCCGTCACAAAATGTCAAGATCTCAATACATGCCCCTCTTCTTTCTAAACTTGTATTTGATCATAATCTGTTGGGTGTCGATGGTCTGCTTCCCTACTGTGATGATTAATGACACAGAGCTTTATTTTGGGGATAAACTTGGTAGGTTGGCACCAGCTTCCTGCTGTGTATTTTTCTACTACACATCTAAACATACTTGTACCTAGCTAGATACCACACTTCTCAAATAGCAGTTCATTAGTTTATTATTATTTTCAAGGTTTTTTACTCATTTTGTTCATCTCTTTTATAGTCGGCTTGTCCTCATGCTGATGTGGTTTCAACCAATAGGGATCCATCTGGTCGCCATGGCATTCTTCATTGAAGGGGGCGTGTGGGGGGGGATGGGGGGGGTGCCCGAAGTTAGAGCTTCAGGTAGACTTCTAGTTCTGTGATGTAGTTCAGTTGCATAACTAGATAATTGGGATTCAGATGGGTTAAGGGGTCATATGATGTGTAATGTCCTTCATGTGTTGTGTTGGTTTATGCCCTGTACTTAAGGGCTACTGGTAATGTGAATAGTTTTAAGATGCTGCTGTTTACTACAGTCGATCTATGTGGACTGACTAAAGCAAACCGTAATCTACATGCTTCTTGGCTTATGAGCCATTTGGGAAGGGTTGCACTATGTTAGCGACCTGGAGAGAACGCTATTTAAGCTGTTGGCATCATTGTTTGTTTGTTGTTTTTTTGGGGGGTGGGTCGGGGGTGGTACTTGGCTTTTATGTTGTGGACACAAAATGCCATCATATTTCAGTCCACTTCAACATCCTGTTCTGACAGGAAATGATGTGTTCTAATGCCCTGACTCCCTTTATAGTGCAGCGTAAACAAATCAAGCCATTCACTTCATTATCAATAGACCATTTAGGACATTTACCAAACAACCAAACACATTTGATGCCACTAACTGACGCACTGCAGAAAGATTTTATAGCTAAGTGATGTCAACCTAATTAAGTCATCCAAATTTTGCGGGGGGGAATTCAATATCTTTCTTGCGTTCAGTAATTTAGCCCTGACTTAGCAATACACTGGGGTTTATGTTTTTTAAAGACATGAATGATCAGGCAGAGTTGGCAAAATTTTGACAGGATCATTATGAACATTCACTGAATATTGTCAGATGCCAATCTGCATGATTTAAGTACTTTAAAATATTGATTTGGATCTTTGCAGGAAATGTACACAGTTGCACTTTTACAATGTTGGAAGTTGTTTTATAAAGTGGTGTCCTCTGTAAATCTGTAAATCCTGAGATTGTATTCTAGTCCAGTTGTTGACGACTCTTGTTAATCTTTGTCATGGTACAGCCCCGATGTTTTCAGTTTGGCCTTACATTCCTGGAATAATGTCTCCTTAACACGGATACTACAGATGTAAAGTGTTTGGAAGAAGAAGAAAAAAACAAGAAAAAGAACCTCCTTACTTTGTGTTGAAATGAAGGGAAGAGTTTAAAAGACAGCAAAGTACTACAGTGTTCTCAGGAAATAGATCTTGTAGTGCCTTAATGCTACAGAATAACTAGGGTCACCATGGAGATGCTATAAGTACCAAACTGTGGTCAATACATGATATAAAAATATGAAACTTGGGCGATATATATAGCTCACTGCAGTGTGAAATAAAATTGGGACATTGTTTGAAGTAGATGGTCCTTATTTAAAACATGTTTGTTTAAGATCAAACAGGTATACTAAAACAGATACCAAGTTAAAAAAAAGACTTGTTACGTTGTATTTTTTTATGATGTAGCTATTCTTTTGCATTATGGCACATAAATGTTTTCCAAGTCTGAAATTGCTTGGCCATGAAACATAGCCTATATTGGTAGTGGTTCAACAGGATTAGTACCCTTGTCGCGTTATGTGTCTTGCTCAATAGTTTTTGTTATGTCGCCAGATACGCTTTCTCAATTTCTTTGTCGAAACAGTTCTTTGCGGGATGGGGGGGGGGGGGGGGTAACGAGGATATGAGAAGTGGGTGGGGTATCATGTGCCTAGTGAAATAACTGCCCTTTAGCTATAAACCACAAGGTTTTGACTGTTGTCAGAGTAAAGACACAGATCACTGCATGATGAACTTGCTCATCAGAATCCACCAAAATCATGACACGACAACTACAGAGAAAGTGATGCAATAACTGACTGTATCATCCTGCGGTAGTTAAAAGCATTTGAGCACACACACACTTTCTGGTTATACAGATCAAGGTCACTTTTTTGTTGTTTTTCTGAGGGTTTAATGTTTCTAACAAGCTGGAGTCTTTAGCAACGTGTTGAGTCTAAAACCACCCAGCATGACGTCACTCTGACGTGCGCCTCGGTGAACTGGAGGGGTTTTAATTCGCAACATAACAATAAAATGTTGTTCAATATTTTCTGTGTTTTTGATATTTCTTTCCCTCCCGTCTTCTGAGCCGTCAGTTTAGATTTGTTTTACGTGTTTTACTTCATTAAGACTTATTTGTCTAGGTGTGCTGACTTTTAGGGATCAAGAAAGTGAATTGAAATCGGATAAAATCCCATTTGTAGTTGTTGGTTAAGTGACTTGGTTCCTGGTTACGTAATTGAGAGATTTCAATTTACTCCAGTGTTGCGTCATCAAAGAGGGAGGAGCCTGGTCGACGTCAGGGCGTGGCCTAAAGGACCCTACGCTTTGTAGAGAAGCGTCTATTCACTTCCTGCTCGCGCTCAGCTCTGCTCTTCATTCCGCTGCAACAGAAGTGTGTCTCGCGCGTCTGTGCACTTCAGAGGGACCATTTAACCAAGTGAAGCATCAGCATGGGGCTGTCCAATGATCCAAACTACCAGAAACTAGAGCAATGGTACAAATCAAAGGCAGGACATCTCAACATGAGGAGCATGTTTGAAGCTGATGAGGATAGATTCAGCAAATTCAGGTGAGCAAAGTAAAAATTACAAAGTACAAAGTAGACTTTCATACACTTGTTTGCTTTTAAACAATGTTTTTCTGTGATAACCAGATATACGTAAGTTTTTAGGGTTCAAAGTACAGATTTGTAGACTGATGTACTTGCGCAATGCTGATATTGGTAGGTTTATCTTATTTAAAACAATATATATAATATATATATATGTTATGTTTTTTTGTAAATGGACATATGCAAATGTCATTTGACCATAGACAATGCTAGCGGTTGCTTTACACGGGCAGTATGAGTGTGCAAGGTCATTGTTAGAGATCCTAGATATCATTCTCATATCAGTCTGCAACGTCAACATTCCCAACACTCACTTTTACATTAGGAATTGGAGCAACAAGATGTATGACTTGTTCATTGAAATCCTCGCTGTGTTTCAGTAGGCAGGATGGTTGTCAAAGGTCTTAGCAGCCATAGCTATTCCACCAGCTTTGGGCCCAGTCTGGTTCATATCAGCCAGTCTGCATGTTCACTTCAATGACAGGATCCGCCCTCATGTTCCCTGTGTTGGAGGAAGGCACCATGCATGCATAAAGCTTGTGTGCCGAGACACCGACAGTCTGGGTTTAGAAACACCTCGAACAGGGTGGATCAAAACCCTCCGGAGTGTTCCGCTACTGATTTAACCCTCCCGACATACGTGCAGCTTTGCACATCGAACACGGAGGATGACAGCGCAACACTTTGCTATCAGGAACTCAACTAACGCAACATGCCACAACCCTGTTTGTCGCATTAAATGTGTCAATGTAACAATCAATACTTCCTGTTGGTCTATTTTCTGCTTAATGTTCCAGGGATGTTGAGGAACAGCTACGCCCATAGCAGCACTGCAGGTGTCTCTTATGCAGAGTGTCTGAAACACTCTGTACCTTCTGCATCCTGTAGTTTGTCTAAATACTGTATGCACCTTATTATGTGCAACACCTGCAGGCTGAAATAAATCACACATTTTGGTCATTCTTTTCAAGATGCTCATTGTGGGAATTCTAAATCATTATCAGATCAACTCAACATTTATTTGAATATACATTTTTACTAGCAATGTTACAAAGAGCTTCACATAGAACTGAACCAACCTAAACCCTCAAGGTAGTTCTACACTAAAAGTTTAATAAATATAAACATGATTACTTTTCCACTACCTTTCCACTTTTTTAAAAAAAAATCGGTAACGACCAAATTTCAGAGTTGTGATTCAAAGGTTGATACTCTTCTTTTCTTTGAAAGCACCATTTTGGAGACGGATGATGGTGAAATTCTGCTTGATTACTCCAAGAATCTCATCAATGAGGATGCCATGAAGATGCTTCTGGCAATGGTACAAAGCATCTTTCACTACACACCACTGCTTTATGACCTCGGGACTAGGGTCTTCTGTTATTTACACAACACTCACTTAACTACTGTCCAACTCCAAACCTTCCCTGAATGGACTAAAGTTTTAGAGTTTTAACACTACTGAACCACCATTTGTAGGTGTAACTACTCAGCAACGGTTGTCTAAGACTTCCTAGCTGTCAGTCTTAATCAACCTTAAGCTCATCTCCTCATAGTAAGGTCTATTTGAGTACCTTGTTAAGTCCTACCTAGGGAACTGATTATTAGGCCTATTGTTTACCAGATGTGGAATCTGTTAACGAAACGTGTAAACATGCAGTATTTAACTACTAAGTAAACAAACGCTTATTTTATAATTTAACTACTTGTACTATACATTAGTGTATTTATATTTTGAAGTCGTCATATTAACAAAAACAATCAATGTCACTTGACCTGGTAATGGTAGCTAGCTAAAGACAATTCAAGATCAGCCAGCAATAAAAATAAAATAATTATTACCAAAAAAAAACGATTTTTGTCAACAAATATTAATTGTTTTGATTTGTGTTGTCAGGCCAAGTCGAGGGGAGTGGAGGAAGCAAGAGAGAAAATGTTTTCAGGAGAAAAGATCAACTTCACTGAGGTAACTGACCAAAAAAGATTGTGTATGAGGTTAACTACACTATGACACTGCAGCCTGCTGCTGTATTAAGGTCAGCAGTATTGCAAGTCATTCTGGCAGTTTCTCCTTCCGCCACTATTCATGATGCAATACCTGCTGTTGTGTAAATAAAATGTACTTCCTCAATGACACTGCAGGGTTTTTTTTTACTAGACTAGACCACAACTGCTGCATTATTATAAGAGGAGGAAAGGTTATTTGTTTGTTTTACAGTGTAAATGTTGTGTGCAAGCTGACATCCATAACAATATTCTGCCCCCTAGCTGATGTGTGTGTGTGTGTGTGTTGTCATAGGGCCGTGCAGTGCTCCATATTGCTCTGCGTAACCGCTCCAACACCCCCATCCTCGTGGACGGGAGCGATGTCATGCCGGATGTCAACAGGGTTCTGGACAAGATGAAGGCCTTCTGTCATGTGAGCTAGAACATACAGAACACAGAACACAGAGTACAGAACACAGAATACAGAACACAGAATACAGAACACAGAATACAGAACACAGAATACAGAACACAGAATACAAAACACAAAATACAAAACACAGAATACAGAATACAGAACACAGAATACAGAACACAGAATACAAAACACAGAATACAGAACACAGAGTACAGAACACAGAACACAGAATACAGAACACAGAATACAAAACACAGAATACAGAACACAGAGTACAGAACACAGAACACAGAACACAGAATACAGAACACAGAACACAGAGTACAGAACACAGAGTACAGAACACACAGTACAGAACACAGAGTACAGAACACAGAACACCGAACACAGAGTACAGAACACAGAATACAGAACACAGAATACAGAACACAGAATACAGAATACAGAACACAGAGTACAGAATACAGAACACAGAACACAGAACACAGAATACAGAACCAGTCTATCCAGCCACAGAAACATTCTGTCTCCCTAAAACACGTTTTTTTTTTCTCTCACGTCACAGAAAGTTCGCAGCGGAGAGTGGAAAGGTTTCAGCGGGAAAGCCATCACTGATGTCGTCAACATCGGGATCGGAGGCTCTGATCTGGTTCGTAACTTGTTCCTGGTCCAGTGTATTCATATGAACTGGAACAGGCTGTGTTTCTGGTCCAGTGTATTCATATGAGCTGGAACAGGCTGTGTTTCTGGTCCAGTGTATTCATATGAACTCATATGAATGTGTATGCATATACGAGTGGATGAGTCATCAGCAAGCTCTATTCTGATAGTAGAGCTTCAAAGATATATGCTAGATATATGCTCAATGACTGATGCTCTTTGTAAAAGCTCTCTCTTGTAAGTCGCTTTGGATAAAAGCGAATTAATACATTTAAATGTAAATGTAAAGATGATGTACCAAAGGTGCTACTAGCACTATATAACAGCATGCTTGTTCTATATAACAGCATGCTAATGCTAATGTGTGCTCCTCCGCAGGGTCCTCTGATGGTGACGGAGGCCCTGAAGCCGTACTCTGAAGGTGGACCCAATGTTTGGTTCGTCTCCAACATCGACGGCACCCACATGGCCAAGACCCTGGCCAAGCTCAACGCAGAGACCACACTTTTCATCATCGCCTCTAAGGTGTGTGTGTGTGTGTGTGTGTGTGTGTGTGTGTGTGTGTGTGTGTGTGTGTGTGTGTGTGTGTGTGTGTGTGTGTGTGTGTGTGTGTGTGTGTGTGTGTGTGTGTGTGTGTGTGTGTGTGTGTGTGTGTGTGTGTGTGTGTGTGTGTGTGTGTGTGTGTGTGTGTGTGTGTGTGTGTGTGTGTGTGTGTGTGTGTGTGTGTGTGTGTGTGTGTGTGTGTGTGTGTGTGTGTGTGTGTGTGAAAGAGATGCAGTCTTTTACATAAGATACAGCACACATACCCGTTGCCATGGAAACTCTGATCTAAACTGGGTATAATCTCACAAAGAGGGATTATTATAAATACAGAATGTTGCAGTTGAAACTTGTTTAATTCATTTCCAAACAGGGGAAAGTGCAGCCTAGTTAGATTAGATTCAACTTTATTGTCATTACACAGGTACAAGTACAGGGTAACGAGTTTTGACTGTACAAGTTGCTGTGTTTTGATGGTTTGGTCTGATCAGGCTTTCTGTCTTCTCTTAGACATTTACCACCCAGGAGACCATCACCAACGCTGAGTCTGCCAGGGAGTGGCTCCTCCAGACAGCCAATAACGTGAGGACACTGCTCCCTTGACATCCAATCAGTTGCATAGAATTTTGCTCACAGCCAATTACATGACTCGCTAGGTTTGGATCACTAGCTGAGTTTGCGTTTTTGGAGTCAGTTTGTCACACTGAGAATGTTCTAATTTTTTTTTTGCGTTATGATTTATTCACAGCAATCTGCTGTGGCCAAGCACTTTGTGGCACTTTCCACAAATGCAGTAAGTAGCCATTTTAAATTAGTTATCTTCCTAATATTAAAGCTAGTTCATCAGCAAAAGAGTGCAATTAATTTGAACCTGTCCTTGCTCTCCTTTCCAGCCCAAAGTGAAGGACTTTGGCATTGATACAAACAACATGTTTGAATTCTGGGATGTAAGTATTTCTGAGGGATATTCTGATCTTTCTAGGAATGACAATAAGTTCTTTAAACTCTAAAATGTGTCTTTTAAATCATGTGTTCTGACTTGTAGTTTGGAAACCATACCACTGCATGATACATTTGCTAACATGTTAATTCATTCATTTCCCTCCTTTCAAATGCTGGAATTCCCAGAATTTTGAAAAGCAAGTTGTAATGCAGTAGTTTAGTGGAACAATGTTGCTTGTTTCCAAATGTTTTCCATCCGAACTCCCTCTTCTGAATGAATCACGCCACACAAAGACCTTCTGACACTCAGCCACCAGTGTTGAAAACCAGACTTCCTGGTTTGAAACTGCACAATATTCTTTTGACTGAAATGTGTCCATTAGTTTTGTTGTTGTTGTTGTTGTTGAATATGACAATGATGGAAGAATGTGACCTGGCCTGTGAGTTGGAATTGACTTTGATGTTGTGTTTGTTCCTAGTGGGTCGGAGGTCGCTACTCACTGTGGTCAGCCATTGGTCTGTCCATTGCCCTACACATAGGTATGTCTGCTGGATCGATTGCTTGTGACCTTTGACCTCTGGACATTAGTAACTGACTCAGGGCCAGACAGTGAAAACTGTAAATGCTGTACAGTGTAGGATACAGGAAGGAGGTAAGCAAGTCAGGCTGGTAACCAGAAGGTTCCTGGTTCGAATCTTGGCTATGCCAACATGATGTTGTGTCCTTGGGCAAGGCACTTTACCCTACTTGCCTCAGGGGGGAACGTCCCTGTACTTGCTGTAAGTCTCTCTGGACAAGAGTGTCTGCTAAATGTAAATGGGTACATGTCATACCTGTTAAATAGGTACATGTCATACCTGTTAGCTGAAAATAAAAAGCACAGTGCATGTTTTTAAGGAAGGGAGGGAAAAATGACTCTTGTTGATGCTTGTTTTCTGCTTCCTGTGTCTGCAGGCTTTGAAAACTTTGAGCAGCTCCTCTCTGGAGCTCATTGGATGGTGAGCACCTTAGATCTTACTAAACCTCCAGTAGCGTTGGGCTTCTGTGGGAGATGGGGCACCACATGACCTCCTGGAACTCCCACATGACAGACTCACAGCACTTCTATAGTCATCTAAACGGCAGGTCCATTTTAGTGGCAGGAATGTGTTGCCACTAAATGGAATGTTGCCACGAAACAAAAATATTGTAGTGATACCCGAAGAAATCTACTTAAGTACAGTAACACAATATGATGTTCAGTTAGCTTTGGATAAAAGCATAAGATGTGTTGTACTGGAGAGATTTGAACCTGTGACCTCATAAGCTAACACTGAGCTAAACTATAAACTCCCCCTCTCATCTGCGTTCGGTCGCCAGGACAACCACTTCCGCACCGCCCCCCTGGAGCAGAATGTTCCGGTGCTTCTGGCCATGCTGGGCGTCTGGTATGTCAACTTCTTCCAGGCTGAGACCCACGCCATGCTGCCCTACGACCAGTACATGCATCGCTTCGCAGCGTACTTCCAACAGGTCAGTCAACCAATCAGAGGCAGGCACTAGAAAATCCTGTCAGCTGGAGTTGATTTGGACACGTGGCTGGAGCTGATAGACAGACTGGAGTCCAGATCAGAACTTTGTACTTTTACCGTATATGTTTGTTCTTTGCACCATCTTGCCACACTAAACTCCACGTTTGTGCAGATTCGCTTGAAACACCCGATTCTGATTCTGACTTGAATCATGGCATGACCACTTCCTGTTCTCACCTTCCTGTTCCTCCACAGGGTGACATGGAGTCAAACGGGAAGTACATCACTCAAGATGGCGTCCGTGTTAACTACCACACTGGACCAATCGTGTGGGGCGAGCCAGGAACCAATGGGCAGCATGCCTTTTACCAGCTGATCCACCAAGGTATCATATCCTCATAACACACAGGGAAATGGAAGCACTGGTTGGTACAGAATGTGTCCAGGCAGGATCATAACATGAAGAAATACAGTTGTCACAACTTCTCCTTGCAGATAAAATGGCTAATTCTCTGCAGGGATTAGTACCAAACCATTCATATTTCTACCTGGATATCAAATCTGATTGGACGATAAGATGATAGGGATGCATTTTGTGCTATGATGTAACAGACAGTATTTTGATCCCAACAGGCACCCGTATGATTCCTGCTGACTTCCTCATTCCTGCCCAGTCGCAGCACCCAATCAGAAACAATTTGCATCACAAGGTAAGGCCTTACACCCCTGCCTGCCATCTATGGTCCTCCTCTGACAACCACCTAGTACAGGGGTGGCCAACCCTGGTCCTCAAGAGCCACAGTCCTGAAGGTTTTAGATGTTTCCCTCCTCCAGCACACCTGATTCTAATGACTGGGTAGTTATCAAAGTCTGTGGAAGCCTGATAATTAGAATCAGGTGTACTGGAGCAGGGAAACATCTAAAACCTTCAGGTCTGTGGCTCTCGAGTACCAGGGTTGGCCACCCCTGGCCTAGTGGTCCCCCCTCTCAAGAACAGCAGAGCCCAGCACAAACTCTTCCACTGTCTGGCTCCCCAATGGTGAAGTCAACTCCCCACCCCCATCAGAAACACAGACTGTCTCCTCACCTTCAAGAAAAGGCTAAAAACTCACTTATTCCGAGAAATTAATGGCACATTAGAAATAGTATGGCATTTAGAAATATCACTTGTTGTTGCTGTTGTTCAGAAACACGCTATTGTTGTGTTGTTGTTGTTGTTGTTGCTTTATTACTCGCACCACAGGTAGACTAGGTGGCGGAGACTCACCTTAAAACTTGTAAAATGTTCAGCTGAATGCTCTTATAGTTCTTCTCTTGGCACTTATTGGTTCTCATGATGTATGTTTTGTAACCTAGATGCCCGCTATGTTGGGGTCTATCAAGTTGCTATGCTCAGTGACTGAAGCTCTTTTGTAAAGCTCTCTTGTAAGTCGCTTTGGATAAAAGCATCTGCTAAATGAATAAATGTAAGGTGATAACATGACAACTAGCCTTGCCTGCTGGTTCTCACATCATAAAAGAACAATAGTTTAACAGTGTCTGCTAAATCAACGCAAACTTTATGTGGTTTGGGATTAACTGCACCTTTTTAGCTTCAGCTTGATTACATCTGACAGATCAATCTTCAAGGATTATCTGTAATGTGATTCCTCTTTTGATGGGCATGTCCCTGTTCTGCCCATCTAGATCCTGATGGCTAACTTCCTGGCCCAGACGGAGGCTCTGATGAAGGGGAAGACATCTGCTGAAGCCAGGAAGGAGCTGGAGGCCTCAGGTCTGGAAGGAGCTGCCTTGGACAAACTGCTGCCTCACAAAGTATGTGACCCTCAGAAACAAGACCACACATAGTTTATCCACAGAGACAGGGGCGAATATCAATAGTTTAAAAGTGAACAGAAGTCAAAATATCTCTTATAGAAGAAAAATATGGGTACATTGAATGCAGAATTATCCTAAAAATCTAAATGCACTATTTATTTTTGTATTGTCTTGTCATCATGAAAGGTTTTCCAAGGGAACAAGCCCAGTAACTCCATTGTCTTCAAGAAGTTGTCCCCCTTCATGCTGGGGGCCCTGGTTGGTAAGTATGCAGCACCGGCCTGGATCCACAAGGCCCCTGTTCAACAAGAGAGGGGAATCTGGTAGAGAAGAGGGGGGCAGCTCAGGTAGAGAAGAGGGGGGCAGCTCAGGTAGAGAAGAGGGGGGCAGCTCAGGTAGAGAAGAGGGGGGCAGCTCAGGTAGAGAAGAGGGGGGCAGCTCAGGTAGAGAAGAGGGGGGCAGCTCAGGTAGAGAAGAGGGGGGCAGCTCAGGTAGAGAAGAGGGGGGCAGCTCAGGTAGAGAAGAGGGGGGCAGCTCAGGTAGAGAAGAGGGGGGCAGCTCAGGTAGAGAAGAGGAGGAGCTCAGGTAGAGAAGAGGGGGGCAGCTCAGGTAGAGAAGAGGGGGGCAGCTCAGGTAGAGAAGAGGGGGGCAGCTCAGGTAGAGAAGAGGGGGGCAGCTCAGGTAGAGAAGAGGGGGGCAGCTCAGGTAGAGAAGAGCGGGGCAGCTCAGGTAGAGAAGAGCGGGGCAGCTCAGGTAGAGAAGAGGGGGGCAGCTCAGGTAGAGAAGAGGAGGAGCTCAGGTAGAAAAGTGGAGGAGCTTGGGTATAAGAGGTTTAGACTGTGTTGACTGTATTATAGAGTTACAAGGCTACTAATGGATGCCATGACTTGCTACAGGCTGAAAATAATCACTTAATATAATCCTACTGTGTATGTCAAACTCCTGCCATCTACTGTGAGCCTGTTGAAACAGACAGAACAAGCAGTGCTTGACTAGCATCCTCTGAAAGTCCCAGTCAATCCAGATTGATCTGGATCTGCAGATGGTTTTAGGACCTTCGTCATGTCCTTCATCTGTGTTTTTCAGCCATGTACGAGCACAAGATCTTTGTTCAGGGTGTAGTGTGGGACATTAACAGCTATGACCAGTGGGGGTAAGTGATTCTTCTTTATCCAGTTGACTGAATGACACACAGTTTTGTTTCCTAACCATAATCATTGTATATCTCACAGTGTTGAGTTGGGAAAGCAGCTGGCCAAGAAGATTGAACCTGAACTGCAGGATAAATCTGAGGTTCACTCCCATGACTCCTCCACCAACGGTCTCATCAACTTCCTCAAGAAGAACTCTGCCTGAACCTTCCACATCCTCCTCCCGTGACCTTTGAATCCTTTGAGAAACCCTATTGGCTGAACTTCACCCTCATGTCCTTCACACATAGCAACCCTTGACCCTACCAGAACCAGCACTTTATGTTTGTGATCAACAATCTGTTTATTTGCGTGTTTCTTGTGCATGGTATTATCTAGATGTGTCATCTGATATGGGATTATCCAACAGGCAGAAGTTAAACTAACCTTCAATGTGCACATACTACTATAGGTGTCTCTGAGCCCCCAACCTTCACTTTAAACCTAGTCAGCATTGACTTACCAATAAATGTCATGCTTGTCACTTTATACCATGAGGTGTGTGTGGGTTTCTTCAAGATAAAGTGTATTATAATTTGCGATTGCAAGAGATTATTTGTGTTAACAAGACATGAACCTTGAATGTTTTCTGGGAAATTGGATAAAACTTTGACAAACGTAAAATGACATGACGGGTATAAGCACTGTTGAATGACATGATCATAGCTCCATGTGGTTGTGTAACCACCTCATGGTTGAACTGGTTACTAGGTCAAAGGTCAAGCAGTGAGCTGGCTGGACTGGTTATCAGGTCAAAGGTCAAGCAGTGAGCTGGCTGGACTAGTTACCAGGTCAAAGGTCATGAAGTGTGCCATTCCAGCAGAGGAGAAAGAGATGAATCTACAGATCTTCGCCTGCTGATCTCATGAACGAAAACCATTAGGGATGCCAAGGATACATAATAGGACCAGATAGTTTTACTGTAGTGAGGCTCTTGGTTCAGAGTCTGGGACAAAATGTAACACGTTCCAAGCAATGTCAAGACACTCCTGTTTCCACATGCATTCCATGCATCTTGTTGATTGGTGGTTGACATGTGGGCGGGGTCTGTTGTATCCTGAAAGGGACACCTGAAGAGCTGTAGATTTTCAGTGTAGAGGAAGCAGGCAGCATGAACATAGCAGGGACCAGACCTACCATGACCTAACAGGCGTTCAGAAGAAGTTCCGCATGCCAGACGGTGAACCTGTAACACGCTGAATCTGAGGGGAACAACAGACTGGTTGAGTCTCAGGGATGAAGAGCTGATGACTTCTGGTCTTTACGTCTTGTTCTCAGCTTACAGTGAGACCATGTTGGGGACATTTTAGGGTAATTTTAGGCATTTTTTTAGGCGTTGATTGAATTATAGATTTTTTTGTTTGTTATGATGACCAGATGTCTGTGAGTTTAAGACTTGATGCGTTTGTGGCATTGGACATTGTCTCTGCTGAACCCTGTTAAAACCCTGCAGCAGACCAGGATCCAGAAGGTTCTGTAAAGTACTGCACAGAGTAAAGAATTTGTGCTAATCTGGCATCTTGGCCATTCAAGCATCTTTAAAACGTCCCTGACGACCATGGTGTGGAAGATGCCGGAATGTTACTGGGGCCTTGGTCTGGTTTGGGTCCTTGCAGGGCCTCTGTGCTTTTTGGCACTTCCGGGCTACGGTGGTGTCCTGCTGCTGGTCTGTGTCCTGTGGTGGAGTTATGTGGTATTTGGCAGGAAGGGCGAGAAGCTGGCGATGTGTGGGAGATCAGTGCTGATTACAGGTGGGTAAACGCCATGCTGCCAAAGGGTGTCAACACACAGAGCAACACACAGAGCAACACCCACACAGAGCAACACACAGAGCAACACACAGAGCAACACCCACACAGAGCAACACACACACAGAGCAACACACACACAGAGCAACACACAGAGCAACACCCACACAGAGCAACATGCATGCAGAGCAACATACATACAGAGCAACACACACAAAGAGCAACACACACCACCACAGAGAAACACACACAGAGCAACACACATTCTGTGATTGTCTCGTAGGTTTAGAAACACTGTATTTAATCAGTGGAGAGCATTTTATCATGCAGATGTTTCAGTCTACCAGTAACACTTAACGTCAACCCATCGCATAGTAACAATAGCTGTCATTCTCCACACCTAATTTGTATGTTACATGTAACAATTGTCTACCTGTCTTAGAAAAGGTAAACTTATTTCAAGTCAACCATTTAGCATGGAACTTTAGAACGTATTTACCCTATCAGAGAGAAAATGTACGCAGTGATTTCATCTCCTCAGAACAGATGTACAGTAAACAGACACAGGGAAACAAGTTCTACCCTTTGTTTTTTTTTATCAGGGAGTGACACAGGTTTTGGTCACGCTCTAGCTAAGAAGCTGAATAACAAGGGAGTGACTGTGTTTGCTGGAGTCCTGGATGAGCAGAGTCCTGGAGCCAAGGATCTACGGAGGAACGGAGGAGGGGCCCAGGGAGGGGCCCAGGGTGGGGCCCAGGGTGGGGCCCAGGGTGGGGCCCAGGGAGGGGCCCAGGATGGGGCCCAGGGTGGGGGCCAGGGTGGGGCCCAGGGAGGGGATGGAGGGATGCTGCATGTCCTACAGCTGGACGTGACGGACCACAAGCAGATCCAACAAGCTCACCAATACATCTGTTCCCACGTGGGAGACTCAGGTGACGTCAGATGAATGACAGAGCTCACACAAGATCCAATCCTTCCCAAAGTTATCTTGGTCTCATGCCTGTTCTCCTGTGCAGCGTTTAGCTTTAAAAGAAGAGCTCTGGGGAGACTAGTAAACCTATGTAAGCCTTTCTCCTGGTCTCTCTCACACGGGGAGGGTCTGGATGTTTTGATTGACAGGCCTGTGGGGTGTGGTGAACAACGCGGGGATCCTAGGCTATGTGGCAGATGGGGAGATCTTACCTCTGAGAGTGTACCAGCAGTGCCTTGCTGTGAACTTCCTGGGAGCTGTGGACGTGTGCCAGGTCTTCCTCCCCCTGCTGCGGAAGTCAAGAGGGCGGCTTGTTAACGTCTGCAGCATGGCAGGTAAAACCATCTTAGCGGCTCACTAAAAAAGACTGTTCACTGCTTAAGTTACTTTGGATTCAATCGTCTAAAATGTAATGTAACTTATTCACACTTGGTTTTTTTATAAGTGGGGTTTTTGCACTAAACGTGGCATAATACTCCCGGGTTTTTGTCACAAGGGGGTGGACTGGATTTGTTGTTATTGTGTATTGTCTGTTTTTGTTTGTCTTTAGGTGATGTGCCGATTCCATTGTTTTCTGCTTACGCAGCATCCAAGGCTGCGCTGCTGAGCTTCAGCGGGGTGATGCGTCTAGAACTGGCCCGGTGGGGAATCCAAGTCTCCATAGTCCAACCAGCAGGATTCAGAACATGTAGGTCATCACATTATTCAAATGAGGGGTGAATTTGAAACCTGCAACTTCTCTCTCCAGTTAAATGCTCCAGAACTGAGCTGTCCCAGTGTTACTGTAATGAAATGTGGACCTAGTGGGTCAAGGGTGTAGGATTGTTAATATTCAATCCATCCAATGAACAACACTCATTTGTCAACATCTGACAAACAGGTATATTTGGGAGCAGTGAAGAGTGGAATCGATGCCAAGAGGAGATTCTGACAAATCTGTCAAAGGAAGCCAGGGAGGATTATGGAGAAGATTACATCTCGTCTTTTCAGAACTGCTTCGCCAACATGGCTGACCGGTCATCTTCAGATCTGGGTCCTGTGCTTGACAGTCTGTGTCACGCCCTGATGTCTCCCTCCCCCAGACCCCTCTACTCCCCTGGGCAGTGTGGCAGGATCATCCCTTTCCTGCACCGTCACTGTCCCACCAGGCTGTACGACGCCATCATCACCACCCTGTTTCAGTTCAACAGGTGTTACACTCCACATGGGTTGAAAAGAAAACGTGAGCCAGTGAACTCCTGAGGTTTCATCACCTGTGCTGTGCTGAGATCCTCTTCGTAGGAGACAAGTTAGGCAACAGTTTGCAGGTAATTCTTGGTATCCAGCAAGGTAATGCCTAACTTAAGCACGTGACTCTGTATCTCTTTTAAAGAACGTGCTGGGAAAAAAGCCTTACACATACTTGGATATTTTGACAACTCAAAGGATAGTAGATACAAGGCTATTTTTTCCCCAACACAACTCACTGAAGGTATTGCAATTTCCACCATAGATCAGTTCACTCATTCCAAACAGTTCTGAGATATAATTCAAAGTTACTTTAAATGCCGAATGATTTCCTCTCATGTGGAAGAACAGACTATCCAAACCTACATCCTGGGCAATGTCTTTATTGGGAATCATGTTACAAGGTTTCAATACTACTGAAAAATAAATACAACTCACGTTGCATTCACATTATCTGGCATATTGAAGAAATATTATACAAAAAAGGGATGTATAACATCCATATAAATATCACTTTGTATATTTTTCTTGTGTTTTCAGTCCTGAGGCTTCAGAAAGGTTCTCTTCGCTTTCTTTTGTGTAGCGTTAAGGTTGGTGTCGGTTTGTGTAGCGTTAAGGTTGGTTTCGTCGTCCTTCTCCTCCATTGAAGGTCGCTCACGCTTTTTAGCAAACTTCTTCTTCATGCTTGCAACCAAGCTTTCATATCTGGAAGGTGTTAGAAAAATTAAGCCCATTCAAATATCACTGTACTAGTAGTCTTGATCTCAACATGTTATAAATGGCTATATCTCTATTACATTTAGTCATTTCGCAGACTCTCTTATCCAGAGCGACAGCAAGTACAGGGACATTCCCCCCTGAGGCAAGTAGGGTGAAGTGCCTTGCCCAAGGACACAATGTCATGTTGGCACAGATGGGGTTCAAACCAGGAACCTTCTGATTACTAGCCGGACTTACCGCTCAGTCACCTGACTCCTCCTTTATAAAGGGGAGGTGACTGACACACCAGTGCTGCTTACACCTGATCACTCAGCTCATTGTTGGAATAGACATTTGCAACATCAACAACATAAAGCTTTGATGAAGTCTGTTCATACCTTCTAGCCATTTCCTCATCTGTGACATCAGTCTCCATTCGACTGATTTCTTCCTCCTCCTCTTCTTCCTTTGTCTGAGTGTTCATCAACAGCATTAGTTTCTGTGGGGGGGCGGGGGGGACAGGGGGACGGGCGGGGGGGACAGGGGGGCGGGGGGGACAGGGGGACGGGGGAGACAGGGGGACGGGCGGGGGGGACAGGGGGACGGGCGGGGGAGACAGGGGGACGGGCGGGGGGGACAGGGGGACGGGCGGGGGGGACAGTATTGAAAACACTATTTTTGAATCAAACCAGCTAGATAAAAGAACGTGAATATTCATGTGAAAAGAGTACCTCAACTTCTGGATTGAATCCTTTGAACGACATTCGTCCATAATTCAAATCTTCACAGGGGACAAAACTATTTTCCTCGATGATGATGTTCCTGTACAGCGAGACAATGACAGGGAATTAACTGTCTTACCGGACACCAGGAACTGACCAGGGGGCTGCTGTTCTAAAGGCTCCCCAGGCAGCGCCCCCTGGTAACAGTTTGCGGTACAACACCAGCATTTAAAACAAGGGTGGACAGGTGAGAGGTGCAGGTGGACAGGGGAGAGGTGCAGGTGGACAGGTGAGAGGTGCAGGTGGACAGGTGAGAGGTGCAGGTGGACAGGGGAGAGGTGCAGGTGGACAGGGGAGAGGTGCAGGTGGACAGGGGAGAGGTGCAGGTGGACAGGGGAGAGGTGCAGGTGGACAGGGGAGAGGTGCAGGTGGACAGGTGAGAGGTGCAGGTGGACAGGTGAGAGGTGCAGGTGTGTGATCTCTGGATAGGAGCCTCTGCTAGATTACGTCATGCAGATTCCTACTCTTTAGCTTTGAGCTCCGGGAGGTCCAGGTACCAGTGCTCATCACTGATGATCCTCTTCTCATCTTCCTCCAGCTGTTTCTTGGTATCAGCATCCAGACCTCTTTGCATGAACTAACGCAGTTACAAAATCAACATTTCATTAGATTAATTCATCTTACATTTTAATTTCACGCAAATTTAACCCATTCATTTATCTTATAAATGAGTTCTACAGCGTTGTTATAGCAACACTAAGGTTAGCTTAGCTCATCATGTTACTTCAGCTTACCTTCATGCGTAAGAGGTTTTTGGATAGTTTCGATGCGTCACTGCTCATTATATTGTGTTACTTTATGCTACCGATAGGTTATTTTGTATATTTGAAGTTATATTATTGTTATTGTAAACTGAGAAAAAAAACTAGCGACACGAGCTCACAGTCAAGTGCTTCCGGAGGAAAGGTTAACTCTGCCTTGCGCATGCGTGATATCGTGACCTTTCCTCCGGAAGCTGAATATGATTTTAACCACGTGTGTTCATTTATAGTGAACTATACCTCAAATAAAGACTTTAAAGTATTCTAAATTAAGTTGTTCTGCTCAATAATCAGCCCCTGTAGCAATAGTGCTGATAGAATTTTGCCATCAATATAATAACATTTATCAAATAAACCTGATCGCGATTATCTCCACAATCCTCTAAAATGCCGAATACTAAGTGTTTCCACATCAAAAGTAATCAGTCATCAATATTCACTGAAATAAAATCACAAACATTATGCTTTATTTCTTAATTTCTTTCTTTATTACTTTTCTTAATTAGTTAATTAATTTCTTAATTTCTTTCTTAATTTCTTAAATTATGTCCCCTACCGGAGGACAAATAAAGGTTTATCTAATCTAATCTAATCTTTATTGTTTCTAAATGATGTAGTGCAGCTGTGTGACGTGTTACTGGGCGGTGTGTATTCAGGCTGAGCTGCTCATTCATGCTGAGATCAGAAGCCTGAAGTCTGACTGCTGCTTCACACACACCTCACACACACCTTCACACACCTTCACTGGAATCACATTTAACATTTTTTGTCTTGCAAATCCACAAGTGCCTGTAAAGGGTCAGGTGAGTGAACATATATTCATTTCTGATGCACTTCTACTGGGTTCTATCAGTAGTTTTTCGCAGTAGATAAATATGGCTGCAGGGGGACTTAAATACGCCACGACAACATGGAGGCAGACCGAGGATCTGCTGTTTCTGCTGTTTCCGTTTCTATAGGAACTCAGAGTGATGGATCATATCAGCATTGGTTCAACTGTGAAGGACAAACTAAACCAAGAAGCTGATAGAAAACTCTTTTATTTCAATTTTCTGATGTATCAACGCGTAGTCTTGTTTGGTAGGCATCTGTATGGGAACTATAACTCTTATTTTACTCTCTTCTCCTAACCCTTGTGTTCCCCTGATCCACTTGGCTTTGATGAGTGTCAACATAGTGTTTGAACAAAATACTTTGAGAAGGGGAAGTATTTGTATAGTAAAGTGTAGTATTTGAATGTGTGTGTGTGGTTAACCTTGCTGCAGGACAGTCAGCAGGTTGTACTAATCTGCACTCTGTCACCATAACACGAATGTGGGCAATAGTCCAAGGAGAGGTCATTCTGTGATAATCATCATGTTCTGTAGAGGAATGGGAGTTATTTTGTAAACATTGCTGTTAATTTAGATTGTTTGTTTTATATAAAATACGTGTAAACACACACACTTTTGCTGGCCACAGAAATAATGAAGGTCAGGAAGTCAACAGTAGGCCACAGCTATAGGCTACTTTAACTGTAAACATTGGATTAGTTTTATATTGACAAACAGTTAATTTATCTAATGGAATTAAAAGGTTAGAATAGTGACTGGTTCCTCTTGGAAAGTCAGTGGCCTCATTTAACACTGATCACGCTGGCTGCCATGTATTCTACCAAATTAAATACATTTGAATAGACTACAGGTATGTTGTATTTTATGTGATAAGATTTGGCCGAATGCATTGAAAAGGTCAAACAGAATATAAACCAGGTTGATTTACTGCATCAAATGAACTGTTGGAATCTTGGCAAATTATTTGGCTGTGTTGTTGATTTTGCTTCCAACACACTTTACTACATGGTTCGGCCATAGTTTATACACATTTAACTGGTATTATCTTTGATATTGTGCTGATATTCATGTAACAGTTGTAGAATGGTTGCTCTCTTAATGTGACCGGCTTGAATAGGTCTGTGATTTTCCCCGGAATATTGGAGCTCCATTCAGCTGTAACCTTTCACCTAGTTTCCTTTGGCCCAGGATGATCATGTGATCCTGGGGGAAGGGAACAGCCAGGATGATCATGTGATCCTGGGGGAAGGGAACCGCCAGAGCTGCAATGGGGAAAAAATCCCTGCCTTGTTAATGCAGGTGCAGAAAACCTGTCGTAGAGACAATTTTTGGTCTATTTACTACAAATCTAGCGTGTCCTTTGAAATAAATTGACTTTTTCAAGGTAGTTATCGCTCGTCTTAACGCTTTATCATAGGACTTTGGTTGTGAGTAATTGACGTGTTCGACTAGATCTGGCTTTAACAAGAATGTCTTCTAGTTAAACGTGTCCTGATCGGTCATATTTTCGATACAGGAGAACCAGGCGGACCTGTGTCAGACACGGTCCTTCCCTCGGACGGGGGCCTTTAGGCTAGAGTAATGACCGGTCAGGGTCACCTGGAAGTTAACCATTGAAACCCTGCTAAGGTGAAATACCTCGACATGATAGAGCCAGTCATGTGTTAGATATAAATAGTCTCAATAGTAACATTGAGTTAAGAAACCGTATAACACCGGTATTACAATTCTATATTTCAACAACTCTGTTAGCAGTGAGACCTTACCTCTTGAGATTTGACTTTTGTCTAGTGTTTTGTATTCAGCCTACATGTATGATTGTCACCGATTCTAAACACAGACACTCACTAGTATTCGGCTTCACACCTTCAAGACTGACAGCGAGAACAAAAAAAACGTGTCACGGTCAAAGTTGTTAACGACACTCGACCCTAGTCCAACCTGTCTGGAGATGAATAGCTTGTGTTTTACTGGGCTAGCTGGACTGTGTTTCTTGTCTAATTCAGTTTACAGATAACAGTTCATCCCTTGTCTGGCTTTTGGGAACTGGTGTCTGTTTTCAGAAGTGCAGTTGATTGTTGTAATTAAAGAACATGTAGGTTCATGCTTGTCTATGTAAGAGACCATTGTTAAGGTGGTATGTTGGTACAAGAAATTACAGTTTAAAAGGCTGATCTTCAACCCAAGTACTAAGAACCCATTCATTGAAATGATCACACACGCTTACAGTGACCTCATGACCTCTTGAGAACAAGGATGTGAGCTCCCAGACTAGTCTGAAGGATAATGAAGTTAAACGCTTCTCAAGGAAACTAGATTAACGAGATTTTCTCCAGACAGGTGCAGCACTTTATTTACGTCAATGACTCAGATTGTTTTAGAGATATTTCACGGTTTCACATGAAGATCCCTGTACAATAACACAGCCATGAAGCTCCCATCACCACTCTGTAGTTTTAGTAGATGAGGAGGTAGTAATAAACAATGATTCAACCATGAGTTGGCATGCACTTCCTTACAGCACATGCTTGGAAGTTAAACACAGAGGTTTTGATTGAAACACTAGCCTGTGTTATTTGTTTCTCTGACCAACCTTGTCAGAATTAGTATTTTTTTTAATACTCTGATGTCCTTTACGCTCCTTGAACCACCAAAGTCACTTTCTAGGAAGGAAGGCTGCTTCACTGTGTTACTGATGAAGCAGGACATTCCTGATCCACGTCACCATCACAGCCTACATAGTTAACACACTTTTGTGGTGTTTGTTTACGTTATTTGTTCACGTTTCAAAAACACGGGATTCATCCTCCCCGCCCTTCCTTCCACCAGACGCCGTGCGGTAGCAGCCAATCATGGCAGAAGCTCATCAGGCGGTCGCCTTTCAGTTCACCGTCACCCCCGATGGCATCGACCTCCAGCTGTGCCACGAGGCTCTGAGGCAGATCTACCTCTCCGGCCTCCACTCCTGGAAGAAGAGGTTCGTTCGCTTCAGGGTGAGAATCGAGAAGAGGTTTGGTGTGTGTGTGTGTGTGTGTGTGTGTGTGTGTGTGTGTGTGTGTGTGTGTGTGTGTGTGTGTGTGTGTGTGTGTGTGTGTGTGTGTGTGTGTGTGTGTGTGTGTGTGTGTGTGTGTGTGTGTGTGTGTGTGTGTGTGTGTGTGTGTGTGTGTGTGTGTGTGTGTGTGTGTGTGTGTGTGTGTGTGTGTGTGTGTGTGTGTGTGTGTGTGTGTGTGTGTGTGTGTGTGTGTGTGTGTGTGTGTGTGTGTGTGTGTGTGTGTGTGTGTGTGTGTGTGTGTGTGTGTGTGTGTGTGTGTGTGTGTGTGTGTGTGTGTGTGTGTGTGTGTGTGTGTGTGTGTGTGTGTGTGTGTGTGTGTGTGTGTGTGTGTGTGTGTGTGTGTGTGTGTGTGTGTGTGTGTGTGTGTGTGTGTGTGTGTGTGTGTGTGTGTGTGTGTGTGTGTGTGTGTGTGTGTGTGTGTGTGTGTGTGTGTGTGTGTGTGTGTGTGTGTGTGTGTGTGTGTGTGTGTGTGTGTGTGTGTGTGTGTGTGTGTGTGTGTGTGTGTGTGTGTGTGTGTGTGTGTGTGTGTGTGTGTGTGTGTGTGTGTGTGTGTGTGTGTGTGTGTGTGTGTGTGTGTGTGTGTGTGTGTGTGTGTGTGTGTGTGTGTGTGTGTGTGTGTGTGTGTGTGTGTGTGTGTGTGTGTGTGTGTGTGTGTGTGAACCGTCAGAGTGAGGGGTATGGGTATCATGCAGGGGAACGGTAGATTGGCATTGTGGAGGTGCGGACGGCTAAAATACAGCGAGTGCGTAATGCTGAGCGGTTAGTGAATCAGGCTAGTAATCAGACGGTTGCCGGTTCGATTGCCTGACTGTGACACGAAATGTTGTTGTGTCCTTTGGCAAGGCACTTCACCTACTTGCCTCAGGGAGGAATGTCCCTGTACTGTAAGTCCCTCTGGATAAAAGCTCAGCCACTTGACCACACACACACACACATATATACACACACACACACCCTTATGCAGTACCTCTGTTGGTTTACGATGACTATACAAGGGGCGTCAGATAGCTCAACGGTTAAGGCGTTGGCCTCATTATCGAGCCCCGGCTGTGGCTATGTGACGTTGTGTCCTTGGGCAAGGCACTTCACTCTACTTGCCTCATGGAGAATGTCCCTGTACTTACTGTAAGTCGCTTTGGATAAAAGCGTCTGATAAATGAATGAATGTAAATGTAAATACAACATCACACATTCATCTGGCTGTTAAGTTCAGTAGTTCCACCTCATCTTAAACTCTCTCCCAATATCTCATCTGTTAAACCTGTGTTTTCTCTGGTGTGTCTCCCACTCCCTTGCATTGTTAACACCACCATGTTGTTCCCCTCCAGAATGGGGTGATGACAGGTGTGTACCCAGGCAGTCCGTCTGGTTTCCTGGTGGTGGTGGTATCTTACATGTCCTCCACCAAATACGCCCACATGGACCCCTCCCTGGGGCTGGTGACTCGACTGGGGCGCCACCTGTCCCTCAGGTAAAACGGGAAGGGAAAACATCTCTATGAATCTCTTTGTGTCTCTACAAATGCACCTTATCCATTGGTTCTCCTTGAATTCATGTCAGATCATTATAGGATTACAAATGTTTAAAAACAAAGAAAGTTCCAGGTAAATTTCAATCCAGCCACAATCACATTTTTTCTGAGGAAAGTATGAAGTTGGATTAGATTAGATCTTTATTTGTCATTGTCACAAGGTACAACAAAATTGAAAGTGGTTGGAGGGCAGGATTACCAGGGAATCCACATGTTGTGCTGCGCCTTGATTTCCCATTACTATGATTTCCTTGAAGCTGTAAACCATTTAAAGCAGGAAGGAGCTGTTCTGCTGATAAAGAAATGGCCTGAGTATGCTGAATACCCATTGTCTGAACACGACTCATTGTTAAACTTGATTAATCATTCATAAACACCCATAACGAACTGGTGTCGAAAATCACCTGAAGCTATAATCTGTGATGCAACATCACCGTATTTTCTCTGATAAGCATGTTAACGAGTCATCCTCTACTATCAATGAATGAGTTATCATTCTGTTAAATGCCCTCCCTCCCTTTCTCCCCCTCCCCAGTCAGTACATGTCCACAGAGAGTCAGAAGATGGTGGGGGGTGTTCTTGTGGGTACAGGCCTGTGGATCACCATCATCTTCATCATGAGGAACACCCTGAAGTGCCTGCTGTCCTGGCATGGCTGGATGCATGCTAGCCACGGCTCCATCAAGTGGTCCACCAGGCTGTGGATGGTGAGCTGGCTCAGACCAACATGACCAACACATGAACACCACCTGTATAAACACACTGGTTAGAAACCTGGTTTTCTTTGGGACTATTTAATATTGTTGTCCTTCCCATAGTCTGATGCCCAGGTGGTCTCTCTGTCTCTCTGTCTCTCTCTCTGTCTCTTTCTCTCTCTGTCTCTCTCTCTGTCTCTCTCTCTCTCTCTGTCTCTCTCTCTCTCTGTCTCTCTCTCTCTCCCTCTCTCTTTCTCTCTCTCTCTCTCTCTGCCTCTCTCTCGTCTCTCTGTGTCTCTCTCTCTCTCCCTCTCTCTCTCTCTGGTTCACAGTTACTGGTGAAGCTGTTCTCTGGCAGAAAGCCAATGCTGTATAGCTTCCAGAACTCTCTGCCTCGCCTCCCAGTGCCCTCCATAAAGGACACCACCAGGAGGGTGAGAGTCCAGCCTTATGATGTCACTGTTTGGCTCCTTGTGATGTCACTGTCCGCTTCCTCGTGATGTCACTGTCCGCTTCCTCGTGATGTCACTGTCTGGCTCCTCGTGATGTCACTGTCTGGCTCCTCGTGATGTCACTGTCTGGCTCCTCGTGATGTCACTGTCTGGCTCCTCGTGATGTCACTGTCTGGCTCCTCGTGATGTCACTGTCTGGCTCCTCGTGATGTCACTGTCTGGCTTCTCGTGATGTCACTGTCTGGCTCCTCGTGATGTCATGTCCATGTCATGTGGTTGGCCGTCTGTCTAGGAAAGCTGTCTGTTTACAGTCTCCTGTTTTCATAATGAGCTGGACTGTTTGTTTGCAGTACTTGGAGTCCGCTCGTCCTCTCATGGATGACGACCAGTTTGAGCGGATGACGGGCCTCGCCCAGGACTTTGAGAAGAACCTGGGTCCCAGGCTACAGTGGTACCTCAAGCTCAAGTCCTGGTGGGCCTCCAACTATGTGAGTCACAAACAAGACCCCACACAATCCATTACAAAGCTTCATCTGTGTGCATGAACGTCACTGTTTGTGGTGCTTTGTGTGTCACCAGTAAGGTGAAGCCTTCTGAATTTTCCTCTTTTTGTATCAATCTCATCTTTCTGCGCCTCTCGCTCTCTCTCTCTTTCTCTCTCTTTCTTTCTCTCTCACCCTCCCAACTCTTTCCCAGGTAAGCGATTGGTGGGAAGAGTACATCTACCTCCGTGGTCGAGGCCCCATTATGGTCAACAGTAACTACTATGCAATGGTGAGGCCTTCATCTCTATGAACATGCAGTTTGTCAGTCTACAGCAGCCGACCCATGTGTGTGGAAGGAAAATCCCACTCTAATGTGACTCACCACTGTTTAATCTGCTGTGGTGTGTCAGATCCCTCTGACCACATCTGAGTTAGTCTATTTGACTCCATGTATCTTAACACTCTGTTATCTTCTTGTTTCCACACCAGGACTTCCTGTACGTCATCCCTACTAACCTGCAGGCAGCCAGGGCTGCTAATGCCATCCATGCCATCATGCTGTACCGCAGGAAACTGGACCGAGCTCAGATCCAGCCTGTGAGTCGCCCTGACAACCCTGAGAACCCTGCTCACACCCTGTCTGTCTGCCTGTCTGCCTGTCTGTCTGCCTGGCTCTATCTCTGTCTGCCTGCCTATCTCTATCTGTCTGCCTCTGTCTGTCTCTCTCTCTCTGTCTGTCTCTCTGCCTTTCTCTGTCTGTCTGCCTGTCTCTCTCTCTCTGTCTGTCTGCCTGTCTGCCTGCCTTTCTCTGTCTCTCTCTCTCTCTCTCTCTGTCTGTCTGTCTGTCTGTCTGTCTGTCTGTCTGTCTGTCTGTCTTTCTTATAATTTCCGTCATTCGGTCCTTTTGGTAAATGTAGTGTTTTTTTGGTGATGAATTATCAAGATGATAAAATGAGTGTTTTCACATGTTGTGTCCCTACGATTCCAAAGCATGTTATCTAATCCCTCCCCTGGTTGTGTAGTGTTCAGGGGCATCAGGCGTGGTGTTCAGCATGTTAGACAAGCTGTGGGCCAAACCTGATGCATCCCATGACTTCACTGTAACAACAACTAGCAATGACAAGAATCCACACACACACACACACACACACACACACACACACACACACACACACACACACTTGAGCTAGGAACAGTGCAGTTTATCTGGAACACCCTCATCTGCCCTTCCTCCAAGTCATGCATGACACATGATGTGACTTCCACACACACACACACACACACACACACACATTTTTGTCGATACCTACGTAAACAGACACACACACACATTATATCCCCGTCCCCCCCACACACACACACACACACTCTTGATAAACATTGTGTGTGTTCTGTTTCCACTGTTCTGCCCTTCTTGCTATCGGATGCTGTGTTAGATTTACTTGCTGGCCAACAAGGTTCCGCTGTGTTCTGCCCAATGGGAGCGCATGTTTAATACGTCCCGTGTTCCTGGCGTAGAGGCAGGTAAGAGGAGGGAAGCTCTACTTCTCTGACATCACCCGCCCCCTCCACCCTCCCCCCGCCCGGGACACACGCAGAAAACCCTGACCCTCGGCCTGCCTCAGTGGCAACCAGCACAGCCTGTACACACAACCCATTGGCTCCCCAGAAGCCTAGAAGCACAACCCATTGGCTCCCCATAAACCCATAAACACCACCCATTGGCTCCCCACAAATCCAGAAGCACCACCTATTGGCTCATTGGTTACAGCATAAGCCCAATGTTAAGCGCCCAGAAAAAGTGCAGCTCGTTAGAATTACGATACGATTTCTTAGTTTTGTGAGCTGTAGTCATCCTGCAGGGCTGTGCTTGTGTCACTAAGGCAGGGGGGGGGGGGCGGCACAGGTTTCTGACCTCACCTCTTCTCACCTGGCTCCCCCCCAACAGCCTCCCCCCCCCCCTCCCCCCTCTCTCTCCCTCCATGGTGGCCTCAACCTGATCATCGTCTCCTCATCCTCCTCATCTTCCTCGTCCCTCTAGGTAGCTGGCTCACCCTACCATGGTGCTCGGCTATTCAGTCCAGTCAGACCATCGTCTAGCGTAGCCAGTCGATGTGTCATCTCTCCCTTGTCTTGTCTGACTCTCCCTCCTCCCTCCCCCCCACCCTCTTTTCTTCACACTATCCCCATGTGTTCCTCCCAATATGAGCGTATGTTCAACAGCAGTCGCATCCCTGGTGTAGATACAGGTAGAGTCTTTAGTGGGGGTCGCCTCCTCTCTCTCTCTCTCTCCCATCCTCCCTCTCCCTCCCTCTCTCTCTCTCTCTCTCTCTCCCATCCTCCCTCTCTCTCCCTCTCTCTCTCTCTCTCTCTCTCTCTCTCTCCCATCCTCCCTCTCCCTCCCTCTCTCTCTCTCTCTCTCTCTCTCTCTCCCATCCTCCCTCTCCCTCCCTCTCTCTCTCTCTCTCTCTCTCCCTCTCTCCCATCCTCCCTCTCCCTCTCTCTCTCTCTCTCTCTCTCTCTCTCTCTCCCTCTCTCCCATCCTCCCTCTCCCTCCCTCTCCCTCTCTCCCATGCTCCCTCTCTCTCCCTCTCTCCCATGCTCCCCTCTCTCCCATGCTCCCTCTCTCTCCCTCTTCCATGCTCCCTCTCCCTCTCTCTCTCTCCCTCTCTCCCATCCTCCCTCTCTCTCCCTCTCTCCCTCTCTCCCATCCTCCCTCCCTCCCTCCCTCCCTCCCCCTCCCTCCCTCCCTCCCTCCCTCCCTCCCTCCCTCCCTCCCTCCCTCCCTCCCTCCCTCCCTCCCTCCCTCCCTCCCTCCCTCCCTCCCTCCCTCCCTCCCTCTCCCTCCCTCCCCTGCTGTAACTGTGCTGTGTGCTGCTACACTGCCTTTCTGCATTTAACAGATTAATTCATCCCACATGTGTACAGTAATTCTGCTTGCATGCTAAAGTCATGACAGGTTATCCTGGACATGGCAGGGAGGGGAAGAATAATGGACAGATGGTTGGATTGTGATTTAAATGCATGACTGGTGATGAAAAGTTAACTTTTATTGATTCATATAGCCTATCATCACAGGAGAAAAAAAGTCTTTGGAAAAAAAGATGCATCTTTAAGTCACGCTATCAGTCTATAATTTCTCCACTGCGAGACAAATAAAAAATGATCTTATCAAAAAGTTTAAGAAATAAAACCCCTGGAATGTGAACACTTCTAGGGTTTGAAGGATTGTTCTAGATGTTTCCAGGTGACCTTTATCTTTGGTTAATGATTGGTATCTGAAGTGGAGGGTTGCCATGGAAGTCCAGAGTTCATCTCTGAGACAGTCAAAACATAGATCCTACGTACCTTTGAAACAATAGAATGATAAAAAATTGTATTGTCTATAATGTTTTGTAAACATTAAGACATGATTTATCTACTAAAAAGGCTGGAGTGTACTAGCGAGTCGTACAGTAGGTTCTCTCTGATATCGCTAACTAGCCTGGAGGTTTCTAGAATTTTCTGAGGTAAAGAAGAGCTAATGATGCTTAGCGTTAGCGTCATTCTTATGGTAGGTCAGTTGTTAATTGAAAATAAAATCTGAACTGGAAAAATCGGCCTCTAACCAGCATGATTTGAATTAATTGGCTGCTGTGAACTAATCAGCCTGCTTGTTTTTCTGTGAAGATTTCACACTGTGATCACACGGTTTCTTCACATGCTGCTACACCAGTGTGTGTGTGTGTGTGTGTGTGTGCGTGTGTGCGTGTGTGCGTGTGTGTGTGTGTGTCTTTATGTTACAAACATGTCCCTGCAGTTGATGTTTGTGTGTGACATGCAACTGAAAAAGGTTAGCAAAACCTTTCGGTAAACAAGCGGTTTACAGTGAGGTGAGGTTATGTCGAATGTAAATACTCTGTTGAGAAACACAGTTTGGATGCAGCCTTCAAATTGACTTCCCTAAGTCGCTCATCCAAAGTATGTTCGAGCCACTTTTCCCCAACGGAGGCGGAGGGGGATGGGGGAGGGGGGGTTGGGGGTAAAGGAGCCCAGCTCCAGGGTCCTCCAGGGACCCCCAGCTCTAACCCTAACCCTGTTCCTTCATCCCCTCATCTGTTACTTGACAAACCCTTGTTTGAGTCACACATCAGTAACGCTCGTCCCATCTGATATACTGAGGAAAGTGTGACGTGTGATGGGATTATCGTGTGTGTGTGTGTGCGCTCCTTAAACAACTGTTTGACCTATCAACTGTCTTACCTCGTCAAATCTCCCCCATCCTCCCACCCTCTCCCACCCTTTCCCTCCCCCATCCCCAGCTGCTGTGGACTGTCAGTCACAATCACCTCGTAAAACACTTCTTTGTAAATTTTGTTATTTCTTAGTCAAGTTGAACTTCAGTTTCAATCTGTGTTCAGTTGAATAAGAAAGTCATTTCTCTGTCTCTCACTGCTCAGCTCTTTAAGATAATGATCCAGTCTCCCATTCCTTTTGTAATGAGTTCTGTTATGATCTGTTATGATCTGTGAGTATCTGTTATGATCTGTGAGGATCTGTTATGATCGTCCTTTAGTCTTCAATGTTAATGTTTGTGTTTGAAGATCAACTCCTGAGATTGTGTGTCCTGTTTGCCTCTTCTCCATCCTACTCTCTCTCTCTCGCTCTCTCTCTCTCTCTCCCTCTTTCTTTCTCTATCTCTCTTTCTCCCTCTCTATCTCTCCTCTCTCTTTCTGTCTAAGTACCTGGGAGTGGACTCACCTTTCCTCAAGGAGGTGCGGCCTGCTGCACTCACAGCACCAGCAACATCTTCACCACTAACCTAGACCAGCACACATGCGGCTGAATGCTGTGTGTCTTACTGTGTGTGTGTGTGTGTGTGTGTGTGTGTGTGTGTGTGTGTGTGTGTGTGTGTGTGTGTGTGTGTGTGTGTGTGTGTGTGTGTGTGTGTGTGTGTGTGTGTGTGTGTGTGTGTGTGTGTGTGTGTGTGTGTGTGTGTGTGTGTGTGAGAAGGTGCTGTCTGAGCCATGGAGACTCTCCACCAGTCAGACTCCTCTCCAGCAGGTGGCGCTGTTTGACTTGGCCAAACACCCTGAATACGTGACAGCAGGAGGCGGCTTTGGACCGGTGAGTTCCCCTCCACTTCCATCTCACACCGCAGCCCTTCTCTGCTGTGGAGCATGTGGAAACTGAGATGTCTGTGTGTGTGTGTCTGTGTGTGTGTGTCTGTGTGTGTGTGTCTGTCTGTGTGTGTCTGTCTGTGTGTCTCTCTGTGTGTGTCTGTCTGTGTGTGTCTGTCTGTGTGTGTGTGTCTCTGTGTGTGTGTGTCTGTCTGTGTGTGTCTGTGCGTGTGTGTCTGTCTGTTGTGTGTGTGTCTGTCTGTGTGTGTGTGTGTCTGTGTGTGTGTCTGTTGTGTCTGTGTGTGTGTGTGTGTGTGTGTGTGTGTGTGTCTGTGTGTGCCTGTGTGTGTCTGTGTGTGTCTGTGTGTGTGTGTTGTGCGTGTGTGTGTGTGTGTGTCTGTCTGTGTCTGTGTGTGTGTGTCTGTGTGTGTGTGTCTGTGTGTGTGTGTCTGTGTGTGTGTGTCTGTGTGTGTGTGTCTGTGTGTGTCCTGTGTGTTTGTGTGTGTATGTGTCCTCCAGGTGGCAGATGATGGGTTATGGAGTGTCCTACATCATTCTTGGAGAAGATCTCATCAACTTTCACATCTCCAGCAAAAATTCAAGCCCAGAAACCGTAAGCAGCCCCTTTTTTTACTTTCTGTGTCAACCACACTCTCTCTCCTCTCTTTGGTTTTCTCTTTCTCCCTCCCGTTCTCTCTTTCCTCAGTTTTAGTTCAATGGGCTGAATGTTCAAACTGATGTTGATATATTGTCCTCTCTCTCTCTCTCTCCCTCTCTCTCTCTCTCTCTCTCTCTCTCTCTGTCTCTCTCTGTCTCTCTGTCTCTTCTGTCTCTCTCTGTCTCTCTCTCTCTTCTCTCTCTCTCCTCTCTCTCTCTCTCTCTCTCTCTCTCTCTCTCTCTCTCTCTGCTCTCTCTCTCTCTCTCTCTCTCTCTCTCTCTCTCTCTCTCTCTCTCTGTCTCTCTCTCTCTCTCTCTCTCTCTCTCTCTCTCTCTTCTCTCTCTCTCTCTCTCTCTCTCTCTCTCTCTCCTCTCTCTCTCTCTCTCTCTCTCTCTCTCTCTCTCGCTCTCTCTCTCTCTCCTCCTCTCTCTCTCTAGGATTCCCTCCGTTTTGGGGGGAACATCAAACAGGCCATGCTTGATATTCTGGATCTCTTTCAGCTTGATAAGAAAGCTGTCAACTGCAAGTGACCCTCACCCCCCCCCACCCCCCCCCCACCACCACCGACTCCCCCCCCCCCCCCCCCTCTCGTTTGCCATCAGAAGGAAATAAATGAACAAAAACCTTTCATCGTAGAGGCGAGACAACTCCCAGATCGTGTACAAGGCGTTGACTTTTTTAGGTTGTTAATGGATTAAATTTTTAAGTTAAGAAAACACCGTATAGGAAGAAACTGACACGTTGTAAAAAGAAGAAAAAAATGGTTGTTTGTTTTGTCACGTTGTTTTATTCTTTTGAAAGTGTGATTTTTGGTTTTTATTTGGGCGGTTGTTGTGGTACGAAGTAGCATTAGTGCACGGATCAAATGTTATCGTCAGGCTTGTACACACACCTGTGCCTTGCTAACCTGTCAGCATGAGGCTAGGAGGGAGGAGTGTCTCTTGAGTCACTGAACCCCGATACAAGAGGTGGAAAGAATGAAGAATGTTTAACGACTACATTAACACGGCAGTGCTTGTTAGTAGGATTTCGGTTCCTCGTTCTGAGCTTGAACTCCTTAACACTTGAGCTGTGGGTTTTACAACTGAGGTTCTCTGGTTCTCTGCTGTTCATCTCTCAGCTGCTGTGCTGTAGTGATGAGATGGGCAATGACAATGTTTTGTTTTTTTGTTTTCTTTTGTGGTTTCCACACTCAGGATTTTGTTAGTTTCAACAGAAGCTTCAGCATTGTACTGTACCAGGGATTGCACTTAGGACGAGGGGTGCACTATATGACACGACACCGGGGGAGCCAGTTCTCTTAGCATGAGCTGAGGGCCTTGCTCTGCCGAACGGTGCGGAGAGGAGATGTGTCCAGGGTGTGTGATTTGCAGAAGGGGCGGAGTTTCACTGACAGGCAGGCAGAGTAGCCAATAGCAACTCCTCTCTAAGGATGAAAATAGGAGAAACTCAGCCTCTCTCTTGTCCAGGAAACTGCTGTTCCCAGTTGAGAGCTGGTCACATTTGAGTTAGCTTGTGCTTCTCCCCAAGACTCCTCCTCCTTCTCAGCTCAACACCTGACTAGTTGCCTTGGTAACCTTTTGCATGCTTTCAGATCACATGATCTGATGGCGCCTCGATACGTCTGCCTCTAAAGGGAGCGCCTGTCTGTCAGCAGACACCATGGCGATTATCACCGTCGACGACCGACTGACTGCATTGTGGTGTTGTTGCCTATTTTGATATGAGACTCGTTATTTTATCAAATATTTCTCCAGTCTTCTCAACATAGACTTGCGGCATTAGGAAAATGTGTAACCTTTTTAGATTCACCTGAGCATAACTGACATAGTTAAACTTGAACTAGGCCACGGTAAAGGAGGACAAACTGATTTGGTTTGCTGATAAGGATCCATATCCTAAAAAAAATTACTTTGCAGACATAAGATGTGTTACGGACAAAAGAAAATAGTGATTTAAAGATTCCTTCCTTTGGGGGACTTGTGATGACTTGAACCTGTTGATGGCTGACTTCATTGATGACTTGTCTGTTTTAATTTGTTGGACTTTTAACCAGTAGACCTCTTGTTGACACAGCTGCATGGTTTGGAAAGTGAAGCCTTACATGTTTGCCCCTAAATTAACATGTGAAAAAACTAGCAGCTGAAATACCAAAACAAGTTTTAACTAAATAAAGTGAATGTCAACACCAAACGTACTGAATACATCTTTTTGTGTGTGTTCATGTATTTAAGTAATTTGTCTTCAGAATGTTGGAAACTGTTTTTGAACTTTTTTGGGGGGCCAAATGGCGAAAGGCTTAGTTGTAGCAGGTTAGTCTGCTTTGTGTGTCTTGATAGAGACTTTAACCCATTCACAAAATCATGTGATGTGCTTGTCTATGAAGTTACCATGAAGTACAGTGGTACTCCTCTAGGGGGAGCTCAAGGCTGTTAAATCCTGGGAGAGACTGACTGAAGATCATCAAGGAAGCAGCTCAGACTGTCTCTAGAAGGGAGATTACCTGCGTCTGCATTCAGAAGCAAAACACAGCCGTGTGTGTGATTAACCTAAAGATCCATAACTCCCCAGCCTCCACTCCAGCCACCCCTCCAGCCTCCACCCCCCAGCCTCCACCCCAGCCTCCATCCCAGCCTCCACCCCAGCTCCACCCCAGCCTCCACCCCAGCCGCCCCACAGCCTCAAAACCCAGGCTCCACCCCAGCCTCCACCCCAGCCTCCACCCCAGCCACCCCCAGCCTCCACCCCAGCCACCCCAGCCAGGCAGGTGTCTGGCTTTATGGAGCCCAGCTTGATGGTGTATTAATAACCCATAAGCATGAAGCTGTTCAGCTGAATTAAACAGAAGACATTTAAACGATCAAGAGGCAACAGATTACCCAGGAGGCCAGAGACAGGAAATGTTTACAAGTGACAGGTTCCTGCCCTCTCCTCTTCATCACAGGTGTACACACCACACACACACACACACACACAGTGGTGTTCCCAGCCCTGTCCCCTGGCTGGAGTGTCCGTTGGTGGACTAATGTTTCAAGGCTGCATTCCATACGTCTGCTTTCTCGCCCCTTCATCAACTCTGAGAACCAGCGAGGAAGAACAAGAACAAAGAACTAAAAACAAACTCCTGGAAATCTTAAAAGCCACTTTACGTAAACGTAGCTCAGTGGAGAAGTGTTGTGGAGAGAGATTTGAATAGCGTCTGTACTTCAGAAAGAGAATGATAAGACAACACACACACACATGCACGCACACACACATCGCACACATGCACACACACACACACACACATACACTCCCAGACACACTATCAGTCAGCCATGAACTATGCCCACAGCAGGCTCCCACTGGACTCGGGACAACAAGCCTTTAACTTGTATTTCTAATTGGCAAGCTGGAAAAGCCATTCACACAGTGCAGACTCTGAAATCTAAAACCTTGACTTGCACTTTCTAAAAGTAGAGTGTGGGAGAGGGTGTGTGGCCTCTGCCTGTCACCAGTTTAATTCATCTACCACTCCAGTACACAACATCCTCTGAAAAAATAGAAAGAGCCTCACCTCGTATTGTGTGTGTGCGCGCGTGTGTGTGTGTGTATGTGTGTATGTGTGTTTGTGTGTGTGTGTGTGTGTGTGTGCCGGCCAGCGCTTCGCTTCACAGTCATTCATCCCTCTGAGAGAAAAGGCTGTTTTTACAGAAACCACCTTTACCCCCCCCCAAAAAAATGGAGGGAAATAATGAAGGTGGTGGTCTTGTGAGTTGGTTATGTAGATCGGATATCAACGTTGTTCATTCATGTCATTTTGAATTGGGGGTTTGGCAGGACAATCTGTTTTTCTGCTTCAGCGAGTTACGTAAGCTTCTGTTACACTCGAGTACCTTGATTCAGAGAAGAGGAGACAAGAGAAGGGAAGGAGAGGAAAGAGGGGGTGAGGGAGAGAAAGGAGGGGGAGAGAGGAAGGGAGAAGGGAGGGAGATAGAGGGGGGGTAGTGAGAAAAGGAAGGGAGAAGAGGGAGGAGGGAGAAAGGGGGGCAGGTGTGAGAGAAGGTGAGGGGGTCTTTTTTTCTCCCCCCCCCCCCCCCCCCCCCCCCCCAGAGAGTGATTAGAGTTTGGAAGATTCTGGTTGTTGTGAAAGCTGTTGAACGATAAACTGTTGGGTGAAAGAGGCCTTCGGTCTGATCATGGAAAAGCCTCCATCAGTGGCTGAGGGGGGGTCTGTAAGGAGAGAGGCTGAGAGGGGGTGGGGGTGTGGGGGGCCAGGGGGGTCGGTGCTCCTGCACCTGTCCGGCTGCACTGAGTGAGCTGGCTGGGGGGTGGAGGGGTGGGGTGTCAGGGGGTGGGGAGAGTAGGGGGCTGCAAGGTAAGGGAAGAGGAGGAGGAGGAAGAGGAGGAGGGGGAAGAGGAGGAGGAGGAAGAGGAGGAGGGGGAGGTAAATGTGATTCCCCTGAGAATCTCAGCTACTGCGTGCGTACTGATGCTATAAATAACCTTTATTAGGTTTAAGTGGAATTAGTGGAGATGCTGGATGTCAG
Organism: Neosalanx taihuensis; assembly: GCA_030340665.1. NCBI lineage: Eukaryota > Metazoa > Chordata > Actinopteri > Osmeriformes > Salangidae > Neosalanx > Neosalanx taihuensis. The sequence continues at coordinate 18,855,617 of CM059290.1, forward strand.
CATGGCCAATGGTATACTGTGACAGGCTGGCTTACACACACACACACACACACACAGACAGACAGACAGAAACACCCCGTGAATGCACACACACACACACACAGGGGAGAGTGTGCCCCGTAGCAGAACACCATGTGCACACACACACACACACACACACACACACACAGACAGACAGACAGACAGAACACCCCGTGAATGCACACACACACACACACAGGGGAGAGTGTGCCCCGTAGCAGAACACCATGTGCACACACACACACACACACACACACACACACGCACACACACACAGAGGGTATTGGAAAACCCTTAGCACAGACACACAAACATGAAAACACCAAGCAGGAACTCTGACTACAGTAAGAAAATGTAAACTTTATTGCAGTTTGTTGATTCTATATTAGAAAGGAAGAAAAAGTAAAACTAAACATTGAATGGCCCAGTCATTGAAATATGTACACTGCTGGTGCTGCAAGAATGAATCAGTGTTCATCCAGACGATAAGACAGAAAACACAAAGACCCATAAGATTTTCCACAGAGAGCATCAGGGAGAGAGGAATAACATTAACCTAAGATGTTCTAATAAATTACCCTGCAGTACCTCCACCATCATTTACAGGAAGCCCCCCCCCCCTCCCCCCCCAAAAAAAGGAAGCCTGTACGTTCAGCTCCAAGAGAGATTAAGACGTTGACATGTTCACACGCGCGCACACGCATGTGTCAGTAAGACATTTGGTGATTCAGTAAAATCCACAGCGTCCTTGAGTTACCTGTCCATACAGTAAACATTAGAAACATTATACTAATACAACTCATTTGGTGTAAAATGTTAAGTATTGATTAAGCTATACAGTTCAGGTCCCATGAAGGGGCTGATTCGTCAGTATTACTGTGCTATATCGCTCAGAAATTGATTTTATGAGGCACTTGAATATGTAGAGGCAGGTCTTGACCGAGGTGATTGAGTAACAGCGTTAAATTAGAGGCAGAACTGACTCAATAGGACGGTCCAATAGGAAGGCCAATAGGAAGATTTGTTAGTTGTTGGCCAATCAGCTTGGATTCAGAATTAACTCTGGGAAAAATGTCTGCCAAATATTTCAGAAGATACAACTAGAGGTTACTTGGAGTTGTGTTCAGTTTTAAAGTTTGTTAGCCTCAAAGTCTTAATACTGATATATTTGATTCAAGAACTTTGGACATTTTCAAGACATCTTGGAATCATTCATCAGACGCTCTTATCCAGAGAGACTTACAGTAAGTACAGGGACATTCCCCCCTGAGGCAAGATTCCCCCCTGAGGCAAGTAGGGTGAAGTGCCTTGCCCAAAGACACAAATCATGTTGTCATGGCCGGAATTTGAACTCGCAACCTTTTGATTACCAGCCAGACTCCCTGACCGCTAAGCTGCTTGACTTACAAAGATCTGGTAATACATGAAAACAGAGAGACCTATTAAAATGATTTTCTTCAGATGACAAACTAGTGTCTGTCAAGGCTTGTGTCTAAGTCAGACCATGGCAGCTATCAGCTCCAATATTGGGATTCATATTACACATGAGATGTAGATGTATCAGTAAAATCTATTATCTGCATGTGATTTGGACATGAATTAAGTGCCGTGACTGCTTTTAAGTAGTTTTAAGTCCTTTTAGGGTAAATTGCTAAGTGTTGATGATAATTGAGAGACTTTCAAGGAGTGAAAAAACATGATTTGAGGTACATTCATTATACATCAGTTCGATCGACTGATAGGTTCAAGTAAAAGTTCTTCTAATGAATGAGCAAGTTATGAAAGAATTTCATTTTCCTTCAGAATCATTTTCTATCAAGCTCCTTTTCAAGCAGAAACTATTTCGCCATATTCTTTGTCCTTAAAAAAAAAGAAAAAAAATCTTGTTTTGGTCTTTTTTGAAATTCATATGCTCTCCTTAAGCAGGTGTGTTTGTTTGTGTTTGTTTTCTCTGTAACCTGCCGCTGTTTGAATGTTTAAAGACTGTAGAAAGACAACAATGTAAACACACAGGTTTCTTAGACACGATAAACGCCTTGAAACAATCAGCCAAGAGGTAAAAACAGATTTCATTTGTAAAAATGTACGTAAAGAAACTACAAGTCGATTTTCGAATTGTAAAGTGCAAGTATAAAAAAAAGATCTCTACTTCTAATCTCAAGAGACACAATCTTGAGACTCTCTATGGTCTTTGTGGAAAAGTGCAACTTGAGAACCGTATCGGTAAAAAAAAAGAAGAAAAAAAGAAGAAAAATTGAGATGATTGACAGCATCAGAACGTCATGTGACATGATGGGTGGGTCATGTGACTTCAAGAGCTCCTCCTCCGTAAGAACACAGCCACACTGTCGAGGGGGACAGGATAGGCCTCCAGTAAAGTGCCCCCATCAAACACCTGCTCCCCCCTGGCCTCCTGCCACAGGTGACCCCCCTCCGGCAGGTAGATGTCCCTCTGCACCGCCCCTCGCTCCGTCACCGGGGCAACCAGAACCTGGACACACACAGGAAACACAACACTAAATAACAAACACATTTACAGCTGAACCGTGAGTTTGAGGATGGTTGTCGATTGTAACCAGTTTGGTTACAACCTGATCAGTTAACAGGTTAAGGGGCAAATTCCCTCCTTGAAAAGAATCCAAAACACCCAAAGCGCTCTATTTTAACCAGACACTCCATGGGGTGGATCAGTCACCTCGTCTCCGATCAGGAACTGATCGTTGATGGTGAAGGTCGCGGGGTCGTGCGGGTCAAGCCACCACAGCGGCCGGTAGATGGGGTCGCCTGTCTGCTGCCACACCTCTGCGTACCTCCCAATCAGAGGAGCCACAAAGTCCTGATGGTACGTGATGTAGGCCCGCGTCAGGTTCATCACCTGGACAGCAACACAGGAGAGAGGCACAGGTGTGAATGATCTGTCTGTCTTTCAACTGTGCCGATTGAAACCTTCAGCACAATGGCAGCTCCAAGAAACAATGTCTCCTCCACTGTGGAAACTAGAAGCAGCATCTGCTGAAAACATTACTGTCCCTCCCATCTCAGGAACTGAGACCCAGAGAGTTCTTCATTGTTGACTTAGTGGTCTAACCGCCCCCCCTCCCCCCCCCACCCCTAAGGCCAAACCTTGTGGACATTCCTGCCGTGGTCAAACACTCTCCAGCCGTCCTGTGACGGAAACAGCCGACCGAATCGAAAAGAATGTTGTTCTTTGACAGGATGGAGAGAACAGAGAACTGACTGGGCCTCATGGATGGAGAGAACAGAGAACTGACTGGGCCTCATGGATGGAGAGAACAGAGAACTGACTGGGCCTCATGGCTGGAGAGAACAGAGAACTGACTGGGCCTCATGGATGGAGAGAACAGAGAACTGACAGGGCCTCATGGATGGAGAGAACAGAGAACTGACAGGGCCTCATGGCTTCACCCTCAGGTCTGAATCGCTTTCCCAACCAGCTGGGTCGCTGGAGGAACAGTTCGGTCACTAGAGGAACAGCCTGGTCACTGGAAGAACAGCCTGATCACTGGAGGAACATCTCAGTCACTGGAGGAACATCCTGGTCACAGAAGGAACAGTCTGGTCACTGGAAGAACAGTCTGGTCACTGGAAGAACAGCCTGGTCACTGGAAGAACAGCCTGGTCACTGGGAGAACAGCTGAATCACTGGAAGAAACATCCTGGTCACAGCATGAACAGCTTGGTCACTGGAAGAACAGCCTGGTCACTGGAAGAACAGCTCAATCACTGGAAGAACCGCCTGGTCACTGGAAGAACAGCTGAATCACTGGAAGAACATCCTGGTCACAGCATGAACAGCTTGGTCACTGGAAGAACAGCCTGGTCACTGGAAGAACAGCTCAATCACTGGAAGAACAGCTTGGTCACTGGAAGAACAGCTCAATCACTGGAGGAACATCCTGGTCTCTGGAAGAACTGCTTGGTCACTTCGAAGCCTTCGAAGGCCTCAATATTCATGAACGTATGCACGCACACTTTCGAGTTTTCAAATGTGAATGAAAAGGTGTCCAGGCGAGACTCAACAACCTCTCACCCCATCTGTGGGTGCAGGACAGTTACAGCTTCATTGATCAACATGGAAAAACGGCAACTCTCCAGTACTGTTACGGTAAAGTCCAATATTTTCTCTCTTGCCTCAATTCCAAACTGGATCCTTTGTTCATCCCCCTGCCTCTCCCCCTGCCTCTCCCCCTCCCTGCCTCTCCCCTGCCTCCCTGCCTCTCCCCCTCCCTGCCTCTCCCCTGCCTCCCTGCCTCTCCCCCTGCCTCCCTGCCTCTCCCCCTCCCTCCCTGCCACCCCTCACCCTGTCACTTGTCCATTACACATAGGAACCCTACTGTAATTGCCATAATAAAGTCTCATCACAGGCTGGAAGGAGGGTCGTAAATCTGATGCAGCCGCTAATGTAGACCAGATGGGCTTCTAACCACAGGTGATGCTAAGGAGAAGCCAAGCCCTTCCTCCCATCAGAAGGGGGGAGAGAAAACACACACACACACCTTCTCCAGAGAGCCCCAGTGTTACTGAGAGGAACCGGAGCTGAGCTGCTCACAGTCAGACGTATCAGTATCAGCCTGGGAACACCACCAGCACCCCCCACGTACCACACTAGGGGCGGAGGTAGAGGCAGGGAGGGGGGAGTTTTGGGCTTTGGGTGTAGAGATAGACCTGGAAACTAGCTGCTCCACAAACACTGGTGCTGGCTGACGCAGGGAACGCTGGATGGGGGGGGGGGGCGACCGGCCTCTCACCCCCCACCCCTGACCAGAGCCTGCTGGGATAACTAACAACCTCCCAGGTTAGTCCATCCACAGATCCGGGAGTGGAAGGACCTCTCTCACTTTCTCTCTGCTGTCTTTAAGAACATCTCATCAGGTCCTTCTTACCAGCCCATAAAAGATGAATAAAAGTGTCTGCTAAATAAATACATGCAATGCAATACATGCAATGTAATGTAATGTAATGTCTGTGTGTGCATCTGTGTGTGTGTGCGTCTGTGCGTGTGTGTGTACCTACCCTGTCCTCTCCGCAGACCCAGGGTGGTGTGTGGAAGCTGAGGACAGGAAGGAAGGCAGCGATTGCCAACCAGCGGAATGTAACAGCTCCTCATCTGTAACAAGGTCCCCAGACCAAGATCCACCTGGGATTAAGGGGGACGAGATTAAGGATTAAATCAACATCAAGAAACAAAGTTAGTGGAGATCCTCCTTCGTCTATGAGTGTTGTGTGGTAGAAAAGGTTTCAGAGGTGTAGTCATCTGGAAATCAAGATGTTTCTACTCCCATCCAGGAGTCAAACAAGAATTCTCAACCTTTCGAAAATGTTATTTTCCAAACTTTTGTTCCAAAATATTATTTCAAACATTGAAGTTTGAACTTCTTTTGGGAAACTTTAATATATAGAGTATAGTACTTTAGTAATGCGTAAAAAAAAAACTTCTCAGTGGAACAGAAATAATTACATTAACGTTTAGTCGTTTATCAGACGCTCTTATCCAGAGAGACTTACAGCACAGTACAGGAACATCCCCCCCTGAGGCAAGTAGGGTGAAGTGCCTTGCCCCAAGGACACACCACATCATCGAACCAGCAACCTTCTGATTACCAGCCCGATCCCCTCACCACTCAGCCACCTGTCTCCATAGCTGTCAGGAGAACCAGATCACATCCTTGATGTGTGACTCCTGAAGCCAGGGACAGCAGCCCTCATCACAGACACTTATCCATCAGGACACGTCTGAAGGTGATTTCTCTTCAGACCATCCATCTTCACACAGTCTCTTCCTCCACATCAAAGGAAATACTTTGTTCTGAGAGTCGTAGAATTCAAAACATTTTGAGAATACACCTGTGATGCCAAATACCAGAATTTGAGAACATGAAATGTTGCTTAAAATAGTGTTTGAAAACAGCCGGCCTGGATCAGAAAGACCATCAGGACATTACTTGTCTGCTGACCTCAGCAACAAGCGTGTGATCAGAAGGATGCCAGATCGATTCCTGGCTGTGCCAACATGACATTGTGTCCTTGGGCAAGGCACTTCACCCTACTTGCCTCAGAGGGGAATGTCCCTGTACTTGCTGTAAGTATCTCTGGATAAGAGCGTCTGCTAAATGATGACGTGTCAGTGTGTCATACTGCTGTTGTGGTAGTATTGTGTGGGGCGTCAGATGGCTCAGCGGGTTAAGGCGTGGATCGTAAGGTTGTGAGATCGATCCCCGGCTGTGGCTATATGACGATATGTGTCTTTGGGCAAGGCGCTTCACCCTACTTGCCTCAGGGAGAATGTCCCTGTACTTACTGTAAGTCGCTTTGGATAAAAGCGTCTGCTAAATGAATAAATGTAAAATGTATTGTAGGCTCATAGACTGTGGTATTACCTACTGCGTCGGAATGAGGAAGTTGTACCCCAGAAGACTGTGGTGCAGCAGGGAAGGAATGAAGCCCTTCAACCCTGAGGAGGTCCAGTCTGACAGCAGGGGGGGCATCCGCACAAACAGGGGCCTGTGGCTGGACCTGGGATACACACACACACACACGTGTAAACACACAAACAAGTATAGACACACACAGGTGTAAGCACATACAAACACCAGACAGACACACACACCAACAGAAACAGACACACATACACCAGACGCACACACACCTACAGACACAAACACACAGCAGACACACACACACACCAATAGACACACAGCCCAAGCGAGGTCTTGACAGGGGGAGGAGGGAGGAGCTTGTGATGTTTGTGTGCGACTGTAACATCCAAACCAGTCATCACATCCTTACCTGGTCCCAGCAGTCATGATGACCGGGTCCCCCTATGCGGGCTGCTACGTCTGCCAGCTGGCTGATGTAATGGTCTCCCCTCAGGGGTAGGTGGAGGCTGCAGTGCCTGGTCCTCATAAGCATTCCCCTCCGCTCCCTCCAGCTGTATGTACTCCATCCCCAGACGGGCCCTGCAGAGCACCCCACCCGGTCCAGGAACCAGGACACCCCACCTGGGTCTGAGATGTTCACCTTCACACAGTAGCGTCCCCGCCACTGAGTTAGCAGAGGGACCTGGGGAAGGGGGGAGGAGAGGAGGAGGGAGGGAGAAGGAGGAGGAGGGAGGGAGTGGAGGAGGAGGTGGAGAAGGGAGGGAGGAGGAGGGGAGGAAGGGATGAGGTGGAGAAGGGATAAAGAGAGACAGAGAGGAAAGAAGAGGAGAAGGGGAGGGAGGGAGTGGGGGAGGAGGTGGAGAAGGGATAAAGAGAGACAGAGAGGAAAGAAGAGGAGAAGGGGAGGGAGGGAGTGGGGGGAGGAGGTGGAGAAGGGATAAAGAGAGACAGAGAGGAAAGAAGAGGAGAAGGGAGGGAGGGAGTGGGGGGAGGAGGTGGAGAAGGGATAAAGAGAGACAGAGAGGAAAGAAGAGGAGAAGGGAGGGAGGGGAGTGGGGGAGGAGGTGGAGAAGGGATAAAGAGAGACAGGGAGGGAGAAAAAGGAGAGAGTAAAGAAGAGGAGAAGGGAGGGAGGAGGAAGGAAGGAGGAGGAGGGAAGATTGAGGAGAGAAAGAGGAGGAGGAAGAAGCAGAAGGGGGTAGAGGGGTGATGGACACCAGAGAATCCATTTCAGTTTGTTTTAGCCGAAAAACAAATGTTTGCACACCCCGACCCAGTAACCATGTAGGACCCCCACTGCAGAACCTGCAGAATCCCATCACCGACATCCATATCTCTGCCCTGGATGGCTGAACTCTGGACTGGGCTCCTGCTCACCAGGTGTCCATGGGAGGCGGCCGGAGGCCAAGCCATCGGGCCTCGGAACCTTCCAGAAGGGACTTGTGGAACTCCCTGGTGTCCACGCTCAGGAAAGGCGATAGGGTGATGGAAATGTTTAGAAGCTTGACGAATGGGAGGTCCCTAGTCTGTCTCTTGTGAGTGGCCCTCCTCCCACTGGCAGCGTAGTCATGGTCCTGTGGAGACACGCATTCACATTTACATGTATTCTTTTAGCAGACGCTTTTATCCAAAGCGACTTACAGTAAGTACAGGGACATTCTCCCTGAGGCAAGTAGGGTGAAGTGCCTTGCCCAAGGACACAACAATCATATAGCCACAGCCGGGGATCGCTCTCACAACCTTCCGTTCATGAGGCCAACGCCTTAACCATTGAGCTATCTGACGCCCCAGACAGACATGAGATGACATCATCAGATTGGTGTTGCAGTAAAATGCGTGATTCTTTGCAGGACAGTGAGATTAATCAGAGAGGCAGAACAACAAGGTCTTCAACAGACTTAATCCTCCAGAACAATCACCTGATCTGAGCCACTGAATCACATCTGATAGAACAAGCTCTCACTCCAGACGGCTTTAGTCTGAACCCAAAAGCAGAAACACACACATTAAAGTTACCAACTAAAAACTGACTGATGAGATTAAGACTTTCTGTCAAGACTGCTTAACATGTGCTTTCATCTTCAGGAATTTAGATGTTAAAGGTGAAATTAGATTTAATTATATATAAAATCCTGGCTGGGAAACTTTCAGAAAATCAACCACAGGTGGTTTTCTCATGAACGAGAGCTGACTGAACTTACAGTAACACAAACTGTGACACTTTCTGACATTTTAAACTTGTTTAAACTTGACTTTAAATGATCATGAAGACAGATTTGAGTTTTAAACACGTTTGAAGAAGACTTTGTTTATTTACACCCCTGCCATACACACACACACACACACACACACACGCAGCCAGAACTATATACGTCATACAAAAATCGTATATATAATTCCACTTGTGTTGTCCATTGTTTGCAGTGAAACACCCTGACTGCAGCCTAGCAGGCTGTGTGTTGGTTCAGCGCAGGTATGGAACAAGAGCTAATGTGGAAAGTAGAGAACAACATTTATAGAGTGACTTCTAATTTATGAATACTTGTAAAATATTGAATGAAACGGCATCTGAGCTACTTTTGGCCTTTTTCAAGTTGTGACCAACTTTTTTCCTACTTAAAATTAAAACATTTTCTTTTACACAAAATCAGTCAGGTGGCTCAGCAGTTAAGGTGTTAGGCTCGTGATCGGATGGTTGCGAGTTCGATTCCCGACTGTGGCTACACTACGTTGTGTCCCTGGGCAAGGCACTTCCCCTACTTGCCTCAGGGGGGAATTTCCTTGCACTTGTAGCTGTAAGTCGCTCTGAATAAGAGCGTCTGATAAATGTAATAAGTTTAGATATGATAGCTCTGCTGTTCTCCTCTTTCCATCTGTCTCTCTCTCTCTCTCTCTCTGTCGCTTGTTCTCTCGTTCTTCTGTTTTCTTTCAGTCATCTTCTTCTCTCGTTCTCTCTCTTGTGTCTCTCTCCATCTCTGTCTCCATCACCCTGTACTTCTTCTTTTCACAGACTTGCAGACTAACAAGAGCTCTAGAAGACTGGCAGGGTGTCCTGTTCACCTGGACCAGAGCTGCTGGCTTGCTGCCCTGCCCCCCCCCCCTCCCCCCCCTAAGGTTGGACGTGTTCTCACGCTCAGATCAAGATCAGGTTCACAAAGTTAACAGTTCAGATTGTGAAGGGGCCTTTGATGCCAGCGAGGGAACAGGGCTCATGTAAACCCTGATGAGATCACTATCTTCTCCGTTTCATCATCAGCCTGTTGGGAGACGCAGGAGCTCAAAGCTTTGCAAGAGGGAGATGAAAGAGTGCTTCTATTGTGTTGGATCAGCCTTGGATTCTAGTGTGAATAAAGCCCTTAGGAATCACTCCCTCATGTACCTGGACACTCAGCCCTCCTCTCAGCTCCCCTCTAACCCTGACAATGCCAGCTTACAGTTGCCGCACTGTTCGGTCGTTTTACATCCAGACGTGCAGTCCAGATACAGTTCCAGAGAGAGACCGGAGAGAGACCTACCATCAGAGAGGAGGGCAGAGAGAGACCTATCATCAGAGAGGAGGGCAGAGAGAGACCTACCATCAGAGAGGAGGGCAGAGAGAGACCTACCATCAGAGAGGAGGGCAGAGAGAGACCTACCATCAGAGAGGAAGGCAGAGAGAGACCTACCATCAGAGAGGAAGGCAGAGAGAGACCTACCATCCGAGAGGAGGGCAGAGAGAGACCGACCTCATCAGAGAGGAGGGCAGGGAGAGAGACCTACCATCAGAGAGGAGGGCAGAGAGAGACCTACCATCAGAGAGGAAGGCAGAGAGAGACCTACCATCCGAGAGGAGGGCAGAGAGAGACCTACCATCAGAGAGGAGGGCAGGGAGAGAGACCTACCATCAGAGAGGAGGGCAGAGAGAGAGAGACCTACCATCAGAGAGGAGGGCAGAGAGAGACCTACCATCCGAGAGGAGGGCAGAGAGAGACCTACCATCAGAGAGGAGGGCAGAGAGAGAGAGACCTACCATCAGAGAGGAGGGCAGAGAGAGAGAGACCTACCATCAGAGAGGAGGGCAGAGAGAGAGAGACCTACCATCAGAGAGGAGGGCAGAGAGAGACCTACCTCATCAGAGAGGAGGGCAGGGAGAGAGACCTACCATCAGAGAGGAGGGCAGAGAGAGAGAGACCTACCCTCAGAGAGGAGGAGGGCAGGAGAGAGAGAGACCTACCTCATCAGAGAGGAGGGCAGGGAGAGAGACCTACCATCAGAGAGGAGGGCAGAGAGAGAGAGACCTACCATCAGAGAGGAGGGCAGAGAGGAGACCTACCATCAGAGAGGAGGGCAGAGAGAGACCTACCATCAGAGGAGGGAGGCAGAGAGAGAGGAGACCTACCATCAGAGAGGAGGGGCAGAGAGAGAGAGACCTACCACGTCAGAGAGGAGGGCGGGTGGATGGATGTTCATTGAGGCTGATGACGCCCTCTCCCAGCTGGTGTCTCCTCAGACGGTTGGAGAAGGTCCTCAGCTCCCTCTCCACCTTGGGCCCGGAGTCCACCTTCGCCAGCAGGCTCCAGAAGGGCCGTCTGGGGGAGGGGAGGGAGGGAGGGAGGGAGGGAGGGAGGGAGGGAGGGAGGGAGGGAGGGGAGGGAGGGGAGGGAGGGAGGGAGGGAGGAGGGAGGGAGGGAGGGAGGGAGGGAGGGAGGGGAGGGAGGAGATTAGAGAACACGGAGAGGGGCAGGAAGGAGAAGAGAGGAGAGAGAAGGGATTGAGGAGACAAGGATGAATACAGGGAAACGATAGGAGAGTAGAGGATGTTACATTTACATCTATTCTTTTAGCAGACGCTTTTATCCAAAGCGACTTACAGTAAGTACAGGGACATTTTCCCTGAGGCAAGTAGGGTGAAGCGCCTTGCCCAAGGACACAATGTCATATAGCCACAGCGGGGGGGCTCGATCTCACAACCTTCCGATCATGAGGCCAACACCTTAACCGTTGAGGATGTTAAGAGTCCTCGTTAGTTCCTCTGTCTGTCCCACCGTCACGAGTACGGCACAATCTGTCTCTCCAAAGTGCCAACGCCACTCCCATCATCCATCATCTGAGTTCTGGCAGCGCCCTAAGAAGGAGCAGGTGGGGGGGCTGGGTCTCACCTTAAGATGTCCATGTTTGGCAGCTCCCTGCCGGGGCTGAGAGAGCTGCTGCAGCGCCTCCTGGTGGACGGCCTTGACGTTGCGGCCCACGCACACGCTGTACTGCAGGGCCACTCGCTCCATGCTGGAGGGGGACTGCAGACAGAACTGCTGCCTGCTGTCGAAGCTCACCTGGAGGGGGACGTCTGGGGAGACGAGCACTGCCACACCTGGAGGACCGGAGGGGGAGGGAGGGGAGGGGGAGGGGAGGGGAGGGGAGGGGAGGGGAGGGGAGGGGAGGGGAGGGGAGGGGAGGGGAGGGGAGGGGAGGGGAGGGAGGGAGGCAGGGGGGGTGAGAAGAGAGAGGGAGGGAGTACAGGGGGATGAGGAGAGAGGGTGGTAGAGGAAGTACAGAAGGAAGAGGAGGAAGGAGGAAGAGGAGGAAGAGGAGGAAGAGGAGGAAGAGGAGGGAGAGGAGGAAGAGGAGGAAGAGGAGGAAGAGGAGGGAGAGGAGGAAGAGGAGGAAGAGGAGGAAGAGGAAGGAAGCGGAGGAAGAGGAGGAAGAGGAGGAAGAGAAGGAAGCGGAGGAAGAGGAGGAAGAAGAGGGAGAGGAAGGAGAGGAGGAAGAGGAGGAAGAGAAGGAAGAGGAGGAAGGGAAGGAAGAGGAGGAAGAGGAGGGAGAGGAGGAAGAGGAGGGAGAGGAGGAAGAGGAGGAAGAGAAGGAAGAGGAGGAAGGGAAGGAAGAGGAGGAAGAGGAGGGAGAGGAGGAAGAGGAGGAAGAGGAGGAAGAGGAGGAAGAGGAGGAAGAGAAGGAAGCGGAGGAAGAGGAGGAAGAGGAGGAAGAGGAGGGAGAGGAGGAAGAGTGTGGAGTGTGTGTGTGTGTGTCAAGGTCACATGTGGTACATGTATACACCCGGAACTCACACCAGATACTGTATGTCCCACTGAAAGCCCATCCGGCGTTCACCCGTAACACGCCAAAAGACCGGACCTGTCAGGGTCCGTGTCAAGCGAACACACGCGTGTTCTGTGTCTTTCACAGGGGTCAGATTTCCGGGTTAAGAAGAGTCTCCCTCATGATTCAAAATAGTTCGAGAGTCACCACTCGATAAAATGTCAATCCACAGCGGATTCTGTGACATACTGTTTTGCAAGTGGGTGGGGGGGGTGGGATGGAGGGGCCGGTCAGCTGATACCATGCTGAGAGGGTGGAGGCATGTGGAGAATGGAGGTTATGAGGGGATGTTAGGGAGGGGAGGAGGGGCTATGTCCACTGTGCTGTTTCTAACTTGTAGCAAATCTCTGTCCAACACATCTGCAAGCCCCCAGGCAGCGCATCAGAACTGCAGCTCACAATCTCCCAGGCCATCTTTCCTGTCCTCTACTTTACCCTCTCTGTCTCCAACACCATCCACCTTTCTATTATTCTCTCTCTCTCTCTCTCTCTCTCTCTCTCTCTCTCTCTCTCTGTCTCTCTGTCTCTCTCTCAGTCTCTCTCCCTCTCTCTCTCAGTCTCTCTCTCTCTCCCTCTCTCTCTCTCTCTGTCTCTCTCAGTCTCTCTCAGTCTCTCTCTCTCTCCCTCTCTCTCTCTCTCTCTCTGTCTCTCTCAGTCTCTCTCAGTCTCTCTCTCTCCCTCTCTCTCTCTCTCTCTCTGTCTCTCTCAGTCTCTCTCTGTCTCTCTCTCAGTCTCTCTCCCTCTCTCTCTCAGTCTCTCTCTCTCTCCCCTCTCTCTCTCTCTCTGTCTCTCTCAGTCTCTCTCAGTCTCTCTCTCTCTCTCTCTCTCTCTGTCTCTCTCAGTCTCTCTCAGTCTCTCTCTCTCTCAGTCTGCGCCCTGCCTCTCTCGTCCTCTCTCCTAGCTCTGCTGTTCATATTTATGGCCTCTTCTCTGCTGCCTGAAACGACAAGATTATGTGAACCAGATAATTGTGTCCACAGATGTATATTCCATGCTAGGAATGCCATCTGATGTATCTGCATTCTCCAGTTACGCCCCCCCCCTCCCCCCCGCCCTCCCCCCCACCCTCCCCACCCCCCCCAGCCCTCACGCCTTGTCACCCCTCCTCACCCTTGTGCGTCCTCCACTAGCTCCCCAGCCTCACCTAGCCCACCTCACGCCCCCCTGCACCCTGTCTCAGAGTACAACCAAAACTCCTCTCAAATGGTCAGAATCCTTCAAAGTCAGGTGGCTGAGCGGTTAAGGAGTACGGGTAGTAATCAGAAGGTTACCGGTGCGAACCCCGGCCATGCCAACATGACGTTGTGTCCCTGGGCAAGGCACTTCACCCTACTTGCCTCAGGGGGGGAATCCCCCTGTACTTGCAGTAAGTCTCTCAGGATAAGAGTGTCTGATAAATGACAATATTTCCTCAAATGTAAATGTTGTGGACAGGAGAGTGTGTGAGTGTGTGTGTGTGAGTGTGTGTGTGTGTGTGTCCTGTCAGATCCTCTGGAGTGGCACGCTGGTGTCCTGATACTGGGGAGGACAGAGGAACCATCGTGGACACAAGCATCGCTGCGTCTGCACAGCTGACCAACTGCTACTCAGTGTGCTGAGGCTGGTGTGATCGTGTGTGTTCGTAACGGAGAATGTCAAAGAGATCTTGATGACACCCCCAACTGCTTCTCCCACTGAGTGGCCGTAAGTCAACAGTTTATTACAGCAGAGACATTAAATACATCTATATAATGAAGTATTCTGAATCGGAATCTTTACTCCTGAATTTAAACTGAATTAGAGCATGATGAACTATTGTGAACGAAAACTTGAGATTCTCGTTCAAATTCAGAAATATTGGGTTCGATTTTTTATTCTTGTTGGGGTCCTGAGAGGTTTTAATATGATTTTCTTTTCAGCACATTTGCGATGACCAGGGTGAAAGGATGTTGCTGGAACACTTCAGCGCAACTTGAAAAGAGTCCTTTAAAGTGAAGTCAGAGTTAGAGTTAGAGAGGGAAGATAAGTTAGAGTTAGAGAGGGAAGATAAGTTAGTGTTGGAGAGGGAAGATAAGTTAGTGTTAGAGAGGGAAGATAAGTTAGTGTTAGAGAGGGAAGATAAGTTAGTGTTAGAGAGGGAAGATAAGTTAGTGTTAGAGAGGGAAGATAAGTTAGTGTTAGAGAGGGAAGATAAGTTAGTGTTAGAGAGGGAAGATAAGTTAGTGTTGGAGAGGGAAGATAAGTTAGTGTTAGAGAGGGAAGATAAGTTAGTGTTGGAGAGGGAAGATAAGTTAGAGTTAGAGAGGGAAGATAAGTTAGTGTTAGAGAGGGAAGATAAGTTAGTGTTGGAGAGGGAAGATAAGTTAGTGTTAGAGAGGGAAGATAAGTTAGTGTTAGAGAGGGAAGATAAGTTAGTGTTGGAGAGGGAAGATAAGTTAGTGTTAGAGAGGGAAGATAAGTTAGTGTTGGAGAGGGAAGATAAGTTAGAGTTAGAGAGGGAAGATAAGTTAGAGTTAGAGAGGGAAGATAAGTTAGTGTTAGAGAGGGAAGATAAGTTAGTGTTGGAGAGGGAAGATAAGTTAGTGTTGGAGAGGGAAGATAAGTTAGTGTTAGAGAGGGAAGATAAGTTAGTGTTGGAGAGGGAAGATAAGTTAGAGTTAGAGAGGGAAGATAAGTTAGTGTTAGAGAGGGAAGATAAGTTAGTGTTGGAGAGGGAAGATAAGTTAGTGTTAGAGAGGGAAGATAAGTTAGTGTTAGAGAGGGAAGATAAGTTAGTGTTGGAGAGGGAAGATAAGTTAGTGTTAGAGAGGGAAGATAAGTTAGTGTTGGAGAGGGAAGATAAGTTAGTGTTGGAGAGGGAAGATAAGTTAGTGTTGGAGAGGGAAGATAAGTTAGTGTTAGAGAGGGAAGATAAGTTAGTGTTAGAGAGGGAAGATAAGTTAGTGTTAGAGAGGGAAGATAAGTTAGTGTTGGAGAGGGAAGATAAGTTAGTGTTAGAGAGGGAAGATAAGTTAGTGTTAGAGAGGGAAGATAAGTTAGTGTTAGAGAGGGAAGATAAGTTAGTGTTGGAGAGGGAAGATAAGTTAGTGTTAGAGAGGGAAGATAAGTTAGTGTTGGAGAGGGAAGATAAGTTAGTGTTAGAGAGGGAAGATAAGTTAGTGTTGGAGAGGGAAGATAAGTTAGTGTTAGAGAGGGAAGATAAGTTAGTGTTGGAGAGGGAAGATAAGTTAGTGTTAGAGAGGGAAGATAAGTTAGTGTTAGAGAGGGAAGATAAGTTAGTGTTAGAGAGGGAAGATAAGTTAGTGTTGGAGAGGGAAGATAAGTTAGTGTTAGAGAGGGAAGATAAGTTAGTGTTGGAGAGGGAAGATAAGTTAGTGTTAGAGACTGGCTGTTCTGGCTGGCAGATCAAGGCTCAGCTCTATGAAAAGTATTCAACTGCTACTGCTTAACTCAGTAGTCAGGTCAAGCAAGGACCTTTTTTTCCCACCAAAGACCGTCTAGAAATGTGTGTAACAAGATGCATCTGCACGAAAAGCAGGAATCTATAACTGTCATCTGAAGAGTTTAAGAGTTTTAGTGGCTTGAATTATGGCCAAAGTGGGGGTGTGCACCAGAGGTAAGAAGTATGAAGGGGGTCTCTTATTTTTAGAACAATTCCTTAAATACTACCAGCTTCTCAGAAATATTTTCCACTAGCTCTTAAAAATAAAAAATTGCACGCCTGTCGAAGCATATCCCCTTACCTTCAAAGCCCCAGACACACAAAGGTAAAACCAAAAGAATGAAGAAAAAAACAAGAAAAGGAAAAAAGAATGAATTAATTTTATTGGACAGATGTGAATGATGAACGTGAATGATGGAAACACACATGTATTGATTTAACGGCTGCTGAGAGAATCACAAATCAAACAGCTTTCACTCTCTCTCTGTCTCTCTTTCACTCTCACGCTCTCTGTCTCTCTCTCTTTCACTCTCACGCTCTCTGTCTCTCTCTCTTTCACTCTCTGTCTCTCGCTCTCTCTCTGTCTCCCTCTCTCTTCCCCTCTCTCTCTCTTTTTAACTCTCCCTCCCTCTCTCTCACTCAATCAATCAATCATTCTCTCTCTCTTTGTCTCTTTATCTCTCTGTTCCCACTCTCTGTCTTTTTCTCAGTCTCTCTCTCTCTCTCTGTCTCTCACTCTCTCTCTATCTCTTTCTCTCTCACACACACACACACACACACACACACACACACACACACACACACACACACACACACACACACACACACACACACACACGATTCAAGCATCCCAGAATAATAAGAAGGGTTTATCAAGCCTGTTTGTGTCTGGCTCTCTGTTCCTGTACTGATCCTGGGCACCCTGGGAGAGGGGAGCTAGGGTTAAACAAGGGCTGCTAGACCCAGCTAGGGCCTGGTTTGGTTATAGCCTGGATCTGTGATAGCCTGATTTGGTGATAGTCTGGTTCTGTGATAGCCTGGATCTGTGATAGCCTGGTTCTGTGATAGCCTGGTTTGGTGATAGCCTGGATCTGTGATAGCCTGGATCTGTGATAGCCTTGTTCTGTGATAGCCTGGTTTGGTGATAGCCTGGATCTGTGATAGCCTGGATCTGTGATAGCCTTGTTCTGTGATAGCCTGGTTCGGTGATAGCCTGGTTCTGTGATAGCCTGGTTCTGTGATAGCCTGGTTCTGTGATAGCCTGGTTTGGTGATAGCCTGGATCTTTGATAGCCTGGATCTGTGATAGCCTGGTTCTGTGATAGCCTGGTTCGGTGATAGCCTGGTTCTGTGATAGCCTGGTTTGGTGATAGCCTGGTTCGGTGATAGCCTGGTTCTGTGATAGCCTGGTTTGGTGATAGCCTGGTTCGATGATAGCCTGGATCTGTGATAGCCTGGTTTGGTGATAGCCTGGATCTGTGATAGCCTTGTTCTGTGATAGCCTGGTTCGGTGATAGCCTGGATCTTTGATAGCCTGGTTTGGTGATAGCCTGGATCTTTGATAGCCTGGATCTGTGATAGCCTGGTTCTGTGATAGCCTGGTTCGGTGATAGCCTGGTTCTGTGATAGCCTGGTTTGGTGATAGCCTGGTTCGGTGATAGCCTGGTTCATCGATGGCATTGCTATGGCAACAGACCATGTTTACAGTTTCATACTCTCAATTCTGTGAAGTAATCTGGGTTCCATCAATGTGTATTTTGAGTACAGATTTGACAGTGATCCTTTTCCACGGTTACTCCCATTTAGATCCACAGTAGCTGATGGAACAGAGGATCACTCAGCTTCCACAGCGTCCTGAAGCTGGGACACCTCTGTGGTTATACAGCAGACAGCCCAGACCAGCTCAAACGTCAACAAAAAAAGGTAATATCATCACAGTCCAGCTACAGACAGACTTCACCTGAGACGTGATAGAGCAGCAATAAAAACATTGCATGACTGAACCTATTCCAGAGATTCAGTTGGAATGATGAGTTTGGAGAATTTCAGTCGGGAGCCAAAAGATAAGTCTCATTTAAAGGTTTCAATGCATAAAAAGAAGGATTTGAACTCATCTTTTGTCTGTGAATTATGCGTTGAAGAAAAACAGAGGTGAATCAGAAATACGACAATTTTAGTGGTGAAATAGCATCGCATACTTTCCCTGTCAGATATTTACAACCTTGAACTTCTAACTTTGTAACACTAAACTTAATTCAAAACATGCAATTCCCCTAAAAAAATAACTTTTCAAACTCCAGATGAGGTTTAAACTCATGTGTTATACAATATGACTGATTATTAGTGATGAAAGACCAACATATACTTAATCATACTCTAACACTGCTGATCTAACTGTTACGTCTCTCCAAGTGAATGTTAATGACCTAATGCCGCTGAAATAACTGTTACAGCTATCAAACTCTCCAGCCTTTCTTTTTTATTGAGGATCTAATCATCTTTGAGGAGTTCCAGTTGTTCTGTGTGCTCACAGACAGGTGAACTACCAATCTTACCTGACAACATTCTCAGATCCTGCTTTCCTGGACTCGTTCATCTTTCTTATCTCTTTCTGTCTTCCCTGTGCTACCTCCATCCCCATATTTCAGACACTCACGAGTACAACCACACAGTTATCTTGTATGTAATGTCTCTCTCTTTCTTGTCTCTCTTTCTCTCCCTCCCTCTTCCTCTCTCTCTCTCTCTCTCTCTCTCTCTCATCCTTCATCAATCTCCCTGTCCCTCCTTGTCTCCTTCCCTCTCTCTTCCCCTCTCGCTCTTTCTCTCCTTCTCGCCCTCCCCCCTCACTCTCTCCTTCCCTCTTCTTCTGTCTTCCTCTCTCTCTCCCTCCCTCTCTGATTCTCTCTTCTTTTCTCCCTCTCTTTCTCCCTCTCCCTCCTCCTCTCTCTCCCTCTCCCTCCTCCTCTCTCTATCCCTCTCCCTCCTCCTCTCTCTATCCCTCTCCCTCCCCTCTGTCTCTCCTCCTCTCTCCCTCCCCCCTGTCTCTCCCTGTCTGCTGCTGCAGTACTGATAGCTCATGAGCTCATCACATGGCCAGTTTGAACTAGAGTAAAGAAGCACAAACAGACCTGGCTGAGCCCTTATCTGTTCAGATGTGTCAATGTACATGCTGGATGGGCCCAAGGGCCCCCACGCCTGGCCCCCAGAGTGGCCCCCATGCCTGGCCCCCAGAGTGGCCCTCACACCTGGCCCCCAGAGTGGCCCCCATGCCTGGCCCCCACGCCTGGCCCCCAGAGTGGCCCTCACACCTGGCCCCCAGAGTGGCCCCCACGCCTGGCCCCCAGAGTGGCCCCCACGCCTGGCCCCCACACCTGGCCCCCAAAGTGGCCCCCACGCCTGGCCCCCAGAGTGGCCCCCACACCTGGCCCCCAAAGTGGCCCCCACGCCTGGCCCCCAGAGTGGCCCCCATGCCTGGCCCCCAGAGTGGCCCCCACGCCTGGCCCCTAGAGTGGCCCCCATGCCTGGCCCCCAGAGTGGCCCCCACGCCTGGCCCCCAAAGTGGCCCCCACGCCTGGCCCCAAGAGTGGCCCCCATGCCTGGCCCCCACGCCTGGCCACCAGAGTGGCCCCCACGCCTGGCCCCCAGAGTGGCCCCTAAGCCTGGCCCCCAGAGTGGCCCCCAAAGTGGCCCCTGGTGCACTTGGATGGACTTGGATGAATTGGATGAGTTTACCAGCTCAAAAAACAATCTGGCATCCAGCTTCTGTTTTGTCCTACCAGGCCTCGTCTAGTCTGGTCTGGTCTGGTGTGGTCTACTTGGCTAGGCCAGGTCTAGACCATTATATCCTGATCTGGTCTGGTGTGGTCTACTTGGCTAGGCCAGGTCTAGACCATTATATCCTGATCTGGTCTGGTGTGTGTGTGTTTGTGTGTCTGTGTGTGTCCGTGTGTGTTTGTGTCCGTGTGTGTGTGTGTGTGTGTGTGTGTGTGTGTGTGCGATAAGGCTGCTTCTCATGCCTTCTCTAACAGTGGAAAAGGGATTTAAGTCATGAGACTCTCTCTGTTAAGCCATTCACTGTGTTACTTAACAATGCCGGATGGTGTGAGTGTGTGTGCGTCTGAGAGAACTTGTGTGTGTGTGTTTGTGTGTGTGTCTTTGTGAGCGTGTTTGTCTGAGAGAGCTTGTGTGTGTGTATATGAAAGAGACTGTGCATGAGAAAGCGTGTTTGTCTTTGGATGTGTGTGTGTGTGTGGTGCGTCTGTGTGTACTTTGTGTAGGGGGAATAGCTAGTTGTTTGTGTCACATGCTGATAATTATGGCCTTTAGTTAATGTTATGCTTTTGGAGTGGTACAGCTGTCTAGGACACAGCTTAACACGTTCAGACTTTAGCAGCTTAGCTGGGTCTAGCTAACACCACACACATACTCACACATAAACACACACACACACACACACAATGAGCAGAATGTCTAACACACACATGCGCGCACACATGTAAACACCAACACGCAAGCACATTTACAGGTGGGAATGGTGACAGAAGGGACTTTTTTTCACATGGCTTGGTGTGTGTGTGTGTGTGTGTGTGTATATATATATATCTGTGTGTGTGTGTGTATATATATATGTGTGTGTTTGTTAAATCCAAGTGACTCTGAGCAAGAAAAAGACTGCTGGATTTGTGCCGCAGCTGCCCAACTGTCCAGTCAAACATACCACACATAACTGGCCTGTTGGTACAAGGTCTCCAGGGGTCATTACCACACACACACACACAAAGTACACACACACACACCTACGAAGAATAACACATTCACGGTACACACGCAATCCTGTTACATTAACCATTTAAATCTTATGGGGCCCTCTAGCACAACAAGACAAACATCCAACACCAGTATAAATAGCCCCCAGGGCTGTTCCTGTCTGCCCCCAGGGCTGTTCCTGTCTGCCCCCAGGGCTGTTCCTGTCTGCCCCCAGGGCTGTTCCTGTCTGCCCCCAGGGCTGTTCCTGTCTGCCCCCAGGGTTGTTCCTGTCTGCCCCCAGGGCTGTTCCTGTCTGCCCCCAGGGCTGTTCCTGTCTGCCCCCAGGGTTGTTCCTGTCTGCCCCCAGGGGCTGTTCCTGTCTGCCCCCAGGGCTGTTCCTGTCTGCCCCCAGGGCTGTTCCTGTCTGCCCCCAGGGCTGTTCCTGTCTGCCCCCAGGGGCTGTTCCTGTCTGCCCCCAGGGCTGTTCCTGTCTGCCCCCAGGACTGTTCCTGTCTGCCCCCAGGGGCTGTTCCTGTCTGCCCCCAGGGCTGTTCCTGTCTGCCCCCAGGACTGGTCCTGTCTGCCGGCTTCCCTTCGTCCAACTGCTGAACTGCCCAAAAGGTGGACCCCACCTCTACCCTCCCCCTTCCTAAGGTGAACCCAACACATCCTAATGCACCAGCCACATCAGGAATAACTGTTTCCAATGTTTCGATGTGTTCCCCTTAGGATATCAGTTGCACCTGGTCCATATTCAGTGTGACCACACGTGACAGCTGACTCTACACGTGTGCTCGCAGCCTTGAAAATCAGCTCTGGTTGCCAACGGGGACCGGGGGTGGGGGGGTGGGTAAGGGGGGGGGGGGGGTGGGACTCTCACCTGATGAGCCCAGGAAGTAGCGCTCCAGGACGGACCCGAAGGCGGAGGGGCTGTCCCTCAAGTCGCTCACGCTAAAGGGCTGCAGCGTGGAGTTCTGCTCGTTGATTGGCCAAGTCTGACCTCGAACGCCAGCCCCGCCGTACCATGACACGTTAGCCATGGAGAAACAGTCCTGGAGGAGGAGAGATGCTGAGGTTAGGAGGCTGAGGGGTGTCAGGGTTAAGGTCCCTGGTTCGAAACCTCGGCTGTGCCAATACGGGCAAGGCAACTCACCCTACCCTACTACTTAAATGTCCCTGTACCTTGCTGCAAGTCGCTCTGGATAAGATCGTCTGATAATGACTTGTAAAATGTAAAATGTAGATAGACTGAAAGAGTGTGAGAGGGAGAGGAATAGAGACCGTCTGTGAGAGAGACTGGTTAGGTGTAACTAGCCTTAGAGGGTCAGCTATCAGACACAAAACACCCCACCACAATAATATACATTTAATAATACTTACAATTCCCTACATATCAATGTCCCTGAGCTAGGATGGTGGTCTGTGGTTAGACCTAGTTACAGACCTAGTTACAGACCTAGTTACAGACCTAGTTACAGCCCTAGTTACAGCCCTAGTTACAGACCTAGTTACAGCCCTAGTTACAGCCCTAGTTACAGACCTAGTTACAGACCTAGTTACAGACCTAGTTACAGCCCTAGTTACAGACCTAGTTACAGCCCTAGTTACAGCCCTAGTTACAGCCCTAGCTACAGCCCTAGTTACAGCCCTAGTTACAGACCTAGTTACAGCCCTAGTTACAGCCCTAGTTACAGACCTAGTTACAGCCCTAGTTACAGCCCTAGTTACAGCCCTAGCTACAGCCCTAGTTACAGCCCTAGTTACAGACCTAGTTACAGACCTAGTTACAGCCCTAGTTACAGCCCTAGTTACAGACCTAGTTACAGCCCTAGTTACAGCCCTAGTTACAGCCCTAGCTACAGCCCTAGTTACAGCCCTAGTTACAGACCTAGTTACAGCCCTAGTTACAGCCCTAGTTACAGACCTAGTTACAGACCTAGTTACAGCCCTAGTTACAGCCCTAGTTACAGACCTAGTTACAGCCCTAGTTACAGCCCTAGTTACAGACCTAGTTACAGACCTAGTTACAGCCCTAGTTACAGACCTAGTTACAGACCTAGTTACAGCCCTAGTTGCAGCCCTAGTTGCAGCCCTAGTTACAGCCCTAGTTACAGACCTAGTTACAGCCCTAGTTACAGCCCTAGTTGCAGCCCTAGTTACAGCCCTAGTTACAGACTGGTGAGAAGGAGATAGAGAGGCAGGCACTTCAGAGAGTGTGGTAAGGTAAAGTTAATGGCTCCATGCTGTGAGCACTGAATGGAAAAAGAGTATTAGTGGGGCAGTTATGTTGGGGTGGTCAATGATTATTTAAAAATTGTAATCTTCCCCCTATCTGTAGTTAGTATGCAGCATTGAACAAATGAGCAAGTCTAAATTTAATAGAACACTTCGAAGTTTAGAGTCTTCAAGTCCTTGTTGATAATTAACACATATGGCATAATACATTATACAATTTTTCTTAAGAATACTGCTTAGTAATCAAAATTATTAAAAAGTTGAGAATGTTTTTTTTATTCAGGCTGTTTCTTCACAATAGTCAAATGTTATATTTTGTGAAATGATACAACTTTGTTGGATAATGTTTCATACGCTTTGGTTTTGACCGGTTCTTTTTTTCGGTGTCACCTGCGGCTCACTGGGAGCACGCGCGCCACATGACCTGGAATGTTCCAATAGGCAGATTAAACTTTCATAACTAATCCTTTTGTTAATACATTGACGGAAAACTACAATGATTCAGCTGCTGAACGTCAAAACTAAAGTCCATGACTCAGCACATGAACTGGATTGCTCCCCCAAAATGGACAGATGACTTGATAATGGCCAATATGGGAATCATAAAAAAATATTTCTAACATGCTACATATGTGAGTGCGTTTCTGGTTTGTATGTCTTCATACAAATCACACTCTTGCACACTCACACTCACACTCTCGCACACTCACACTCACACTCTTGTGGGGCCAGCAGTGGTCCCTGCAGGTGTGTGTGTGTGGGGCCAGCAGTGGGCCCTGCAGGTGTGTGTGTGGGGCCAGCAGTGGGCCCTGCAGGTGTGTGTGTGTATGGGGCCAGCAGTGGGCCCTGCAGGTGTGTGTGTGTGGGACCAGCAGTGGGCCCTGCAGGTGTGTGTGTGTGTGTGTGTGGGACCAGCAGTGGGCCCTGCAGGTGTGTGTGTGTGGGGGGCCAGCAGTGGGCCCTGCAGGTGTGTGTGTGGGGCCAGCAGTGGGCCCTGCAGGTGTGTGTGTGTGTGTGTGTGTGTGTGGGGGGGGGGGGGGGGGCAGCAGTAGGCCCTGCAGGTGTGTGTGTGTGTGGGGGGGGCAGCAGTGGGCCCTGCAGGTGTGTGTGTGTGTGTGTGTGTGGGGGGGGGGGGGGCAGCAGTGGGCCCCTGTGCTGCAGGTGAGCTCACCTTTAACTCCACATGACAGTGCACCGGTGCCCAGGTCATCCGGTAACACTCCGTCTCCGTCTCTTCCTTCACCTCCAGCAAGATCTTCACATCCGCCACCGAATCCCACGTGTAGCAAAATTCAGTTTTGTTTAACCAGCACAGGTTCCTGACAAAGGGAACATCCAGGTCTGGATCCCCCACATTCCCAACATCAATCTCAACATAGGTGTTCTCCTCTTGCAGGGTCTGAATGACCAGAGAGTGGGTCCTCCGCTCCCAGATCAGACCACTAAAACCTCCTTTTAAGATCCAGTTCTTGTTAGGCTGATCCACCACTTGCCAGTAGATAATCCCAATGGTCATGACGAAGAACACGGCCACACCGAGACACGCGATGGCTCCTTTCCACGTCTCGTTCATCTCCTTCAGCCCGGTGTCCCAGGTTCCCTCCGGGAGGGGGCTGGGGTTCCTGTTCCGCGCGTGAGGCATGCTGATCTGAGATGAGCAAATTTTTTTTTGCAAAATTCAAGAAAAAATAAGTCTGGAAATAAAATCCCTGTGAGTTAAAAACCTATGATGGTTCATCATGCCATAACGTTCAAACTTTTCCGATGTGCAGTAGTTTCTTTTTGCGCAATACTGCCCGATGCAGAGTCTTGTCATATGAAGGAAACCAAATCAATAGTCCAAACGGAGGAAGAAAAAGATAATTTAAAAAAGCTTATCACTGAAACTTAGACTTGCAGCATGTCGCTTCTTTGCTCATGGATCGCTGAGCAGTGAACAGTCTTGGCTGGATTCAGCAGCAGAGCCTCCAGCAGTGAACAGCCTGGATTCAGCAGCAGTGCCTCCAGCAGTGAGCAGCCTTGGCTGGGATTGGCAGCAGTGCCTTCAGCAGTGCCTTCTTACACACTGACCTGCTGGCTCTGCACGAACTGCTCCGGTCTGACGTCACTCCAGACTGCTCCTTCAGAAAGGTGGAGAGGAGAGAGGGATTGAAGTCCCCTGTTTGGCTCGAGGAGGCCACAGAACCGGGCACAGACCTGTCCTCTGCACCGTCTGTGCACCTTCCAAACTCGACGGCAGGATCTCCTTTTTAGCTTATCCAACTGTTTGGTCATAATTACAGTCTTTAATGTTTACAAACCGCTGTGTCATTTGCAACTGCACGTACTTTTATAAAGTAATTCAAACAGCATTGAGAATGTTGTATTATTATAGCACGAATACACATTTGCAGACAATGCACCAGAAAAAAAAGTTTAAGAACCTTGGGAACACCGCACACCCAGAGAATTAACGACCACTATCTTCTCTGCATGTGTCTAAACACGGCATGACACCTGACCTATAGTATTTCCAGGGGTACAGTAACAGAGTATCAGCCATAAACTCTGCTGATTGGCACGCGCTCTCCTCTGCGTCACGTGCGCTCCAGTGGGGGCCGCGCGCGTAAAATTGGGATGTCGATGCGTAAAAGGACAATGTGATGTAATCTGACCCAGAGTGGAGGGGACAGGCACCCCCCACTGGAGGTGTTGGGGTATGACTTGGGAGCGTTTGTGTCTTGGAATGTTGTTTATGAGTATTCTGAGGTTGAGCTAGGGGCATATAGAAGGTGACATTTGTCAGCATTTTATCTGTCAACAATAATTGTGTCTGGAAAACAGTGTTGAGCAGCAGTCAGCAAGCAGCGGACTACCTGTAGTGTTAAACTAGACACAGGAAACTCATATTGACATTGTTTCTATTAATGTGTGTTTAGGTGTAAGATATGACTAGAAAACATTAACGAAGAGCTGCGTTTGTGTGACGCAACTTCATTTACAGACAGGAATCAAGTTGTCCAATTTTACAGAACGGATTCAATCAACATAGTTTCCAAATGAGCAGTGGTTGAACTTTACACACATGCTATCTATTTAGAGTGCATCCAGGACTGTGCAGTCACAACCCTAACCAGAACATC
>CM059290.1:18886630-18969130 GCA_030340665.1 Neosalanx taihuensis
TTAGAGACTCAGAACAGCGGAGTTGAGTTATGGCGAGAAGACTGATGTGAGTTCTGATGGTTTAACATGATGCTGCATGTATCTGAAGGTTACATCTTACCCAGATCAGGGATATATTAGCTCGTGTTTATTAGCTAACACTTTAGCTTACTAAGCTGCTCAGTCAGCTAAGTGGAGAGACTAACTAACTCTAGTATTGTTTAGTCTATAAAATACACATCTATTCCTGTATAAAACATGACATTATCTCCATAGATTGTTGTGTTTTTATTTAGTGTATCTAGGTAGATCGCAAGAGTTCATTAGCTAAACAGCTAGCTACTACGTTGTTAGCTTGCTAACTGTGTCTTCCAGTAACAACATAACAAGCTTTTTATTTCACTGGATCTCAGTCACCTAAATTCACGTGACATGTATTTATCTGCACAGATTAATGACGTGTTCAATTAAAACAAGACCACATGATGTCTCCTTGTTTAGGACATTTATTACTGATGCATCCTATACTAGTTGAAAGTCTGTCTTGCCCTCCCACCCTCTGACTGTGTGCTCCTCTATCTCCTGCTCCTCTATCTTCTGATCCTCTATCTCCTGCTCCTCTATCTCATGATCCTCAATCTCCTGCCCCTCTATCTCCTGCTCCTCTATCTCCTGATCCTCTATCTCCTGCCCTTATATCTCCTGCTCCTCTATCTCCTGCACTTCTATCTCCTGCTCCTCTATCTCCTGCCTCTCTATCTCCTGCCTCTATCTCCTGATCCTCTATCTCCTGCTCCTCTATCTCCTGATCCTCTATCTCCTGCCCTTCTATCTCCTGCTCCTCTATCTCCTGATCCTCTATCTCCTGCTCCTCTATCTCATGATCCTCTATCTCCTGCCCTTCTATCTCCTGCTCCTCTATCTCCTGCCCCTCTATCTCCTGCTCCTCTATCTCCTGATCCTCTATCTCCTGCTCCTCTATCTCCTGATCCTCTATCTCCTGCCCTTCTATCTCCTGCTCCTCTATCTCCTGATCCTCTATCTCCTGCCCTTCTATCTCCTGCTCCTCTATCTCCTGCACTTCTATCTCCTGCACTTCTATCTCCTGCTACTCTATCTCCTGCCTCTATCTCCTGATCCTCTATCTCCTGTCCTTCTATGTCCTGCCCCTCTATGTCCTGCCCCTCTATCTCCTGCTCCTCTATCTCCTGATCCTCTATCTCTTGCTCCTCTATCTCCTGATCCTCTATCTCCTACTCCTCTATCTCCTACTCCTCTATCTCCTGCTCCTCTATCTCCTGCCTCTATCTCCTGATCCTCTATCTCCTGCCCCTTTATCTCCTGCCCCTCTATCTCCTGATCCTCTATCTCCTGCTCCTCTATCTCCTGCTCCTCTATCTCATGATCCTCTACCTCCTGCCCCTCTATCTCCTGCCCCTCTATCTCCTGCTCCTCTATCTCCTGCCCCTCTATCTCCTGCTCCCGCCCCCTCTAACTTCCCACGTCTCTATCTCCTGCCCCTCTATCTCCTGCTCCTCTATCTCCTGCCCCTCTGTATCTTCTGCTCCTCTATCTCCTGCCCCTCTGTATCTCCTGCCCCTCTGTATCTCCTGCTCTCTATCTCCTGCCCCTCTATCTCCTGCTCCTCTATCTCCCGCCCCTCTGTATCTCCTGCCTCTATCTCCTGCCCCTCTGTATCTCCTGCTCCTCTATCTCCTGCTCCTCTATCTCCTGCCCCTCTGTATCTCCTGCCCCTCTATCTCCTGCCCCTCTATCTCCTGCTCCTCTATATCCTGCCCCTCTGTATCTCCTGCCTCTCTATCTCCTGCCCCTCTCTATCTCCTGCCCCTCTGTATCTCCTGCCCCTCTATCTCCTGCTCCTCTATCTCCTGCCCCTCTGTATCTCCTGCCCCTCTGTATCTCCTGCCCCTCTATCTCCTGCTCCTCTGTATCTCCTGCTCCTCTATATCTCCTGCTCCTCTATCTCCTGCCCCTCTGTATCTCCTGCCTCTCTATCTCCTGCCCCTCTGTATCTCCTGCCTCTCTATCTCCTGCCCCTCTATCTCCTGCCCCTCTATCTCCTGCCCCTCTGTATCTCCTGCTCTCTATCTCCTGCCCCTCTATCTCCTGCTCCTCTATCTCCCGCCCCTCTGTATCTCCTGCCTCTCTATCTCCTGCCCCTCTGTATCTCCTGCTCCTCTATCTCCTGCTCCTCTATCTCCTGCCCCTCTGTATCTCTTGCCCCTCTATCTCCTGCCCCTCTATCTCCTGCTCCTCTATATCCTGCCCCTCTGTATCTCCTGCCTCTCTATCTCCTGCCCCTCTCTATCTCCTGCCCCTCTGTATCTCCTGCCCCTCTATCTCCTGCTCCTCTATCTCCTGCCCCTCTGTATCTCCTGCCCCTCTGTATCTCCTGCCCCTCTATCTCCTGCTCCTCTGTATCTCCTGCTCCTCTATATCTCCTGCTCCTCTATCTCCTGCCCCTCTGTATCTCCTGCCTCTCTATCTCCTGCCCCTCTGTATCTCCTGCCTCTCTATCTCCTGCCCCTCTTTCTCCTGCCCCTCTATCTCCTGCCCCTCTGTATCTCCTGCCCCTCTGTATCTCCTGCACCTCTGTATCTCCTGCCTCTCTATCTCCTGCCCCTCTATCTCCTGCCCCTCTATCTCCTGCCCCTCTGTATCTCCTGCCCCTCTGTATCTCCTGCTCCTCTATATCTCCTGCTCCTCTATCTCCTGCCCCTCTGTATCTCCTGCCCCTCTGTATCTCCTGCTCCTCTATCTCCTGCCCCTCTGTATCTCCTGCCCCTCTGTATCTCCTGCCTCTCTATCTCCTGCCCCTCTGTATCTCCTGCCCCTCTATCTCCTGTCCCTCTCAGATACCCGCTCTACCAGGTGGGGAACCCCCAGTTGAAGATGTTCAGGCCCCCCTTTGCTCTGACCCTGGTCCGACCTGGGAAGGAGCAGCCATCAGATACAGTCCAGTTCCGCATCCCCATGGAGTGAGTTCCTCTCTGTGAAGTAGATTAGAGTCAACTTTAAGGTACAAGGTACAAGTACAGGGTAACCAAATGCAGTTAGCATCCACCCAGAAGTGCAAAACCGGTAGCGGAATCTGGGGGGATCAGTCTGGAGCACGGAGTATGTACAGGGTATTAAAAGTGATTTGGTAGTACAAATATTTACACATTCTTTTCAGTACCAGTAATCTCTAAGTCACATGTGTCAAACCATGTTCTATCCAGAGCTAAGAGGATGCAGGCTTTTGTATAAACCCAGCACTAACACCATCTGATTTCACTAACGAGTTTGTCCACTTGGTGAAGCTGGTGAAGTGAAAACCTGCAACCTCTTGGCCCTTGATGGCACCAGTTTGACACCACTGCTGTATAGCAGCAAGAAGGGACGTTTCTCTTGACGTTTGGAGTGATTTACAGTCAGTTTTCTTCTGGTCTTGTAGTTCACATACTCAGCCACCAGGTGGAGTGCTAAGCTAATGAATGGAGATGGTTTTCCCAGCTGAAGCTTTGACCCAATATTGAGGTTGATGGACGTGGTTTGTCAGAGGTTTGGGGCAAAAATAAATGAAACTTGTCTTATTAAACAATAGGCAAGGCTAAGACTGAATACCAAGAACACTCAGTAATACGGTTCTTGAAACTTCACAGCTAATTGAAGTTTGCTTGTGGGAGAGCTAGCTACTGTCCATGATTGGAAGCCTGTGGTTGGAAAAATATCTAAGAACGATGATGTCATTATAGTGTCTAGAATGGGAACCTGGCAACGCTTCCTTTGGGACAACCCCCCCACACATGTACACATCACTCTCGCTCTCTCTCTCTCGCTTGCTCTCTCTCTCGCTTGCTCTCTCTCTATCTCTCCCTCTCTCTCTCCCCCCCTCTCCCTCTCCGCCTTGCTTACCAGCCACCACAGCAGTCATCAGGACGGTACCTCTGAAAGAGGTTTAGCTTTAATCTGTTCCTCCAGGCTCCCCCTTCTTGACCTGGCCTGTTCCTCCAGGTTCCCCCTCCCAGACCTGGCCTGTTCCTCCAGGTTCCCCCTCCCAGACCTGGCCTGTTCCTCCAGGTTCCCCCTCCCAGACCTGGCCTGTTCCTCCAGGTTCCCCCTCCCAGGTCTTGGTGCTTCTGTTTCAGTCTGTGTGTGAGAGAGCGGTGCATGCTGATGTCATTGCCGTGTGACTGTGGCAGTGTTGCTGGTGTGTGTGGTGGTGTGTGTGGTGGTGTGTGTGTGGTGACACCAGCAGCCAGCCTTGTGTTGGGTAGACAGTAAATGGGTGCTAATGAGAGTTGTAGTGTTGTTTGTCTCCAGGGAGAAACCACATTTTCAACGTGTTGGCAACACCTGGAGCCCATGTGAAACACTCATGTTGTATCGCTCTGACCTCGTCTGTCCTCCACTCTCTCTCTCTCTGTCTTTCCTGGATTTATCTCTCTTGCGTTACATTTCTGCCCCTCTCTCCCTCTTTCTCCTCCATCTCTTCTTCTGCCACTGTTCCTGTGTTCCCCTCCATCTTTATTTCACTCTGTCTGAACCCAGGATGGTCTCACCTTCTAATTCTTGCCATGAACTGGTGTTGCGTCTGTATCACCTCTGTCTGTCTGTCTGTCTGTCTGTCTGTCTGTCTGTAGATCTGTCTGTCTGTAGATCTGTCTGTCTGTCTCACCTGTCTGTCTGTAGATCTGTCTGTCTGTCTCTGTCTCTCACTGTCTATCTATCTATCTATCTATCTATCTATCTATCTATCTATCTATCTATCTATCTATCTATCTGTCTATCTGTCTATCTGTCTATCTGTCTATCTGTCTATCTGTCTGTCTGTCTGTCTGTCTGTAGCTCTGTCTGTCTCTCACTCTGTCTGTCTGTAGCTCTGTCTGTCTCTCACTCTGTCTGTCTGTAGCTCTGTCTGTCTCTCACTCTGTCTGTCTGTAGCTCTGTCTCTCACTATCTATCTATCTATCTATCTGTCTGTCTGTAGCTCTGTCTCTCTCACTCTGTCTGTCTGTCTGTAGCTCTGTCTGTCTCTCACTCTGTCTGTAGCTCTGTCTGTCTCTCTCTCACTCTGTCTGTCTGTCTCTCACTGTCTATCTATCTGTCTGTCTGTAGCTCTGTCTGTCTCTCACTCTGTCTGTCTGTAGCTCTGTCTGTCTCTCACTCTGTCTGTCTGTCTCTGTCTCTCACTGTCTATCTATCTATCTATCTATCTATCTATCTATCTATCTATCTATCTATCTATCTATCTATCTATCTATCTATCTATCTATCTATCTGTCTATCTGTCTGTCTGTAGCTCTGTCTCTCTCACTCTGTCTGTCTGTCTCTGTCTCTCACTGTCTATCTATCTGTCTGTCTGTAGCTCTGTCTCTCTCACTCTGTCTGTCTGTAGATCTGTCTGTCTGTAGCTCTGTCTGTAGCTCTGTCTGTCTGTAGCTCTGTCTGTAGCTCTGTCTGTCTGTAGCTCTGTCTGTCTGTAGCTCTGTCTGTCTGTGTCTGTACTTGCCAGGGGTCTTTTCTCTTGATTGTTCTTTGATTTGTTCTGTGGTCTGTCAGTATTTCCTCCTTCCAGCGACATCATCAGGTTTCTGTTTAGAACAAGTGCCCTTCCTGTATCAGAGTTCAGGGCTGGCTGCATCAGGGGCAGCTGCACACGCACACGCACGCACACGCACGCACACACACACACGACAGCCGTCCAGTGTGTTTCTGTGTCTCCTGGTGATGACTGAGCTACTGTGTCTCTGCAAGGGAGACCAGGACTGTTGTGCCTGACAACCTTCCAATCGCCATGGTGACCCCTCTGTTTCATCTCTGCGTTTGCTCCTAGCTGTAAACACAGCAGCTAACATCTGGAACCACAGCCCCCCTCTCAGCCCCCCTCTCAGCCCCCCTCTCAGCCCCCCTCTCAGCCCCCCTCTCAGCCCCCCTCTCAGCCCCCCTCTCAGCCCCCCTCTCAGCCCCCCTCTCAGCCCCCCTCTCAGCCCCCCTCTCAGCCCCCCTCTCAGCCCCCCTCTCTCTCTCTCTCTCTCTCTCTCTCTCTCTGTGTTCACCTAATGAAGTTTACTGGATGTGATGTCACAGCGAGGGGCTCCACGTCTGGTTCTGACCACTGGGCCAGCCTGCTGGGCCAGCCTGTTAGGACAGCCTGCTGGGCCAGCCTGTTAGGACAGCCTGCTGGGCCAGCCTGCTGGGCCAGCCTGTTAGGACAGCCTGCTGGGCCAGCCTGTTAGGACAGCCTGCTGGGCCAGCCTGTTAGGACAGCCTGCTGGGCCCTGGAGGAGAGCTGGGTCCAGGGTGTGGAGTCAGGTGGCTGAGCGGTGAAGGAATCGGCCTAGTAATCAGAATGTTGCTGGTTCGATCCCTGGGGCCGTGCAAAACATGATGTTGTGTCCTTGGGCAAGGTACTTCACCCTACTTGCCTCAGGGAGGGGAAGGTCCCTGTACCTGCTGTAAGTCTGTTTGGATAAGAGCAGCTGATAAATGCCTACATGAAAAGTGTGTGTGTGTGTGTGTGTGTTTCTTGTACAGACGCTTTGCCTGGCTGCTGTCAGAGCTTGACCCTTGACCCTAGATGTCGTCCCCCAGTCCAGCAGCTTGTCAGGGTGACCTTACCTTACCTCCAGCTCTCCAGCTGAGCTGTCAGGGCTTCCATGTGTCAGGGTGGGGCTGCTATCCTCATTGTGTGGGTGCCTGTGGGAGTGTATGTGCATTGTGTTCATGTTAAGGGAGGGTGTGTGTGGGTGTGTGTGGGTGTGTGTGTTTGTCCTGACCTGACACTGAGCTGCTGGACAATAAGAAGCGGCTCTTTTTCACCTTTCATCTTCTCAGAGAACACTCTCCTGTTTCAGTCTCACCACTTAACCCCTCCTTCACAATGCTTTAAAAAGAAGTGTGTGTGTTTGTACTGTGTGTGTGTGTGTACTGTATGTGTGTGTTTGTCTGTATAGTGTGTGTGTGTGTGTAGGACACACTAGCTGTCTCTACAGTAGGAATCCTTTCCTGTCTTGTCCCCTGATCACCTGTTTCTGCTTCTGAACCTCATCAGCCTTCCTCTCTCCTCCCCCTGTGTCCTGATCACGGCCCAGCCAGCAGCTCTGTCAGACGGGGTGAGCCTGTTAGCCTGCCAGCCTGTTAGCCTGCCAGCCTGTTAGCCTGCTAGCCGTTCACTGTGCCAGGCTGATATGGTGATACCCTCTCACAGGAAACCCTCCAGGGAGACAAAGCCTTCTGAAAGGAGTTCAGCATGTTCTTTCCAACCCCTCCGCCCCTTCCTCTTTGACTCGCTTTGATATCACAATTATATCTCCCCCTCCCTCCTCTTAACAAAACCAAACAATACACTTTGATCTAGCCCCACCCTCTCCACCTGGCTCTGCTGTGACCCTCCAGATCCTGCTGTGACCCTCCAGGCTCTGCTGTGACCCTCCAGGTCCTGCTGTGACCCTCCAGGCTCTGCTGTAACCCTCCAGGTCCTGCTGTGACCCTCCAGGCTCTGCTGTAACCCTCCAGGTCCTGCTGTGACCCTCCAGGCTCTGCTGTGACCCTCCAGGTCTTGCTGTGACCCTCCAGGCTCTGCTGTGACCCTCCAGGTCCTGCTGTGACCCTCCAGGCTCTGCTGTGACCCTCCAGGTCCTGCTGTGACCCTCCAGGCTCTGCTGTGACCCTCCAGGCTCTGCTGTGACCCTCCAGGCTCTGCTGTGACCCTCCAGGTCCTGCTGTGACCCTCCAGGCTCTGCTGTGACCCTCCAGGTCCTGCTGTGACCCTCCAGGCTCTGCTGTGACCCTCCAGGTCCTGCTGTGACCCTCCAGGTCCTGCTGTGACCCTCCAGGTCCTGCTGTGACCCTCCAGGCTCTGCTGTGACCCTCCAGGCTCTGCTGTGACCCTCCAGGTCCTGCTGTGACCCTCCAGGCTCTGCTGTGACCCTCCAGGTCCTGCTGTGACCCTCCAGGCTCTGCTGTGACCCTCCAGGTCCTGCTGTGACCCTCCAGGTCCTGCTGTGACCCTCCAGGCTCTGCTGTGACCCTCCAGGTCCTGCTGTGACCCTCCAGGTCCTGCTGTGACCCTCCAGGTCCTGCTGTGACCCTCCAGGTCCTGCTGTGACCCTCCAGGTCCTGCTGTGACCCTCCAGGTCCTGCTGTGACCCTCCAGGTCCTGCTGTGACCCTCCAGGTCCTGCTGTGACCCTCCAGGCTCTGCTGTGACCCTCCAGGCTCTGCTGTGACCCTTCAGGCTCTGCTGTGACCCTCCAGGCTCTGCTGTGACCCTCCAGGCTCTGCTGTGACCCTCCAGGCTCTGCTGTGACCCTCCAGGCTCTGCTGTGACCCTCCAGGCTCTGCTGTGACCCTCCAGGCTCTGCTGTGACCCTCCAGGTCCTGCTGTGACCCTCCAGGTCCTGCTGTGACCCTCCAGGTCCTGCTGTGACCCTCCAGGTCCTGCTGTGACCCTCCAGGTCCTGCTGTGACCCTCCAGGCTCTGCTGTGACCCTCCAGGCTCTGCTGTAACCCTCCAGGTCCTGCTGTGACCCTCCAGGCTCTGCTGTGACCCTCCAGGTCCTGCTGTGACCCTCCAGGCTCTGCTGTGACCCTCCAGGTCCTGCTGTGACCCTCCAGGTCCTGCTGTGACCCTCCAGGCTCTGCTGTGACCCTCCAGGCTCTGCTGTGACCCTCCAGGTCCTGCTGTGACCCTCCAGGCTCTGCTGTGACCCTCCAGGTCCTGCTGTGACCCTCCAGGCTCTGCTGTGACCCTCCAGGTCCTGCTGTGACCCTCCAGGTCCTGCTGTGACCCTCCAGGCTCTGCTGTGACCCTCCAGGCTCTGCTGTGACCCTCCAGGCTCTGCTGTGACCCTCCAGGCTCTGCTGTGACCCTCCAGGCTCCGCCCTCTTCTGTGGGATGGTCTGAGACGCTCCTCCGTGTTTCCATGAGGGAGTCATGTGCCTGAGCGGTTAGGGAGTTGGGCTAGAAGGTACCCGATTAGAACCCCAGCTGTGCCAACATGACCTTGTTTTCTTGGGCAAGGCACTGTACTTCCTAAGTACAAGGCCTCTACTTGGGGCTCTGGATAAGAGTGTCTGCTGAGTGTAAATGTTTCCGTGTGTGTAGCAGGTGAGGTGAAGGATGGAGGTGTGTTCACCTGAGGCTCACCTGGCCCTCACCTGGCCCTGGAGAGTGAGCTGAGCATTACGTGTTCAGCTTCAAATAGATCAGTCTGCAAATCCTCCAGTGCTCAGGGTCTCTGGGGGTCCTCCTGTACTGGGGGGAGGGAGAGGATGGGAGGTGTGAGGCCAGGTCTGGGAGAGGTCAGGTGTAGGATGTGAGCCAGGGGAGGGTGGGGGTGGGGGTGGGATCCTTCCACTTCCACTCATCCAAACTGCTAGAGGCAAAAAGTCTTGTTTTTTTGTGTGTGTGTGTGTGTGTGTGGGCGGAGGCTGAATAATTGGAGTGTGTGCTGTTTGGGGATTAGGATGATACCCTTCACAGCAATCAGGATCAGTATTCCTGCTCTAACGATCCTGTGAAGAGTCTGTATTCCCAAAGCCCCTCCCACCTCCCACCACCCCTGTGCTTCTTCTCACTCACCCCTCCCTCACCCCCTCCTCCGTCCCCTCTCTCGCTGCGCTTTCTAGGAACCCGACCCTCACCCACACAGTCACACTCTCTTCCTCCCTTTCATTCTCAAGTGTACCCCCCCCCCCCTCTTTCTGTCAGACTACAGTGCCTCGCCAACCCCCCCTCCCCCTCCTGCAAGTGCACTCTGTGACTGGGGGGCAGGGGGGGGGGGTGTAGAGGCAGTCAGAAGGAAGGCTGGCTGGGGGGGGGGTGGAACAGGGGCCCAGAGGCACATCTGTTAGTTTCGTCTCCTAGGTAACAGCTTACCCATGGAGAAAGAAAGAAATTGACGGGTTTGTTTCACACTTCCTGAACAGCCCTCCATCCCCTGGCTGTGAGAAGCCCTTTAGGAGAGCTGTCTCTCTTTCTGTCTGTCTCTCTCTTTCTGTCTGTCTCTTTCTCCATCTCTCATTCTGTCTGTCTCTCTCTTTCTGTTTCTCTCTCTTTCTGTCTCTCTCTTTCTGTCTGTCTTTCTCCATCTCTCATTCTGTCTGTCTCTCTCTTTCTGTCTGTCTTTCTCCATCTCTCATTCTGTCTGTCTCTCTCTTTCTGTCTGTCTTTCTCCATCTCTCATTCTGTCTGTCTCTCTCTTTCTGTCTGTCTTTCTCCATCTCTCATTCTGTCTGTCTCACTCTTTCTGTCTGTCTTTCTCCATCTCTCATTCTGTCTGTCTCTCTCTTTCTGTTTCTCTCTCTTTCTGTCTGTCTCTCTCATTCTGTCTGTCTCTCTCTTTCTGTTTCTCTCTCTTTCTGTCTGTCTCTCTCCTTCTGTCTGTCTTTCTCTATCTCATTCTGTCTGTCTCTCTCTTTCTGTCTGTCTTTCTCTATCTCTCATTCTGTCTGTCTCTCTTTCTCTCTCTCTTTCTGTCTGTCTGTCAGTCTCTCTCTATCTCTCATTCTGTCTGTCTCTCTTACTGTTTCTCTCTCTGTCTGTCTATCTCTTTCTCTCCCTCTTTTCTCTCTCTCACCCACTTCTCCTTCTCCCTCTCTTTCTCACTCTTCCCCTCTCACCCACTTCTCTCTCTCTCTCCCCCTCTCACCCACTTCTCTCTCTCTCTCTCTCCCCCTCTCACCCACTTCTCTCTCTCTCTCCCCCTCTCACCCACTTCCCTCTCTCTCCTTCTCTCCCCCACTTCTCTCCCTCCCTCTGGCTCTCTCCTCGCCTCTCTCTTGCTCCCTCTCCTCTCCTCCCTCCTCTCAGTCTTTCTGAAGAGATGTCTCTCTGTGAAGGTTTTTCTGTTGGCCGCTGCTCAGTCCAGCCATGTTCCAGAAGAGTTCCTCCAGCACACCAGCCTCCACATCATCCTGCATGACAAACAACAGGGCTGCTGTCCTGTGGAGTCAGGTGGCTGAGCGGTTAGGAAGTCAGGCTAGTTGGTTGGGTTGCCGGTTTGATTCCCAGGCCATTGAAAAGTAATTACGGTGTGGTCTTGGGCAAGGCACTTCACCCTACTTGCCTCAGGGGGGGAATGTCCCTGTACTTGCTGTAAGTCACTCTGGATAAGAGCGTCTGAGAAATGACTACATGTTAATGTAGAAATATAGCTTCTTTGATGAATGTAGTTTACTTCACTGTTTCAATATACAGCTGTATATTTGTACTTGAAGATCACTTTCCAATACCCTGTACATACTCTGTATATTCTGCTTCTGCTGCCTGTTTTGCACTTCTGGTTAGATGCTAACTTAATTTCGTTACCCTGTACTTGTACCTGTATAATGACATTTAAACTTGAATCTAATCATCTAATCTAATCTTTGGCCTGTGCTAGAAGAAAACACTGCTGTTTTCCTTTGGCCCAGTTAGGACACAGCCTGGGCTGGCATCTGATCGCGTTATGGAATCAATATTTCATCCACTTTCAGATGACCTCTTGATTGAGTTGAATGAATGAAGTCTTGAATGAACGTCCCTCTGCAGTCATGAATGAATGAAGTCATGAATGAACGTCCCTCTGCAGTCATGAATGAACGTCCCTCTGCAGTCATGAATGAACGTCCCTCTGCAGTCATGAATGAACGTCCCTCTGCAGTCATGAATGAACGTCCCTCTGCAGTCATGAATGAACGTCCCTCTGCAGTCATGAATGAACGTCCCTCTGCAGTCTTGAATGAACGTCCCTCTGCAGTCTTGGCCTCTGAGATCGGTCACAGTTGTACGATCTGACCTGTGATGTGAGTTTGACGTCTGCAGTTGAATCTGAGCTGTCGTTTTATCTGACCTGTTTGGACTAACTAGCCTGCCAGTGTTGTTACATTTACATGTATTCATTTAGCAGACGCTTTTATCCAAAGCGACTTACAAGAGAGAGCTTTACAAAAGAGCTTCGGTCACTGAGCATAGCAAACATAGCGGGCATCTAGATTACAAAACGTACATCATGAGAACCAGTAAGTGCCTGTTGTCTTTGTATCTTGATTTTCCTAGTGTGCGTTCAGACAGAGGCAGCCTGGGATCTCAGCACTCTCTCTCCTCAGAGCCTCACAGTCACTTTGTGCTGCACGTGAATCAGCGCCAATCACATTGGATAGATTGATTAAGCAGTTTAAAAGCTTCTCTTTCTCAGATCAGAATCAATACGTTCCAAATGCTGCCATCCTGTCCAGCAGCCCTGCGCTCGCCTGCACGTCCGGTCTGAGACGAGCCGATCGATGCAGCGGCCGGCTAATCGGATGAGGCTGTGCCCTGATGCTTCCTGCTGGTCTAACTAAAGATGGTGGCAGGGAACTGCCTTCAACACAGAACCCTCTCCTGTGTCTCCATGAACCATGAAGGATGGAGCTCTTATAGATTGGCTGAAAGCTCTTCCAATAATAATAATCTCCCTCTCTCTTTTTTCCACCCTCTCTTTTCTTTCTCCTCCTTTCCTGTGTCTCTGTATCTCTGTGTCCCTGTATCTCTGTGTTCCTGTATCTCTGTGTCCCTGTATCTCTGTGTCCCTGTATCTCTGTGTCCCTGTATCTCTGTGTCCCTGTATCTCTGTGTCCCTGTATCTCTGTGTCCCTGTATCTCTGTGTCCCTGTATCTCTGTGTCCCTGTATCTCTGTGTCCCTGTATCTCTGTGTCCCTTTGTCTCTGTGTCTCTGTTTTCCTGTTCCTGGACAGAATGACGAAGTGTGATGTGAAGAACTACCTGGAAAATATTTATAGTGTTCCAGTAGCAGCAGTCCGCACCAGGATACAGTACTGTAAGTACACACACACACACACACACACACACACACACACACACACACACACCCTCCAGCCACATTTCCAGCCCCACACAGTAGGTACAGTAGGTACTCACAGCAGTAAGTACCTGAGGACCAGCCTGTCTCCAGAGTGCAGACAGGGTCATCAGGGCTAGAACACAGAGCCCCTCCAGCACTGCACACACACTCACACACACACACACACACACACACACACACACACACACACACACACACACACACACACACACAGAGGCACACACACAACTTCACACACGTACACACACACCACATATGTACACCAAACCACACACATACACAAACACACACACCAAGCACACACACACTCACATGCATACACACCACATACATTTACATGTCATTTATCAGAAGCTCTTATCCAGAGTGACTTACATTAAGTACAGGAACATTCCTGTGCATCATCACTACAGCATAGGAACACTTGACAAGCTTCTAGAACCCTCTCTGCATGGCAGAACCCTCTCTGCATGGCAGAACCCTCTCTGCATGGCAGAACCCTCTCTGCATGGCAGAACCCTCTCTGCATGGCAGAACCCTGTCTGCATGACAGAACCCTGTCTGTATGACCCACATGCACAGAAACATGTTCTGTAAGGAACACTTGATCAACAGAACATTCTTTTCTGTTCTTATCAGAGTACAAACGCTAACAGGCTGATATGATGTTCTACCAAGACATCGAAGGTCCTTTCACTTCAGATCAAAGTTTGAAGTCCAACTTCTTGTCTCAGATTCAATCAATATAAACATGGGCGGGGGGCGTGTGTGTGAGGGTGTGTGTGAGGGTGTGTGTGTGTGGGTGTGTGTGGGTGTGTGTGTGTGTGTGTGTGTGAGGGTGTGTGTGTGTGTGTGTGAGGGTGTGTGTGTGGGTGTGTGTGTGGGTGGGTGTGTGGGTGGGTGTGGTTGTGTATGTGTGTGTGGTTTGGTGTGCGTGTGTGCATATGTGGTGTGTGTGTACGTGTGTGAAGTTGTTGTGTGTGTGTGGGAGTGTGTATGTTGAAAACAAGTCTGCAAGGTAGAAGTAAGCAGACCCTAGACTAGAGTGTATCATGTCCTGTGGTTCACACTGGTTCACACTGGTTCACACTGGTTCACACTGGTTCACACTGGTTCACACTGGTTCACAGCTCTCAGGTTGTGATGCCAGCTGTGAATATGCAGCATTAGCAGCTAGTCCCTGTCTGCTGTTATTGGTAGAGACAGTTTTGGAAGGGCTAGCTTGGCTAGCGGTTAGCTTGGCTAGCTTGGCTCTGGGCTGACCTCTCTCTGTAGCTGCTGACCTTCCAGCCTTGCAGCCACAGCACACACACACACACACACACACACACACACACACACACACACACACACACACACAGAACTGTGGTCCCCAACACTGTCCCAGGACAGCCCTGCTGACACACACACACACACACACAGACACACACACCTACAAACCGGTGGTCTAAGTGGGGCCAAGCATGGTTGCACAACCACCCCTTCCCCCCCTTCCTCCTCCTCCTCCTCTCTGCTACAGTTCAGCAGGATCATAGAGTCAGACCAGGCGTTATATCAGTGACTAAATGATCCTTGTGGCTTTTTATGGGGGAGGAAATGTTTGTGGTTAGCATGGCCTGTTTACAGGCATGAGGGAGGGAGGGAGGGAGGGAGGGAGGGAGGGAGGGAGGGAGGGAGGGAGGGAGGGAGGGAGGGAGGGGGAGAGGGAGGGGTGGGGCACCTGGAGAGGGGCAGGAGGAGGATGGGGGTCTGTAGAGGGCTAGTCGCCGTGACACCAGTCTGTCATAGAGGGAACACCCTCCACCTTCAGAGAGAGAGAGAGAGAGACAGAAAGAGGGAGAGAGAGAGAGAGAGAGAGAGAGAGAGAGGTAGAGGGAGGGAGAGAGAGAGAGAGTGCAACGCTCTGTTGGGTAACATGGAGGAAAACTCATCAGGCTTGTGTTTATGAGTGGAGGGTCTGGTGCTCTTTAAAAGCAGTGGGAAAGGGAAGCCCCTTGGGAGGGGGGGGGGAGGGGGGGCAGGGGGCCAGGGCCCCCCAGGCGATGTGGAGGTGCGTCAGAGAAGGTATCCCTCCCTGCACCAGGGTTCCAGTCCATTGGCAGTGTAAAGAGGGGAACGGCCTGGGAGAACGAGGGGCGCAGTCGACCCCCTTACTTCCCGCCGCCTACGGCGGGGGTATTTTGGAAGGCGTTGCCATGGTTCCCCCCGCCCTCCACCCCCCCCCCCCCCCCCCCCCCCCCCCCCCCCCGGGCTCAGGGTCTGTAACGTGATAGCCGTCTGCCAAACCACAGTCCCAAAAAAACAGACCGAAAAAGAGAGAGATTATGAATTACTTGTACTTTTTTGTGTGTGTGTGTGTGTTTTTAAAGGCTTTTTATCATCTATATAGCAACCTGGCTGATTCGTCTAGATTAAGTGTGTGTGTTTGTGTGTGTCTCTGTCTGTGTGTGTCTCTGTCTGTCTGTCTGTCTGTGTGTGTGTGTTATATGTATGTCTGTTGTGTGTGTGTCTGTGTTTCTGTGTGTGTGTGTGTGGTGTGTGTGTGTGTGTGTCTGTTGTGTGTGTGTGTGTCTGTTGTGTGTGTCTCTGTGTTTCTGTGTGTGTTCTGTTAAGGATATGGGGTCTCACATAGGGGCTTCCCCCACAACCAGCGGTCCTGAATGTGTCACGTAAACACACAAACACACACACACTCTCACACACACGTCTTTTCCACCTACAGAGGGGCCCCTAACCTGCGCGCATGAGTGTGTGTGAGTGTGTGTGTTTACAACCGTGCTAAGGGCTTTCCCTGAGCTGTGGGTCTGGCTGTTGATTATTACACAAAAACACCTATGTTCGCTGACGCAAACACACGCACCAGCTCCAACACACACCTCCATATGCACACACACGCACTAGCTCCAACACACACACACACACACACACACACGTACCAGCTCCAGCACACACCTCTATATACACACACACGCACCAGCTCCAACACACACCTCCATACACACACACACGTACCAGCTCCAACACACACCTCTATATACACACACACACACACACACACACATACCAGCTCCAACACACACCTCCATATACACACACACATATGGCCTCAGATTGCTCATTACAGTGGAATGTTTACCTCGTGATTTATGTCATAAACCGTTCCCATGACAACAGCAGTTAGTGTTGAAGACCCACAGTGAGTTTGAGGTGGAAACATGTTGTTGCTCTTGTCACTTTTTGTTGTTGCCCATTTGTAAGTTTTTCTACTGTTTTGGTTTAAGGAACTTACTGTTGGTCTCCTTGGTTGTGTGATCATGTTTCTACCACCCCCTCATCCCCCTCTCTATACTCTTCCTCTCTCCCCTCTCTCTCTCTATACTCTTCCTCTCTCCACCTCCCTCTCTCTTCCTCTCTCTCCCTCTCTCTCTCTCTCCTCTTCCTCTCTCCCCTTCTCTCCTCTTCCTCACTCCTCCTCTCCTCTTCCTCTCTTCCCTCTCTCTTCCTCTCCCCTTCTCCCTCTCTCTCCTCTTCCTCCCCCTTCCTCCCTCTCTCTCCTCTTCCTCCCCCCTTCCTTCCTCTCTTTCCTCCTCTCCTCCCCCCTTCCTTCCTCTCTCTCATCTTCCTCCCCCTTCCTCTCTCTCTCTCCTCTTCCTCCCCCTTCTCCCTCTCTTTCTCCTCTTCCTCCCCCTTCCTTCCTCTCTCTCATCTTCCTCCCCCTTCCTCTCTCTCTCTCATCTTCTCCCCATTCCTCCCTCTCTCTCATCTTCCTCCCCCTTCCTTCCTCTCTCTCATCTTCCTCCCCCTTCCTCTCTCTCTCTCTCTCTTCCTCCCCCTTCCTCCCTCTCTTTCTCCTCTTCTCCCCCTTCCTTCCTCTCTCTCATCTTCCTCCCCCTTCCTCTCTCTCTCTCATCTTCCTCCCCCTTCCTCCCTCTCTCTCATCTTCCTCCCCCTTCCTTCCTCTCTCTCATCTTCCTCCCCCTTCCTCCCTCTCTCTCTCATCTTCCTCCCCCTTCCTTCCTCTCTCTCATCTTCCTCCCCCTTCCTCTCTCTCTCTCTCTCTCATCTTCCTCCCCCTTCCTCCCTCTCTCTCTCATCTTCCTCCCCCTTCCTCCCTCTCTCTCTCATCTTCCTCCCCTTCCTTCCTCTCTCTCATCTTCCTCCCCCTTCCTCCTCTCTCTCATCTTCCTCCCCCTTCCTCCCTCTCTCTCTCCTCTTCCTTCCTCTCTCTCATCTTCCTCCCCCTTCCTCCCTCTCGTCTCATCTTCGCTCCCCCTTCTCCCTCTCTCTCATCTTCCTCCCCCTTCCTCCCTCTCTCTCATCTTCCCTCCCCTTCCTCCCTCTCTCTCTCCTCTTCCTTCCTCTCTCTCATCTTCCTCCCCCCTCCCTCTCTCTCATCTTCTCTCTCCCCTTCCTCCCTCTCTCTCATCTTCCTCTCCCTTCTCCTCCTCTCTCTCTCCACAGGTACACAACAAAAAAAGAAATCACCTGAACCAGAAAGTGAAGAGACCCGATTACAAAGTGGCGTACATTCAAT
Source organism: Neosalanx taihuensis (assembly GCA_030340665.1). Lineage (NCBI taxonomy): Eukaryota > Metazoa > Chordata > Actinopteri > Osmeriformes > Salangidae > Neosalanx > Neosalanx taihuensis. Next base: position 18,903,995 of record CM059290.1, read on the forward strand.
TGGTGAGCACACACACACACATCCACACACACACATCCACACACGCACACGCACACACACAGTTGATTATGCACTGTGGGCAGCAGTTATTGACAGTGTATCTCAGCTAGGGCAGCAGTGAGGTAGAGGGTCAGGTTTCTCAGGATCACCCAGGGGCTGTTGCTGTTTCCTGAGAGGGGGATTTAGGGTGGGTGGGTGGGGTTGGGGGTTATGAACACAACATCCCCCCCCATCCACATGAACCAGGCTACTGAGGATTCATCTCTGCTTCTAGTGGGGTGTTTTTGGATGGAGAGAGGGAGAGGGGGAGGAGGGGTTGGGTGGACTTCTCCGTGAGGGCAGATCCTCGCAGATCCCCCCCCCCCCACGTCTCATCCCTGGCTGGTTCCCCTCTCCCTCTGCGACTCCATCTCACTCTTTTCCAAGAACTCGCTGTCCCTAGAAGAAATCTCTGTCATCCGTTCTGCCGGTGGGCCCCACACACAGCGCTGGAGCTCTCATTAGATCTGAGGAACACATACGTCAGCACTGCGCTCTCAGGACACACACACCACACACACACACACACACACACACACACAGAGACAGAGACAGAGACAGAGACAGACAGATACACACACATACACAGAGACAGAGGACACACAGATACACACACACAGAGAGAGAGACAGAGACAGACAGATACACACACAGACAGACAGACACAGACAGACAGACACAGACAGACAGACACAGACAGACAGACACAGACAGACAGACACAGACAGACAGACACAGACAGACAGACACAGACAGACACAGACAGACAGACAGACAGACACAGACAGACACAGACAGACACAGACAGACACGGACAGACAGACAGACAGACAGACAGACACAGACAGACAGACAGACAGACAGACAGACAGACAGACAGACACAGACAGACAGACACAGACAGACAGACACAGACAGACAGACACAGACAGACAGACACAGACAGACAGACACAGACAGACAGACACAGACAGACAGACAGACAGACAGACACAGACAGACACAGACAGACACAGACAGACACAGACAGACAGACAGACACAGACAGACACGGACAGACAGACAGACAGAGACAGACAGACAGAGACAGACAGACACAGACAGACAGACAGACAGACACAGACAGACAGACAGACAGACAGACAGACAGACACAGACAGACACACACAGACAGACACAGACACAGACAGACACAGACAGACAGACAGACACAGACAGACACAGACAGACACAGACAGACACAGACAGACACAGACAGACAGACAGACAGACACAGACAGACACAGACAGACACAGACAGACACAGACAGACACAGACACAGACAGACAGACACAGACAGACACAGACAGACACAGACAGACACAGACAGACACAGACAGACACAGACAGACAGCCCCTCAGGTCTCACACATCCACAGACACTCTTCCTCTCAGCCCTTGATGAATCCAGGTGGGGTCAGAAGGTCATCTTTGATGACATCCCAGACTTACTGGTGTTATGATCTGGGTCTGTTTAATCCTGTTCATCTGTGACATCACTACCTTCACACCTGTGTGACATCACTACCTTCACACCCTGTAAAGATCCTCTTTGATCTCCTCACAACCTCAGTTTGAAGTTTTGTCTCTTTGAAATTTGAAATCATACAACCCCCCCCCCTCCCCCTCCTTTAAAGTAAACAAACAAACAAACAAAGTCTTATTTCAGGTCTGCTGTGAAACTGAGGGTTTCTTTTGTTCCCAGATCAGCCAGACTGTTGTTCTCTCAGCTCCAGACATCTTGAAACAGATGAATAACTGCAGTTGTCTAAACATGACAGTTAGAAAGAGGATCCATGATGCGTTCATGACACTTCCTCTTGTCTGAAACTCACTCTTCCTGAGAGCCTGTGTGTGTCTGTGTGTGTGTGTGTGCGTGTGCAGTCTGCATGTGCAGTCTGCGTGTGTGTGTGCAGTCTGTGTGTGTGTGTGTGTGTGTGTGTGCAGTCTGTGTGTGTGTGTGTAGTCTGCGTGTGTGTGTGTGTGTGTGCGCAGTCTGCGTGTGCGTGTGCAGTCTGTGTGTGTGCAGTCTGTGTGTGTGTGTGAGTGTACAGTGTGTGTGTGTGCAAGTCTGTGTGTGTGTGTGTGTGTGTGTGTACAGTGTGTGTGTGTGCAGTCTGTGTGTGCAGTCTGTGTGTGTGTGCGTGCAGTCTGTGTGTGTGTGTGTGTGTGTGTGTGTGTGTGTGTGCAGTCTGTGTGTGTGTGTGCAGTCTGTCTCGCACCAGAGGTGTGAGCACGCATAAACGGGCTGATAAATGAGACATTTGCCCTGAAAGTACCTCAGGAAACACTGTGTATATGTGTGCAGTTTGTGTCTGTGAGCCAGTCAGCAGTCAGGAGGAGTCTGGGAGGACATGACACATGCTGCTGTATGTCAGGCATCTAACACACGTCATCAGTTAGTTTAACTCCTTTAAAGTGGAAGTTAGGCTCCCTCAGAGTTCCCCCTGTCTCCCCTACCCCCTACCCCACCTACCCCCTACCCCACCTACCCCCTACCCCACCTACCCCCTACCCCACCTACCCCCTACCCCACCTACCCCCCACCCAACCTACCCCCCTACCCCACCTACCCCCCTACCCCACCTACCCCCCTACCCCACCTACCCCCCTACCCCACCTACCCCCCTACCCCACCTACCCCCCTACCCCCCTACCCCACCTACCCCCCTACCCAACCTACCCCCCACCCAACCTACCCCCCACCCAACCTACCCCCCCCCCTACCCCCCCACCCAACCTACCCCCCATATCTCCCCCCTCCCCACACCACCACCACCAATCTACCCCCCCACACCACCACCAATCTAACCCCCCCACACCACCAATTTACTTCCCCCCACACCCCCACCAGTCTACCCCCTCAGCTCCACACACAGTTTTACCCCCCACCGAAAAGACACTAAAAGCCCCAATCCATTGTTGTTGATGTCAGAAACTATGGTTACATCATCATCAAGCCCTCCTCTCAGACTCCTGGTTGATTAGGATTTGACAATTAGATCGTTTTGTGGGGGTGCTGAAGAAATACAATCTGGTCTTTATGCCTTGGCCTTGCACTAACAGGCCCAGCCTGGTGAGAAGTGGAGGGGGGGTAGGGGGTTGGGGGGGGTGGGTGGCTGCTGGAAGGGTAGGCTGGAACGGAAGTGAAATAGATTTAATTACAAAATCAAGAATATTTCAAATGAATTCAATAGTTGTATTTACTTGTTGCATAGGAAAGGTGGACTCATGCTGTCTGTCCAGAGAGGGAGCGAGCTGTTCTAATGAGGTGAGGACAGTTTGTCCGGGTCACTGAGGTGGCTCTGTGACCCCTTTTCGTCCTTTCTCTCTCTGACCAGCTCTCTCTCTCTCTCTCTCTCTCTCTCTCTGACCAGCTCTCTCTCTCCCTGACCAGCTCTCTCTCTCTCTCTCTCTCTCTCTCTGACCAGCTCTCTCTCTCTCTCTCTCTGACCAGCTCTCTTTCTCTCTCTCTCTCTCTCTCTCTCTCTCTCTCTCTCTCTCTCTCTCCCTGACCAGCTCTCTCTCTCTCTCTCTCTCTCTCTCTCTATCTCTCTCTCTCTCTCGCCCCGACCAACTCTCCCTCTCTCTCTCTTTTGAGTCTAAAGTAATTAGAGGCAGAGCAGGGGAAGAGGAATGTGTAGCATGTTCTTACCAAGAGAGAGGGAGAGAGGGAGAGAGGGGGTTAGAGGTATGAGAGGGAGACAGAGAGGGAGGGAGAGAGAGAGAGAGAGAGAAGGGGAAGAGAGAGGGAGTGAGAGAGGGGGGAGGGAAGAGAGAGAGGGAGGGAGAGGAAAACAGAGGAGAGATAGAAAGCTAGAAAGAGACGGTGATAGAATGAAGGATAGAAGGACTGAGGGGTTGTTCACTGGCCTCTCTAAGCAGGTTCTGCTCTGGTCTGTCTGCCAAGTCCTCTGCTCCATCCCTGGCCTGGTCCTCACTGTGTCCCGTGCGTCCAGCCAACTACAGCTAACTCCAATGTGCTCTTTGGCAGTTTCCAATGTCAGGGGCCTGGGAGAGCGATGCCACCCACATCTCTGGGTGTCTCCTGCCCCCAGCCCTGCACTCAGGGTGGGTGACAGAGGAGCTCCTACCCTCTTATCAAGGTTGGACATCATCTGTTGTACACAGATTTGAATTTCAGATTGAGGGGGAGGGAGGGGGGGGTGGAGGGTTCGGTTCAGAGCTCCTATGTCAGCCCTGTCAGCAGGTGATCGTATCTAACCTGTCAAATACGGGACAGCAGTTTTATCAGGACCCGTTGTGTGAGTGTTGTGTGAACGCCTGGTCACAGTTATTAAGTGTTATCATTCAGACTGAACAATCTCACTGTCTGTTTATGAGAAGAGCACAATTGTGTTGCAAGGCTTAGCCTTGGGTTTGGCCCCTTGTTAGTTCAATTGGATTCTGGGTTGCCAGATCCTGTGGCCGTCGTAGTCACAGTAACACTTGAGGCCCAGATGGCACCTGATTGGAGGATATGAAACCCAGATGGCATCTGATTGGAGGAGACGGGACTTGTCCTGCGTATTGACACTTGTTTAAACAACTAGACGGCAGAAGAGATTTCCTCAAATGCATACACACTCACAAATACACACACACACTCACACACTCACACACACACACACACACACACACACACACACACACACACACACACAAAGCCCCTCCCTCTACCATCCTGCTGGAACATGTCGGTGTTTGATGTTCCATCGTTTCTGTGGACCAGATCTTTCCCTGGGAGAACTGAGACACATAAGAAGCCTGCTGATGTCATGAAGGCAGCCATGTTTGTAGGCTGGGCTGTTTGGAGAGACTCAAACTGTAGTTTCAGACCATGATGATGTAATTTTGGAGGAGGTTCTCTACATGATAAACATATTTGATAATGTGCTATGTAAGCACGTTGTGTGCGTGTGTATGTGTGTGTGTGTGTGTGTATGTGTATGTGTGTGTGTGTGTGTTTGTGCACGAGCGTGCGTGTGTGTATGTTTGCTAAACTGGTTATTTTGGAATGAGAAGGTTCTGCTCTTTTATAATGGAACTGAAGCAACAAGCCTTCATGAGACAGGCAGGGCTAATAGAGCTGTTTATGACCAAGTCTGCTAAGAGCAGGACAGGGTGAGCTGGAGGTCTCTCTCTCTCTCTCTCTCTCTCTCTCTCTGTCTCTCTCTCTCTCTCTGTCTCTCTCTTCCCCTCCCACAGTTTCACATGTGGATCTTATCACTTCTGAGAGCAGCTGAGGCGGCTGAGAGGGAAAACTCCAAATGCCAAAGAAAATTAGATTCCGCTCTACTTTTCCCCCCCTTTTTTTTTTTTTTTTTTTCTCAAAGCTCAAAGTCTTTGATAGCAACACAAACCAATGTTGTGCAAGTTCAGTAAACCTTGATGTTTCGTAATCACACCCCTATTCCAAATGAAAGTCTTTTGTGTTGAACTCCTGTGTTGAGATAGACTGTAATTCTTCCTGGTAACAGTGTGTTTGTGTGTGCGTTTGGGGCGTGTGTAAACAGTGAAAGGTTGTGCCATGGGAGGAGCTGATGTGTGTCAGATCTTCCACTGCAGAAACCTTGTTCGGGGGATCTCTTAGCAGAGGGGCTGTTTGAGGTGTTGATGTACTGGACTGTGCTGTGGACTGTGCTGTGCTGTGCTGGGCTGTGGGCTGTGCTGTGGGCTGTGCTGTGGGCTGTGCTGTGGGCTGTGCTGTGGGCTGTGCTGTGCTGTGGACTGTGCTGTGCTGTGGACTGTGCTGTGGGCTGTGCTGTGGGCTGTGCTGTGGACTGTGCTGTGGGCTGTGCTGTGGACTGTGCTGTGCTGTGGGCTGTGCTGTGGGCTGTGCTGTGCTGTGGGCTGTGCTGTGGACTGTGCTGTGGGCTGTGCTGTGGACTGTGCTGTGCTGTGGGCTGTGCTGTGGACTGGGCTGTGCTGTGGACTGGGCTGTGCTGTGGGCTGTGCTGTGGGCTGTGCTGTGGACTGTGCTGTGGGCTGTGCTGTGGGCTGTGCTGTGGGCTGTGCTGTGGACTGTGCAGTGGGCTGTGCTGTGGGCTGTGCTGTGGGCTGTGCTGTGCTGTGAGCTGTGCTGTGCTGTGGACTGGGCTGTGCTGTGGGCTGTGCTGTGGGCTGTGCTGTGGGCTGTGCTGTGCTGTGCTGTGCTGGGCTGTGGGCTGTGCTGTGGACTGTGCTGTGGGCTGTGCTCTGGGCTGTGCTCTGGGCTGTGCTCTGGGCTGTGGGCTGTGCTGTGGGCTGTGCTGTGGACTGTGCTCTGGGCTGTGCTCTGGGCTGTGCTGTGGGCTGTGCTGTGGGCTGTGCTCTGGGCTGTGCTGTGGGCTGTGCTGTGGGCTGTGCTGTGGACTGTGCTGTGGGCTGTGCTCTGGGCTGTGCTGTGGGCTGTGCTGTGGGCTGTGCTCTGGGCTGTGCTCTGGGCTGTGCTGTGGGCTGTGCTCTGGACTGTGCTCTGGGCTGTGCTCTGGGCTGTGCTGTGGGCTGTGCTGTGGGCTGTGCTCTGGGCTGTGCTCTGGGCTGTGCTGTGGGCTGTGCTGTGGACTGTGCTGTGGGCTGTGCTCTGGGCTGTGCTGTGGACTGTGCTGTGGGCTGTGCTCTGGGCTGTGCTGTGGGCTGTGCTCTGGGCTGTGCTCTGGGCTGTGCTCTGGGCTGTGCTGTGGTAGCTTGCCTGCCTGGTTTCCTGCCACAGTCTCACTGCTGCTTTGCACACTGGCACACTTTCTACTGTCAGAGAAGAGTCGGAGAAAGGGGGAGGGGGGGGAGAGAGTGGGGGGAGAGAGAGAGGGAGAGAGGGAGGGGGAGAAAGGGGGAGAGGGGGGGAGAGAGGGGGGGGAGAGAGAGGGGGAGAGAGAGAGGGAGAGAGGGAGGGGAGAAGGGGGGAGGGAGGGAGAGAGGGGGAGGGAGGGAGGGAGGGAGGGAGGGAGGGAGGGAGGGAGGGAGGGAGGGAGGGAGGGAGGGAGGGAGGGAGGGAGGGAGGGAGGGAGGGAGGGGGAGAGGGAGGGAGGGAGAGAGAGAGGGAGGGAGTGATGGTGCTAAAAGCTAGGCTGAGAAGATTCTTGGTATGGCCTGGAGACATATTAAATCATTTACTACGCTGCAGGTTTAAATGTTCAAAGATTTTTTTAAAGGAGTTTTCAGCTGTAGCATGTTCTTTTAGTCACACACACTCACACACAAACACACACACTCACACACTAACACACCCACACACACATGCACACATACACACGGTGTGAACATACAACACATCCAGCTCTTGTGACGAATAGGACCAAGAAAAATGACCAAAGAAAATAGGACTTGAGGACGGTGGGTATTTTGATAAAATGTTTTTTTCTTTTATTGATATTAAAAATGAAAGTACATAAATTGTGCATTTCGGACGTTCTAGCGTGCAGAGGTTAAATCGATAAAATACACACAGGATGAGTGCGATATGGACACTAACAGCTGCAGCACACTGCCCCTTTAGACCAGAAGAAACTGGATGTTTCCCCTATAGAACACCAGAGGAGTCCATCTGAACTATACTGAATGTATGCAGTCCTAGCAGGTGGATCTAATCAAAACAGAATTATAAACGTGTAATGTCACTGTCCGGGGAAACAAAAAGTTTACCATATTCGAGAATCTATTCATAATACTATTAATAATAATAATAATAATAATAATTGCACTGATTTGTTACACAACTGAAGATAAGACAAAAAACTATCAGATATATGAGGGTTGATAAATTATGCTAGCTGTCAAGGCCATGACAGTTACACAAAGATGACTGAGATTGAGAAAGCTCCTGATCCTTCCACACCCAAAGGGGACTGATATTCTGATGTGTTCGTCTCTGTGTGGGGGGGGGGGAGGGGGGTCGGTGTTCATCCTGTTGGGTTGAGTGGTTTGCCTGCCAGAGAGCCGTCTCTCTCTCTCTCCCTCCATCCTAACACGCTCCATGATAACACTCCCCTGCTCCCTTCACCACCAGCAGCTTTCCTGAGTATTCAGCTGCTTCAGATAGTTCAGTATGGAAACCCTCCATCAAACACAGAACACAAGAACATGTTTTCTACATGAGATGTCTTTCAAGGGGGGGAGGGGGACAGCAGGAGAGGATGGCAGAGGAGTCAGGGACTGGTGAACCACTCGCTTTCTGTCATGTGACCTCCCTTCAACCTCTGGGATCACTGATGTCATCAGTGATGTCATCAATGATGCAGCTGACTGGCTTGGGTGGGTGGGGGTGGGGGGCCTGGAATGGGGGTGGTCCCCCTCCCTCTGCAACACCCCTGGCAGGGGCACGGACCCCCCACCATGTCTTGCCTCAGTGCAGAGACTAACTGAACCCCACGTCTGAATCCCCCCCGAATAAGAGGAGAAAGGGTGGAAGACGTTATCTCATACGTGACATTAGAACAGGTGACTGTAAAAGGATATTGGCAGATTGTTTAAGGACTTGCTCCTTTTTTCAGATATCTGTTCCTGATCTCTGGGCGTCCTAGCAGAACAGCAGGTACAGAGAACATGCCTAGAACATGCCTAGAACATGCCTAGAACACGCTTCTGTGTGTGACATAACAAGCCTAAGCAGTCCGAGCTATGCTGCTGTTACATTTTTATTTTTTTATTCTTCTTTCTGTGGCAGCAGGAGGAAGGAAAGGAGGAGATATTTTTGGTACAAAGCGTCTACAAAAAAGCATTACAAGTCACATGGGAAGAAAAAACAAAAAGAGAGAAAGAAATCATACAAAATAAATCCGTCAGTTGAGCATCAGTGCTACGTATATTATTTGGACCAATTTTCATATATATTTTTATAACAAAATAAATAATGCCTTTATACAGTGCCCTTATTTGTATTTCAACAAACAAATAAAAAAGCTTGCCGGCTCATTACGCAAGATACAACTCAAACTACAGAAAAACGATACAGCCTCCCTGGACACCAATTATATATCTATATATTTATATATATATTTATATATATATTCAAGTATTTGTTTTCAGGCAAAAAGCATGTGAATACTACAGATATACAATAACATAAAATGTTAGTTGACATTATTGCTGTTTTTTCCCTTTGAATTGAAATTTGTGCCTTTCATTAAAACTGTAAAATAACATAACAATGACCATGCAGATCCTATCTTGCAGGAACACCATGGATCCAGAAACAGAGTTTCCCTCTTTTTTTTTCTTTTTTTTTTTTTAAACATAGATAAGAAAAGAAAGACCAGAAATAGGACCAAAAAAAAAAAACTAAATATAATCCTCCTCCTCCTCCTCCTCCTCCTCCCACTCGCTCTGTGTTTGATGGACAGGTTACTTCCTGTCAGAGCAGGTGGCCAAGGCTCCCACAAGGCCATAGCAAACAGGAAACACTGTCCTGGAACAGGAAGTGTATTACCGTCCCCTATCCAGGCAGTCCGCGGTGTCTCGTTAAGTGTCCCCCACACTGCTCTGTCTCTCCTGCCGGCTGAAGGACAGGAGGGAACTTCAGCGTCCTCCGGTCCGCTGTCTGCAGGGCGGAGCACCATCTGCCTGACCAACTGACCGGTACTTCCCCCTTAAAACACTATCCAGGAAGGTCCTCTTATTATTCATCCTCCTTCTCAAAAGTCCAACTTTCCATAAAACGGAAAGTTGCAATATTAATAAAAAAATAAAAAATAATAAACGTGCTTCTGAACCTCTTTAGAGTCCAATCCCAGAGCTAGCACCATGAAATTTTGTAAGCTACGCGTTCATTGTTCATAAAAAAATAGTGCCTTTTTTTTTCTTTACTTTGACGTAATCCGTGGCAATGTGCAATTCTGCAGACACTTTTCTGCTTTTTGTTTGTGATTAAAAGGTGCTGAAACAGGAATCTAATTTTACAAAGTAATTCCTTACAGTGTGGAAGTCCCTTTATAACTAGAGGTGCAAACTAAGAAGAACAAAATGCTAACAGAGATTTTTCTTTTTTTTTTCTTCAGGAAAAGTGTTGAATGAGTGGAATGAATTCTTTTATACGAGCTGTTCCTCATTTTTCTCTTCACTTTCTTGTCTGCAGTACAGATAAAAAACATTCCATCGGATGTCCTCTTCACACTTGCCAGCTACAGAACTCTGTCATCTTCATTTCTTCCATTACGTGTTTTTTTTTCTCTTCCAAGGATCCCACCTGAATTGCATTCAGCCTAATTGTTAACTTTTTATTTGTTCATTTGTGTTTTTGCCTTTTGTGTCAGGGGATGAAAGAGACAGAGAGAGAGACAGAGAGAGAGAGACAGAGAGAGAGAGACAGAGAGAGAGAGAGAGAGAGAGAGAGACAGAGAGACAGAGAGAGAGAGAAAGAGAGAGAGACACAGAGAGAGAGTTGAGACAGGAAGAATGTGAAGGCATGTTTTGAGTGTCTGTCAGGGGGGTGGGGCTAAAAGGAGGTGGAAGGAGGGCAGGAGTTCAGGAAGTGGAAGATGGGATAGGGAAGGTCAAAGAAGACTGCCACAGAAATGACGTCAGAGACAAAGCTATAACCCCCCTTGTCTGTTCCTCCTTCTCCCTCCAAACTCTTATCTGTGCAAAGGGCCACATGAAGAGAGGGGGGGGGGGGAGGGGGAGAGCAGTGGGAGGTGTGTGTTTACTGGGCAGAGGGCCGGGGTGGGGCGGGTCTCATTTGTTGCTGATGTGGTTGTCCATGGGGTGCAGGGAGGGGGGCTGTTTGCTGGGCAGGCTGATCAGGGGCCGGTGGAATCCCATTGGCTGTTCCTTGGCCATCATCTTCATTTTCTCCGCCTGCCTCCTGAACTTCCTGTTTCGCAGGATGGCAGGCACGCCCCTCCGCAGCCGCTGGGCTGCCTTCCTCTGCCAGGCATCTAGGTGGATGTACTTGTTGTTGGAGGACATGTGCTGTTTCCTGGGTACCTCCTGGTGAGGGGGGGGGGGGGGTAAAAAGGGGGGGTACAAGTGTAAATAACTTGGCTGTCAAGGCAAAGAAATAAATAACAATAATCACTGGAAGGACAGTGCATTGTCAGAGGCACGGTTGGGTACTCAAGAGGAATTCCAAAGAGTCTCTTAATCCCAACACAGGTAATGAAAATGCGCATTGACTTCTAAAGGGATGATTAGCATTCAGAGCATGAGCCTGGGACAAGCCTGGGACAAGACTGGGACAAGACTGGGACAAGCCTGGGACAAGACTGGGACGAGACTGGGACGAGACTGGGACAAGCCTGGGACAAGCCTGGGACGAGACTGGGACAAGCCTGGGACAAGACTGGGACGAGCCTGGGACAAGCCTGGGACAAGACTGGGACGAGCCTGGGACAAGCCTGGGACGAGACTGGGACAAGACTGGGACAAGACTGGGACAAGACTGGGACAAGCCTGGGACAAGACTGGGACAAGACTGGGACAAGACTGGGACAAGCCTGGGACAAGACTGGGACGAGACTGGGACGAGACTGGGACAAGCCTGGGACAAGACTGGGACGAGACTGGGACAAGCCTGGGACAAGACTGGGACAAGACTGGGACAAGCCTGGGACAAGCCTGGGACAAGCCTGGGACGAGACTGGGACAAGCCTGGGACAAGACTGGGACGAGACTGGGACAAGCCTGGGACAAGACTGGGACAATAAACCCAGGTCAGTTCTAACTAAACAACATTCGATACCAAATACTGTTCATAAGTATGACACATCCACTATGCAGGCTAGACTTTATAACACCCATAAGAACACGACATTTGGCCAACAAAACCAAAGAGTTTGCAGAGATGGAAAAGAGCTGTGTGTGTGTGTGTGTGTGTGTGTGTGTGTGTGTGTGTTCAGACTAAGAACCAGACAGCCTGAGCAGTGGTAGCTTCCTCATGAAGGGCTTTGTTTTGGTGCTGTCAGTGTCAGAGGGGTCCTCTCCTCCTTCATAGCTGTAAACAGCTGGTTTGAGGGGGGGCTAGTCTGGTGCACAACAACACCACAGCTAGCCTGGGCCAAATCAGGAACACATCCCAAAAGAAAGGCTATGCGCCCCCCCCCCCTCCCTCTCCCCCTCCCCCGCCTCCTCACGGCAGCCTCCTCTTTTAAATGTGAAAGCACGCTTGTCCACACTGTCCAGCAGGTCAAAGGTCAGTGCAGACTGACGGATGTGTCTAGATCAGGAGGTCCCGGGGGAAATAACAGCCTCAAGATCTTAAGTGTTTACGAAGAACTGAGCGCCTGGTGTTCCGTGAATAATCACACACACACTCACTCAGAACAAACTGGCAAAACTTTTGTTTTTCTTGGGTTTTTTTTTTCTTCTTTTCACAGTGGCAATTTAGGCATCACAAACAAACACACACACGCAGACACACTCGATCAGACACACACACACACACACGTCGTGGTAACAGGTTTGTTGTCTTGACCCTGCTCAGCACTGCATCATGTTCTCCTCAGTGTCAGGAATTCTGTTCCACCGTGTTCAGCAGTTCTGTGTTTGACTTACATGCTTACCTACAGAATACCAGCAAGATAAGCTAGCTCTTCACTGAGGCACATGTGCCTGAGGCTAGAGGCATAGGGGAACTAGGTGTGTGTGTGTGTGTGTGTGTGTGTGAGAGAGCGTGTGTGTATGTGAGCGTGTGTGTGATGGTAGGGTAGAGTGTGTCGAGTCAGCTAGCCTGGCATTCCCACGCAGGTGTGTGAGGGAGGGAGGGAGGGAGCGTACCTGTTTGAGTACGGGCATCACAGGTATGACCTGCAGAGAGGAGGCAGACACGTCTCTCTCTGACTTGGCAGGTTTGGCACAGTACTGCTCCAGGAGGTTGAGATCACAGCTACGGAAACAGCACTCCTCCACAATCCCTCTGTTCTGAGAGCGTCTGTTGCTGGATCTTCCAGGTCTACCTGCGTAGCAGGGAGGGAGGGAAACAGGTTGTTATGATTGAAAGTAGAACAAGATCCACAGTGATTGTCTGACTGCCTGGTCGTTTTCTCTCTCAGTTCCACCAAAACAAAGAAGCCATATCTGTAACCTCATCACACAGATGTTGTTGTTTATTTAGCTTTGTGTGGGTAGCAGCATTCCTCTGGTGACTCTACCCTGCCCAGCTCCGAGGCAGACAGCAGAACTGAGTCTTCCACAGGGAAAATAAACCAAACTGACCCGATCCTTTGACCTTGTTCCTTGCCAACTCAGCACAGATAAAGAGGAGGAACAGAGAGAAGGAGTGGAGGAGCGGGGGTGGGGGGGGGGGGGGTAGAGATAGACAGAAAACACAAGTGAAAAGATGCAGGGTGTGCGAGGGTCAAAGAGCAAACTAAAGAATGCTTTAAAGAGGGAGAGAGAAAAATACAAAAGAGGCAGAATATGAAAGTGAAGCAAAAGGAGATGGCAGAGATGGTGAAGAGGGACAGAGATCCCATCAATAAAGACCTTGTTTGAAGTTTTTTTTGTTGTTGATCCCAACAATGTCAGCGGAATCTCCTGAGAGAACCGAACAGATTTGATGGCAGGACAACTAACATGGATAGACTGAGAGAGGATTGAAACAAGGGGAGGAGGAAGAGAAGAGGAGGAGGGGAAACATCTATGTTGGCCCAAATTGGGTAATGATCTCTGAGAGTAGAGCGAAGCTTCCATGGAAAGCAGCACACAAAGACTCTGACTGTTTGTCAGTGTATGGGTGGGATATAACATAGTGAAAACAAGTTAGATTGGCCATAACTTTTGCTTTGTTTTGCTATGGGTTGTTGGAGAGGCCGTAGACAAGAAAGGCAGAGGATCTGAGCAGTGAGGAAAGGGGGGGGGGGCACGGGTCCCAAGATGAGGAATCACATTAAGAGTTTGTCAAGCTAAGAGGCTTAAACAAACTCTTCTTATCTGGCTTCTATGTCATAGTATAACTATAACACAAGCAGTCAATGGAAACTAAAATCACAAAAGACTAAAAGACCATTGCTATCACATTACCACTGCAGTGATTGACTATTATCATGATAATGATCCTATCTCAATCAAATAATTAGGTGCCACATCAAAGAGGAGGGGGGAGGGGGGGAGAGTGTGAGTGTGGTCGTCTAGGCTGGGAACATTCTTAGTGGAGGTGACTGTTGTGTCTCTGGGGCTGCTATTGCTTTACCCGTGGAATTCTCTGGTAAACAAGCAGACCATTGTGTCTCTTTGAGTCGTGTGTGTCTTTAGCGGCACATCGGCCTTTCATATGCAATCTGAGGTATCCGCCTCAGAATGTGGCCACTCAGCATTATCAAGGCTGGCGTCTCTAGACAGTGTGTGCTGCACAGCTGTCTATCAGCAAGTGTGTGTGTGTGAGAGACAGACTAGACTACTCATCTTCTCTCACTCCTTACTGAAAGACGAACCAGAGTAGGAAGGAAAAACATGTAAAAACGACCAAAATGTCAAGATTAACCACATGATTTTTTATATATATCTATATATATGAAAGTGTCACCTACTGAAATAGAATCCTCTATCTTCACAGACGAACTGCAGAGCATCTACTAACTCCCCCCCACAGAGTGTCTCAGCTGAGGTTAGTCCAGCCATGTAGAGGGTCATGGTGACAGCAAAGAGCAGCACTCCGCTGGATGAAGACATCTTCCTGACCTGGGGATGAGAAAAACAAAGTCAAGGAACATTTAGAAAAACACTTTTAAACACACATTACACGAGGGAAATGCATATCGTAAAGGCAACACCACTTCATCAAGATCACCAGAGTCACTGCTCTGTGTCTCCAGCTGCAAAATGAGCTCGGTAATAAAAGATCACCAAGATCTTTAATCATCAATACTCTCGCTGCTTCTGGATATTTCTATACCGCTTAGAAGTATCTTATGAAGCTCACCAGATATGCACTTTAGTTATCTTCAAAAGAAGTCGTCGTCTATCATTGCACATTAGCAACTCGAAATAATAATTCCGAAAAACCTCCCTTCTTCTCTCTACCGTCTTCTTACACAACAGTCAACAGGTTAAAGACTGAGTGTCCTCAGTAAGAGTGAACTATCTGGGGGAGTCAGGGGGAAGACAGGGGGAGGCAGGAGGAGGCAGGGGGGAGGCAGGGGGACACACAGACGTATCGCCCCCTACAGCCCAACGGCATGGGGGCGCATCGACCAGACCGACATGCTCTTAATGTGCCTGAACTCAAACTGACACAGCGCAGAAAAAAAAAACACAATTTGTGCTAGATTGTTAATTCACAACTGTTCTCAAGAAAAAGTCTAAATAAATATACATTTCGTTTTGAAATAAGAGCGCTGTGCAAGCCGTCCTTCCTCCTGATCTGACTCCTTATATCGTCTCGTCTTTTCATGCAGAATCAGCAGGAATCTGTTCCGTCTCCTTCTTACCTTCATGCTTCTGTTGTCCGTCCTGTAGCAGGTGTGGCAGACTGACTTCTGGAGGGTCTCCATGTCTGTAGCTGGTCTGGAGGTGGTCTGGAGGTGGTCTTTATTTGGTTGGACAGACTGCAGGTGAGTTAATGTCCCTTGGTGGATGAAGCCAGATAGAGACGAGCTGTAAGAGAATCTCCCAAAGAGCAGGCGACAGGCAAAAGTTCTCAGGGAGATGGATTATATACCAAACCCGCCCCTTACCTCCCTCCCTCCCCCCCCCACCCCCCTCCCCTTCTCGCGCATGTCTGAACTGCAAGGATGATAAGTGGACTCTGTATGGAAAAGTGTGTGTGTGTGTGTGTGTGTGTGTGTGTGATAGAGAGAGAGGGAGAGAGACCGAGAAGGAAAGGGGAGAGGGAGAAAGGGAAAGAGAGGGGGGAGAGAGAGTGAGAGAGGGGAGGAGAAACCGACCAGTTCCAGTCATTAGTGACAGACTTTCGTAATCAGCGACTAAAAAACCAGAAACCTTTAATTACAATGTCCTTGTCATTCATGCTTTCATTCATACTGCGTGTGTTGGGAATACTAGACTGTGTCTCGTGCACAGAGGTGTGTGTGTGCAGAACACCGCACGTGAACTAAGGCAGGACCATCATCAGCCCTTCTTGTTCTGTAATAAAAACCACCTTAGTAATTAGGCTACCTGCACCATCACTGTAATAACCCTGAATTAGCATCCAGTCAGACAAGCTATGTGAGTCACTATCAAACTGAAGAGAGCATTTAAGTACAAATGACAGAGAGCAGAATTAGTCTAATAAAGGTTTTACAAATCATGCTTTCCCTCTTTTTCTTACTCTCTCTTTCACACACACACACACACACACACACACACACACACACACACACACACACACACACACACACACACACTTCTGTCTCTCTATCACTCTCTTACACACTCTCTCTTACACACTCTTATCACTCTCTCTATGTCTCTTTATCCCTCTCTTCCTCTCTCTCTCTCTCTCTCTCTCTCTCTCTCTCTCTCTCTCTCTCTCTCTCTCTCTCTCTCTCTCTCTCTCTCTCTGTCTCTCTCTCTCTCTCTCTCTCTATGTCTCTTTATCCCTCTCTTCCTCTCTTCCTCTCTTCCTCTCTTCCTCTCTCTCTCTCTCTCTCTCTCTCTCTCTCTCTCTCTCTTCCTCTCTCTCTCTCTCTCTCTCTCTCTCTCTCTCTATGTCTCTCTCTCTGGTATTCTTTGATCTGGTGTGAGACCCTTCCCAGGCGCGGTGTGATGGCCCCTGGACTGGCTGACGCCAGACATGTGGACAGACTGACATCTAGTGGTCATGGTGAGAACTGCTTGTTTGTCTGGACTTGAGGCTGCCTCACTGTCCCTGACTACATGTATTTATATCCAAAACTACTATCCATATCCAAAACAAATGTACAGTTTAGTTTAGCTACTGTCTACAATGAACACATCAAATAAAAAATAAAAAAGCATATTCTGTTCTACTATTCGAGGTTAAGTAAAGTCAAATATTTAAGATATTTTATTTTATATTGCGTCAAAACAGAATCACTGATCATTGATATTTATTTATTATTATGTATAGTTTTTACAGAGAAAGAACCATAACCCTAACAATTACAGATATACAGAAGTGTTTTAATTTTGCTTTTCCATTGTTAAAGTTGTAATTTCACAATTAAAACTAAAAAGTACAACATAGCACACATACATTTGCACTGCAACATTTTTAGCATCTCGTCCATCATGTGATGAAACAAGATTTAATAAGATATATTTAAATTTATTTTTTTAAACATCATGACACAATTTCCTTCGTCATGCACTCATTTTTTATTATTCCAGCATGATCAATTAAAGCATTAATAACAAATATACTGTATATGCATCCAAACAGCATATCTTATGACACTTAATGTGGCCTTAGTCTTAAGTCTTTGGACTGAGGAGTTCTCAGGCTTCTCAGCAAAAGCAACAGTCCACCAGCACAGTGGAGCTGTTCAAGAACAGGAGGAGGATGTGCAGGTCAGAGCATGTGAGAACATGTGAGAACAGGTCAGAACAGGTCAGAACATGTGAGAACATGTGAGAACATGTGAGAACATGTGAGAACATGTGATAACAGGTCAGAACAGGTCAGAACAGGTCAGAACATGTGAGAACAGGTCAGAACATGTGAGAACATGTGAGAACAGGTCAGAACATGTGAGAACAGGTCAGAACAGGTCAGAACATGTGAGAACAGGTGTGAACAGGGGTGGGGGGTGTGGGGAGGGGTCAGGGAGTGGGGGCAGGAAGAGGGAGGGGGGAGGGGCATCAGGACAGGATGTTCAGAGCATCAGTCAGCATCTTCAGTTCATCCTTCACAGCCTCCAGTCCTCCACGGATCTTCAGTGGGTTGTCCAGAACCTCGATGCTGCAGGTGTACGGGTCGAACCTCACAGAGAAAGGCCTCTTGATGCCGGCCACGTACGTCCTAACCATCATATGATAATCCTTTATAAACCATCTATGTACATGCCTAACGCATTCCTGTTTAGCAACAAATTCACCAAATAAAAAAGGGGTGATGTTTGCGTTTGGAAGCCACCATATATAGAGCAAAATAAAACTGTATTTGAGCTCAAATTAATGAAATTAATATTGGCTACCATAAACATGAACTATTTAGCTATTTTGTTAAATTGTGATTATGTGGTTTCATGGTTCTGCTACTTGGTAATGCAGTCATACCCTAGGTTGAAGTGAAACACCAACACTGCACTGAACACCAAACTGTATCATTGTGACAGGATTAACTCGACCTGGGTACAGAATAACAGCCATGTTTGGTTTTTGTCTAGAAGGTTTTGGTCTGTTAGAGAGCTTTTGCCTCTACAGCCAATCAGAACATCTACATTTAGTCTAAGTCATAACATAGCAGGTCTGTAGCCTTCTGGTGTTAGCTGGATCCAGCCTCTCCTTGCCTGATCCCTGATGTGTGTGTGTGTGTGTGTGTTGTTGTACTGGTGTGTGTGTGTGTTGTTGTACTGGTGTGTGTGTGTGTTGTTGTACTGGTGTGTGTTGTTGTACTGATGTGTGTGTGTGTGTTGTTGTACTGGTGTGTGTGTTGTTGTACTGGTGTGTGTGTGTTGTACTGGTGTGTGTGTGTGTTCACCTGAGCTTCTCCTTGGCGTCTGTGAAGCTCTCAGATACGAAGTAGACTGACTGGTAGTTCTGGTCCTGGTAGGGTTGCAAGGCTGCTGCCTCGGGGTCAAACTGCCTCCTTTCAGGCTCATCTGACAGGGAGTGCTGGACGGGAGAGGGGGGAGACAATGGGGGGAGAAACGGGGGAGATGGAGTGCACAGTTACAATAACTGAAAAAATATGTTTGATATTTCTTCTCTCTAGTGCAGGGGTCTTTGAGGTCATGGTCCTCAGGGGGCAAGAGGGTGCAGGTTTCCATGTGTAGTGTTTGGTGGAGGGCCTCTTGGCCCTCGATGGCGCATGGTTTGACACATGTGGACTAGAAAACGTCCACCCAAAGGGGAATAGAGAGAAGAGCCTTGTACTGACCACCAGCTCTCCGTATGAGGACAGCAGTCCTGCACCGTAGGCCTTCACCACCCCTCCCTGTTTGCACAGACCAAACTCCACCGTGAACCAGTACAGCTGGGAGAAGAAGAGGACGGGAGCAGGAGAAGTACAAGGAAGAGGTCAAGAAGTATCACAACACAAGAAGGCAAGCGCTCCTCTTCCACTAACACAGTGGTCCCCAACCCTGGTCCTCAGGGGCCGCTGTGTTGTAGATGTTCCATCACTCCTGATTCAAATAAAGAGTCATTATCAGGCTTCTGCTGAGCTCCATAAGGACCCATTCATTTGAATCAGGTGTGTTGGAGCAGGGAAACATCTAAAACATGCAGGACAGTGGGCCCTGAGGACTGATATTGAAAACCACTGCACTAACACAACATAGAAGTTTTTTTCCTGGTAGTTTTTCCTCGTCTTCCATGAGGGTTTAGGGTTGGTTTAAGAGGCAGTTCTATGGGCTTATGTGAAGCCCTCTGTGAAATTGCTTGTTAAAATGTCTATACAAGAAATGTTGATTAGATCTGATAGAGTCCTCTGGTCAGTGAGACTTACCGTTGACAGTTTCTCTATGTCTTCCTCAGAAGCCCCAAGCGAAGCCAGACCAATGTTCTAGAACACAGAGAAGGTTTTCTGCTTACGTACAGGCCGCACGGCAAACCAATGAGCTGAGAGTGGAGATGAGGGCGTTCTCCTCACGTTCTACCTGGGAGAACTGAGCGAAGGTCCGGTCAGCCAGGATTGGAACGTGTCCCAGGAGCTCATGAACACAGTCGCTATGGAAACATGAAGAGTGAAAAATGTATCGGTCGACTTCAAGTAGAAGTTGGAAAAAAATGAATTGATTGATCTGATTTACATTCAGTCATTCAGCAGACGCTCTTATCCAGAGCGACTTACAGCAAGTACAGGGACATTCCCCCCCTGAGACAAGTAGGGTGAAGTGCCTTGCCTAAGGACACAACATCATTTGGCATAGTTGGGAAACGAATCGGCAACCTTCTGATTACTAGCCTGATTCCTTAGCCATTCAGCCACCTGACTGATTTCTGAATGTGTGAAAAATGTATGTGATGTGTGTATGCTCTTTATACCTGCACTCTACACAGCTGGGAGAAAATACCACCTGAAATCCTTTCAAGCCATTTCTACTTCCTGTCAGAGGGTTGTCCATCAGTTCATATCTGCCAGACAAGACTAATACACCACAGAGCAGTGATTGAGAAGGATGACTAGGATGCTGATGGTTAACTCACGGTTCTGGGGAGTGCATGGGAGAGGAGGCGTGCCGGATGTACTGGGTACACTGGAACACACGGAACGCCAAACTGGCCAAGAAGTCCCTGGCTGAGAGGAGACCAGCCACAGGACGAAGCTGGAAACCAGTACGCTCTGAGGGAGGGAGGGAGGGAGGGAGGGAGAGTATTGAGCAGGTTTTGAATGATAAACTATGCTGTACTTTCTACAAGCACTATGAAAAACTAAAATAAACATAAAATCAACCAGTCCATTTTACACAAAATGCTCTGTACCTTGGACAGGTGTTTAACAAACACACACACATACACACACATATCACACAGTCACACGTGGGCTGAGGACCTGCTGCTCACACACACACACACACACACACACACACACACACACCTTTGAGGAAGCGAGACACGTCCTCCAGCTGAGGGATGTTATCTGGGCTGTAACCACAGTGCTGCTCCAGCAGATGGAAAGCCTCCAGGTGTTCACTGCAGGCGTGGGTGCTGTACAGATCCCTCAGAGTGCTGTACACCTCTCTCCTGAGGAGCACACACACATTACACACTCACACACATTACACACTCACACACATTACACACACACATTACACACTCACACACATTACACACACACACACATTACACACATTACACACTCACACACATTACACACACACACACATTACACACACACATTACACACACACATTACACACACACACACACATTACACACACACACATTACACACTCACACACATTACACACACACACACATTACACACACACATTACACACTCACACACATTACACACACACACATTACACACATTACACACTCACACACGTTACACACTCACATTACACACTCACACACATTACACACTCACACACATTACACACTCACACACATTACACACTCACACACATTATACACTCACACATTACACACTCACATGCATTACACACTCACACATTACACACTCACACGCATTACACACTCGCACACATTACACACATACACATCACACACACATATACACATACAGGCACATCACACACACACATACATTACACACACATATACACACATTACATATTACACACATATCACATACACACAGACACACATAAACACACACATACATTCACACACCACACACATCACGAGCAAACCAACACACTGTACTGTACAAATCAACTGTTTATTTTTATAATCCACACTATGAACAAGAAAATTAAGTTATATACAGTAAACTAAGTACAGTAAATATATTTCCAGGCAACAGTCTTCCGTAAAGACCAAATCTCCAGTGTTTTGCCTCTCAGATCGAGTTACGGCAGGATGTTGCCATAGCGATCTACCATAAATCTCTCAAAGACAAAACGGTTTACTTCTAAATAATCCCATCAGCCAGGACTGCACTTCTCCCAAACCAGCAGCCACACCAGACGCTTGATGGATCTTAATACGTTCCTTCAGAAATAAAGTCTGCTTTCCTTCCAAACAACGACCACAAATCATTAGTCTGTCATTCAAACACAACTGACTGTGTCATGTTCTGAGAGGAAAGCCACTCAGGTGAAAATGATTGATCCTTTCAGTGTGAAATGGAAGCAATTTGCTCTCAGTGCAACAGTGACATTTGAACACAAACAAAGGTTTTTTTGTTTCTCTCATGGTGTTATGCATGATAGCATCCTTTAACTGTCAGATATGAGCAAACTAAAGATAAAGGACAACAGACATTGTGCTGACTCACACACAGACTCACACACACACAGACTCACACACAGACTCACACACACACAGACTCACACACAGACTCACACACAGACTCACACACAGACTCACACACACACAGACTCACACACAGACTCACACACAGACTCACACACAGACTCACACACACACAGACTCACACACAGACTCACACACAGACTCACACACAGACTCACAGACTCACACACACACAGACTCACACACAGACTCACAGACTCACACACACACAGACTCACACACAGACTCACAGACTCACACACAGACTCACACACACACAGACTCACACACAGACTCACACACAGACTCACAGACTCACTCACACACAGACTCACACACAGACTCACACACACACAGACTCACACACACAGACTCACACACACAGACTCACACACTCACAGACTCACACACACACAGACTCACACACACAGACTCACACACACAGACTCACACACTCACAGACTCACACACACACAGACTCACACACACAGACTCACACACACAGACTCACACACACACAGACTCACACACACAGACTCACACACACACAGACTCACACACACAGACTCACACACACAGACTCACACACACAGACTCACACACACACACAGTGTGAGTGAAACACAACCGTGAACATTTCACAATTTCAAGCTAGTTACAATCGTATTGGGACCTGCAGGCATACTGAACACGTTAACCTTAACAAATAACACATTCACAAACTCTCCTTCAGCCCCAAGGGGAATTCAGACGTTCAAGCTCAGAGTATTAACACCTGCTAGACCCAGAACAGACGCTAAATTATATTTGTATTTATGTTACAGATCAACACTTCTGACTTGTGGAATCCTGCAATACCTAATCCTGGAAATCATGCCCTTCCAGAGTGTCTCCTCAGTGATGCAGGAGGTGAGGGTGGGGTTTGGGGTCAGACAGAACAAACAGCAGTACTCACCATGTCCCAATCT
Organism: Neosalanx taihuensis; assembly: GCA_030340665.1. Lineage (NCBI taxonomy): Eukaryota > Metazoa > Chordata > Actinopteri > Osmeriformes > Salangidae > Neosalanx > Neosalanx taihuensis. Next base: position 18,927,005 of record CM059290.1, read on the forward strand.
CCTCTTCAGTGTACTCCACCCTGGGAATGGGTTCTCCACTGAGGTGGGGAAAACACACACACCCTCCTCATCATCACACTCACAGACACACTGTAGACTGCCAACTCACACAGACACATGTATTTGTGTAACCTTCACTCCTACGACAAAGGATGCTATTTAACAATGACTTTAGTCACTTTAGTTTCTTAATGACTACATGTTTAAGAACATTAGAACATCCGCTGGTGATTACATCGAGACACGTCTGTGTTTCTTTTACGTGACACATCGCAACATTTCATAGAAAGATGAAGACAATATGTTTACATTTACATGTAGTCATTTAGCAGACGCTCTTATCCAAAGACTCTTACAGCAAGCACCTGGACGTTCCCCCTTGAGGCCAGTAGGGTGAAGTGCCTTGCCCAAGGACACAACGTTAGGTTGACACAGCCACAGTTCGAACCAGGTACCTTCTAATTACTAGCCCGACTACCTAACCACCTGTGCCACATGACTCCCATTCCATTCCAATATGTCCTGTTAATATGTTCCGAAATGAAAACTCACTGTTTGTATCTGAATGCTATGTCTCCAATCATCTTCCTCCTCTCCCTGTAGACCATATCCTTGTAGCCCTGTTAAATCCACCACAACAAACACTTGGTAATGGTTAAGCTACAATGCAATCAGCACTACAAGGAAGACTGTATTATGTATTACACAATAATGAGACAACCATGTTATATCTGTGTGTGACTGTAGTGCGGGGATAGGCAATCCTGGTCCTCAGTGGCCACACTATCCTGACAGTTCTAGATGTTTCCCTGCTCTAGCACACCTGATTCTAATGAATGGGTCATTATCAAGCTCTGAAGGACCCATTCATTTGAATCAGGTGTTCTACAACAGAGAAACATCTTAAATCTTCAGGACAGCGGCCCCTGAGGGCCAGGATTGGAGACCCCCCCTGCTGTGGTGTGTTGAATCTGATGGTTCTTTGTTTTTACTCCAGGGTGGATGGAAACATCACTCACTGGATGGTCATGGTCCAGGTCTGGGTCAAACTTGGTGACGAGGTGATGACATCTATCCAGCTCGGAGATCTTCTTAGGGAACCAATGAACTGGACAGAGACAGGAAACAAACACACCTTTTATAAAGGTTACACTAACCACCATGTAGTTGGATGGCAACACTTGAAGGGTGCATTAACTATTCTGTCCCTCTACGGCAACATTTTACGTATCATCAATGACAACATAACAGAAGTGTTGCTATAGATTTATTGGTATTATTACATATTTTACATTTACATTTATTTTACGCTTTTATCCAAAGCGACTTACAAGAGAGAGCTTTTACAAAGAGCATCAGTCATTAAGCATAGCAACGTCATAGACCCCGAACACGGTGGGTTTTTTAGATTGTGATTCATACATCATGAGAACCCATAAGTGCCAAGAGAAGAACTATAAATGCATAACACAACGATTGTGAACATGAAGCAAGCTGACAAGCTGTTGGTTCAGACTGTGAGCCTGCAGGCTACCTGGATGGACATGTGCCTAACGAGGGGAGCCTAACGAGGGGAGCCTAACGAGGGGAGCCTAACGAGGGGAGGAATTAGCGTACATTTTACTTCTTTGGTGGTTCTGACGTCCTCTGCGATCCTCTTGATGGAGCTGATGAGTGTGGTGACGTCCGACAGGTGGACCTCACAGCGGACGAAGTACTCCAGTCCATCTGAGCTCTCTCTGGGTCTCCTGCTGGGACGAGTCTCCAGGTGGTGAATCTTAGCCTCAAACGTCTGGAAGGTACACAAGTTTACATTTGACATTTAGTCATTTATTTCATCAGACGCTTTTATCCAGAGACTTACAGCAAGTAAAGTGACATCCCCCCATCCCCCCTGAAGCAAGTAGGGTGAAGTGCCTTGCCCAAGGACACAATGTCATGTTGACAGAGCCGGCGCTCAAACCGGGTACCTTCTGGTTAGTAAGTACCTAACCAACTGTGCGACATGACTCCCTCACTGTTAGATGAATAGATGGGAACAAGGGCATTTTGTGCAAGGATTATTATTGTAATTTTTTTAGGAACTTGTCCAGTTTTGCTTATAAACCCATGGAAACACCAGCTTCAAACTGTGAAGTACATGTAATCATCTGAAAACATGTTGGTAATTTGTCCATATTTTATTTAAATTATGTCATTGTGGTCACTATCTTGCTTTTTTTTAAGTTCAGTAATTTGCTGGCTAGGATTTATATCGTTCTTAAGCGCTTTTCCACTCACTCAATGTATTCATTAAATTAGGCTCTAAAATTGAATTATCCAATTAACGGCAAAATCCCTCTGATGAAACCGAATCCTATGATGGGGATTTTAAAATCCACCGTTTTTAGTAAAATACCTATTTTGCCACCAAACCGGTCTATGTTTAACCTTGGTTGTATTACAAATAAAACGTACTGTAATAAATATAATTTGCTAAACATCTGAGAAAATGTAACGTTAAAAATGAGTTTTAAATAAAAATAAACAACGTATCAAATTAATTAAAGCGTAGCTAATTAGATTAGATATACTTTATTAAGCCCTCAACGGGGAAATTTACTTGCTACAGCAGCATCAATAAAAGTAGAAAAGGCTAAACAAATACAGATAATAAACATAATAAATTAAACATTAATATAATATCTATAAATAATCAGAATACTATCCCAAATGTTGAGTTTTTATGATAGTATTAGTATTATTTGGCTCTTCTCATCAACATGGGTAAACAACGAGCCTAAGTTGATTTAATACTGATAATAATGATTTGATTATATTAATAATATATCATAATAATATTTAATCATTTATTAATAATAATTTTGAACCTTACCTCGAACACCTTGATGGAGCGGGACAGAGAGGGAGTTTTGGATCCTCTGAGGGTGAAGAAGAGGTTCAGCAGCGCTCTTCCATCCTCTTCTTCAAACACGATATGTTCACTTACTTCCGCCGCTTCTGCTGCCGCGGCTGCCGCTGCCGCCTCGCGCTCCTTCCGCGCGTCTTCTATCAAACTCTGTCTCCTGCCGATGAATCTAGGCGACTGCGGCCAAAAGTTCAAGGAAATCAGAGTATTTAGTGTTAATCTTATAGATATTTATAGATAAATCCCTTTAAACACGTTTGACATGCCCAGAGTTGAAGCACTGTCCTTTCTTACCTCTTCATCAGTCTTTTCATCTCCAAAAGCGCATGAACACGTCAGTGCATTTTAAGTAAATCTGTCACATAGCTCAGTGTCAGTGTTGCAATAAGATTAATTATTTAATGAACTTGTTTTATGGTTTCTAATCTCGTAACCTACAACACGCTATCAAAAGGTCAGACTCCTCAGTTCCTTCAAGGTTCTCCGTGCGCTTCATAAAAGTCTCCTTAAGATGATCAGAGTGAGACACAGTTCATCACTGCTGTTAGTTCAGCACCACAGTCACAGGACACAGATGATGGATGATAGGGTTTTCTTACCGTGATGGAGTCTGATCTGTCCAGTTCAGAAGCTGCTCTGCGGACACTCTTAGTGGAGGATGAGCTGGAGATGGGCATGATCTGTCCCTTCTGTTAGATCTGAATGTGTTCTTTGGGAGTTGATGGCTTTCTTTTGCGTGGTGTCTGTAGTGCAGGCAGATGACCTGTTGGTGGGCTTATTTATGGAGGGGTGATTTATTTGTTCTTCCTGACGTCAAAGCTCTCCTTCCCCTCATCATCCAGCACACAGCATCCACCACCACCTGTCTATTTGTCTTCATTCTTATTTAACTAAGCATGCACCATTATAATACCTCATTTCGTGGAGTTTTCGTTTTGTGGCCCTAATATATTGACCATAAAAATTGATTTCCAAACGAATCATCCACACTTAAATACAATGATCTCGTATCATTAATGAGGCTTCAATGATGTTTTATGCTAAAGGAAGTAATCAATAGTTTATCTACCAGCTGAAATCAAAGTAAAGGAAATAAAAACATGTTCTGAGAAAGGTGTGTATTGACTAAACTATGAAATTAACAGATTTGTATACAGATGTTATGGACGCTGATTTTTTATTAGGTATATTTGACTTAATACATTTTAAGTAGTATCCCAGACTATAATTTATTGACTAAGCTTATACCTACAGACAAATTCAAATGGACAACAGTGATATCTAAACATTCATAGTGTTGTGGGGGGACAAATCCTGCTGAGATAAACGCACTCCCTGACACAGTTTAAAACAAAATAAATTAAAAGAAAACCTGACAAAATTTAGGCTAAGACTTATTAGATCAATCTGTTTCCCTACAACTCCTCACAAATGCAATTGTGGTAGTGGTGAGGGGGTGGTGGAGGGGGGATACAGATTGTCTGTCTGTGACTGTCTATGGCGTCAGTTTGTCCTGCCAAATAAAGAGCAACAGCTTCAAATGGTTTTTGTACCTCCTGCTGGCTAATGTGCTTAGAGTGATGCAGAGCGCCCGGAGCCCTGGACGGTAACGGGATTACACGGAGCGTCGGTAACCATCAGTCGCACGTGGCCGCGGTCAGGAACCCTCCCTGCGCTACCGGAGCGCTCGAGCCCACTGACGGCAAATGTTAAAGAGCAGTGATGCAGCCGGAGGGAAAGGACAGCGGAAGAGCTTCCTTGATTGGGGGGGACGGGGGGACAGGGGGACGAAGAAAAGGAAGGGAAGAGATAAAACACACTGACATTAAGACTTAAACCCACACAGATGTTCCCCTCTGTTTAAGCGCATTATCAACATGATACGCTGCTGGATGACTATCCTGAGATCAAGTATGTTGTTAAAACATTGGGAAGAAAAAAAGAAGGTTTTCATGTATAAAAGGGCAAAGACTCGCCTGCTGTTGTACAACATAAGGTTCTTTAGCCGAATCTGCTCACATGATCTCTGCTTGTCCTAGACATGGTCCTATAGGCCAGGACTATCAAGCAGACATAACCCGGATCTTTCCGACTAGACACAAGCACAGACACGACATCCAGGCAGATTAGTCAAAGGCAGAGAGCTGAAAATAGATTTGGTGATTGAATTCCAGAGAAACTGTACATTTTGTGACAACGAGTGATGCAAAGCAGGACAGTTTTACTGAAAATGTCTGTTAAACGTACTCCAGATTCATTATCGTCTGTGTCAATCTCTACTTTGTATTTTCTATAGTTTTATACTCACTGGTACAAAAACAAAGGTAGACATCACATGCGCTGCGTTGTCTCACTAGAGGCAGGTGAGATCCACTTCAGGATCCTCCTTCAGAACAGACTTTTTTCTAAAGAGACAAAACAAATATTTAACCACCTCACTCCATCCTCTCCCTTAGTAAACATCTAAATTTACATTTATTCAATTTTACTGTAAGTACAGGGACATTCTCCCTGAGGCAAGTAGGGTGAAGTGCCTTGCCCAAGGACACAACGTCACATAGCCACAGCCGGGGCTCGATCTCACAACCGTCCAATCACAAGGCCATCTGACTTCTCTGTGTACCATCAGTAATCCCAGGCAGACTTAACCAGTATGTTTAGTCACTAGGAAATGACACAGAGAAAAGTGATGGTGACCTGGGTCATAGCTAACAGCAGCTCTACCATGATGGGAACGTCTCCAATTGGAAGTGAGTGACAGTTCAAACCAGTTCAAACTTTCCAACCCCTTTCCTGTATCCTCCCAGCAGGCTGCTGGTGTGTCCTGTCTGGGGGCGGTGAGCCCTGAGCTCCTCACACTCCCTCTGACTCATCGCCCGGCATCCAGTCCACCTTTTGTTGGAAATGTCGGCCACGACAAGGTGATATCCTTCTGCTATTCACCCCACTGTGTTTATTCAATTCCTTTTCCATTTCTCTGGAAGTCTGAAGCGCTCCACCACACCAACACACACCAGGATGGTAATTATGACAATTACGCATTGATTTGGCGACAGCGTTGTGGCTTTGTGAGCGCCAGCTTTCCCCCGCGTAATTGTTCCGACTTCAGACGAGGTAATTGCAGCGTGCCCAGCTGGGCGATTATTTGGCGTCCTCCACATTTCTTTTCTCCGGGTGTATTGAGTGTGGACATCCGTCTTTGTGAGGTCATTAGACTCATCCAATGAATTGAGAGAGGTGGAAACATACATAAATACTGGATGAATGTTGGGTAGACCAGGTTAGTTTATATGTTTACCGGGGTTAGAGTGTGGAAGGGGGGAAATATAGGCAGGACTGGGATGAGACTAAATCCAAGTGTGTGTGTGTGTGTGTGTGTGTGTGCGTGTGTGAGAGAGAGAGAGTGTGTGTTTGAGTGTGTGTACAGAATGTGTTTCAGAAAGCTGGCGGCAAACTGGAGGTCCCTACTTACACCTAATGGGTGGACCGCCTGGAGGGTGACCCCCTGGAGGGAGGCCCCCTGGAGGGTGACCCCCTGGAGGGTGACCCCCTGGAGGGAGGCCCCCTGGAGGGTGACCCCCTGGAGGGTGACCCCCTGGAGGGAGGCCCCCTGGAGGGAGGCCCCCTGGAGGGTGACCCCCTGGAGGGAGGCCCCCTGGAGGGTGACCCCCTGGAGGGAGGCCCCCTGGAGGGAGGCCCCCTGGAGGGAGGCCCCTGGAAACTGGCCCCTGGAAACTGGCCCCTGGAGGGAGGCCCCTGGAGGGAGGCCCCCTGGAGGGAGGCCCCCTGGAGGGAGGCCCCTGGAAACTGGCCCCTGGAAACTGGCCCCTGGAGGGAGGCCCCTTGGAGGGAGGTCCCTGGAGGGTGACCCCTGGAGGGTGGCCCCTGGAGGGTGACCCCCTTGGAAACTGGCCCCTGGAGGGTGGTCTTCTTGGAGGGTGGCCCCCTTGGAGGGTGGCCCCTGGAGGGTGACCCCTGCCTGTCAAAAGTCATATCATGACTTTTTTAAATGAGCCATAATTCAGCGTCCTACAGGGAAAAAGAAATGAAAGAAAAATATTGACGAGAGGAACAATCACACAAAATATAATTTTCAATTTGCGATCTCGTCTGCTCATTAGCATTCTCTACAAAAATGACGTCAAAATCACAATAACAAACGCATCTCTTTCTCACTCCACAGCGCAGAGGCGATCAGCAGCAATTGCTGTCATTGTTTTTGAACGTGTCAAAATACAGCTGCCAAGTGGAATGACTAATCACAGAGAGTGCTGCTTCACTGCCTGTGGACACGTGTAATTTGTCAACGGAAGCAGAGTGCTTCTGGGAGGTGAGGAGGGTGAGGGGGGGTGAGAGGGTGAGGGGGGGTGAGAGGGTGAGGGGGGTGGATGGAGGGTGAGGGGGTGAGTGGGGTAGAGGGGGTGAGGGGGGGTGAATGGGGGGTGAGGGGGGTGAGAGGGTGAGGGTGGATGGAGGGGGTGTGAGGGGGTGAATGGGGGTGAGGGTGGGTGAAGGGGGGGTGAGAGGGTGAGGGGGGTGGAGGGGGCGTGAGGGGGGGATGAGAGGACAAGCAAAACATGCTCAGCGGGTATTTTTATCGCACAGCAACACACAGCACACACACAAACACTATCTCTTGCTCGCTCTCTCTTTCTGTCTCTCACACATATGCACACACGCACACACACACCACACACACTAAACCCCAGTGAAATGGTCTTTGTTCTGTTAATTTGACGAAAATGATAGTCTCTATTTACACTTTCGACAAGAACACACAGTCCCAGTCAACCAATAAGGCAGCACATTTGAAACAACATGATATGTTTGCTTCCTGTAGGTTGTATTCCATAATATATGAAGAAGAAAAAATCTGACCAATTCCCCTTTCAATTCCCATTTCTCTTTCCAGCTGGTCAGTGGGGGGGGGGGGGGGGGGGGATCTGTGGACCTTGATGGATGTTTCAGGTTTACAAACCCCTAATGATGTTATTTCAGCCTCACCCACTGTTTTGTGTTGTTTTGTACTATTATAACTTACGATTAGCATTTAAAGGACAAGCAAATCAACATGAGGGCCACCTGTGTCTGGCTCTTAGATAACGCCTGGATGGTGCTGGGGAGGTCTGGGTGCGTGTGTGTGTGTGTGTGTGTGTGTGGGTGTGCGTGTGTGTGTGTGTTCGTGTTCGTGCATCGGTTAAACATTTATCTATTCCCCTGAGCCCCTTCAAATGCCACCATGTCTGAATGCAGTCTGGATCAATCCAGATTACAAAACCACTTCTTATCTTTGACTGTCTGTGAAAATAAGAAATCACACAATCAAGTTTCTCATCCATGACCGGATCGGACCGGATGTACCTTGGTCTCCTGAACGCTTCGTATTTAAATGATTGATAATTCAATATTACTGATATTAAATTAGTAATGTTGCACAATTTGTCAGACATGTCAGTCAACCATGGCTACTTATTTACCTTCTCCAGAGGCGGAGAACACAGCTGCCCTCCCATGCCCCCCCCACTGCACGCTCCCCCCCAACCCCCCCACCCCCAGCACAGACAAGTACATTTAGAAACCATTTAATCCCTTTTCATTTTAGCTGCAAGAAGTGAGACGTTTACACACCTACTGAGAGAGAAAGGACAAGCGAGAGAAGGTGAGACAGAGAGAGAAAGAAGAGACAGAGAGAGACCAAGAGAGAGACTGAGAGACCAAGAGAGACTGAGAGAGACCAAGAGAGACCGAGAGAGACTAAGAGAAAGAGAACGACTGAGAGAGCAACCAAAAGAGAGAAAGAGAGAGACAGAGGGAGAGAGAGCGAGAGAGAGACAGAGAGAAAGAGAGAGAGGGGGATTTGACTGACCCTTCCACAGATCAGGAGAGCAGACCTAATGATGTCGTTTCATGCCTCTCACCAAGGTGGTTGGTCCCACAGCTCTACAGTTGGACTGGGCTGTTATTAGATTTACCTTTCAGTAATGGTCCAGGGTGGTTCACTGCCCCAGGGCTGCTAGGCTAGAGGAACAGGAGGAGCTCCTTTACAAACACTAACTCACAACCTGCTGGATCCTGGCCTGTGTCGGCTAGTCTTCCCTCTCAGAAGCAGCTGTTACGATTGAAGAACCTTCATAAATGAGTGTTCCTGATCAGAACACTGTGTGTGTCCTTCCCCCGTCTCTGGACCTGCACCGCCCCATCGGTAATTTAAACTTAGTCATTTAACAAATGATCTTATCCAGAGAGACTTACAGCACAGTACAGGGACATTCCCCCCCCTGAGGCAAGTAGGGTGAAGTGCCTTGCCCAAAGACACAACGTAATGTTGCCTGAGCCGGGAATCAAACTGGTAACCTTCTGATCGCAAGTCCGATGCCCTAACCGCTCAGCCACCTGCCTCCCTCCCCCTCCCCCACCTGTAATGGCTGCAGCTGTGGCTGCTGACTGGCCCTGTATGTTTAGAACTGTCTCTGATTTTACCATTGTATGTGTGTGTGTGTATGTGTGTGTGTGAGCCAGACAGCTGTGTGTGAATGATAGCCTTTTGCAGTGTGTGTGTGTGTGTGTGTATGCGTGTGTGTGTATGATTAAAGCTTCCAGCCAGCCCATTACCTTTGCGTTAGGAAGGCAGGGTCCTAATGGATGGCAGTGAATGCACAGGCAGGTGACTCTGGGCGACCGGCCCAGAATGCATTGCTTTGTCAATACTACCATCTGGAAGTCTGACCACTTCATTCACAAAACCAATTCCCCAGTAGGATTGGACTGGGATGGCTTCATGGTCAAGCAGAGAGAGACGTGCTATTGTGGGTGTCTGTGCAGGGGTGGGGGCAAGGGTGGGGGCAGGGTTGAGGGCAGGGGTGGGGGCAGGGGTGAGGGCAGAGGTGAGGGCAAGGGTAACTTGGATTTAGCAGACACTTCCTTCCTTCGTCTTTGTAGAGACGCCTCTTAAATCAAATCAACATTTATTTGTATAGCCCTTTTTACAAGCAATGTCACAGAGGGCTTCACATATGCCCATAGAACTGCCCCTCAACCAACCTAAACCCTCAAGGAAGACAAGGAAAAACTCCCAGAAAAACTCACTAGGTAGAAAAAATGGAATAACCTTGGAAGGAGCAATTCAGTGAGGGATCCCCTCCTCCAGGGACGGTTGGAGAAAGTGAAGAGCAGAACACAGGCTAAAACAATCATATCTCTAGAGCAGTGGTGTCAAACTCGTGCCATCGCGGGCCAAGAGGGTGCAGGTTTTCGTGTCAACCAAGCCCCTACACCAGCTGATTTCACTAACGAGTTTCTCCACTTAGTGAAATCAAACTCGTTATTGAAATCAGCTGGTTGCACAAGTCAATTTAGGCAGCCACTGGGCTTGGGCCCATGATTGGCGCAGCATCACACGCAGGGGGATGAGGAAAAGGACCGGGAACTCTCTCCTTGTCCATCAGGGAGACTGACGTCCGACTGGCGACCAGATCCGGGGTTGGAAGACCATCTCAGATCGATGTCCACTGGCACCAGGTCCAACATTGGCCGATGACCACGCATGTGCTGAGAGCTCAGTCCCCCCATACCAAAGGGAGGTATGGAGGGGAGGACAGTGAGACGGAGTAGAGGAGATGTTAGAGAGTGCAAGGAACAGCTAACAGTTATAGCAATATTCAGAATGAGGTCCCCACCGGTCAGTGTGGCTAATGCAGCAATTAAAAAGACCAAAAAAAGGGGCTATTGACACAGCCTTAGACACCAAGACAGCACCAGCCCCCCTCAGTTGGAACATAAATCTGTTCCAAGAAAGAAAAACTCTAAGATATATATATATATTTATATTTTTTAGAAAGATCGTATTTTTTGAAAGCCATGTCTCCTGTCGTCTGTAACTGTACGGTTTTACTAAGCTAACTACACTAACCTAATAACTCCCACCGTAAATGATGTTCTAAACTGATGAAACAGTGTCCCACTCAAGCTCGGACGACTGCTTACTGTCTTTCAAGTATTTACTTTCCTCAGCATTCCCGTTTTTCCCACATGCTAGGCTAATTAGTACATTAACAGTAACCAATAGTATCTACATGAATGAGGAAGATCCGGCAGGTTAATGCATCCGCCCCAATTAACCAGCAGGGGGAGTTTTTTCTACCACAAGAGATCGCTATCATATTACAACAAATATTGAATAACTTCACACTAACTAACCCAGCACATCCACACACTTTAACACTCGTAGTACTGACTGAATAAAAATGTTTTTAACCTAATTTTGAATGTCGAGACGGTATCAGGTAATTTGTTCCAGAGAAGAGGCGCTCTATATGAGAAAGCCCTACCTCCAGCAGTTTTTTTTTGTTAATTTTGGGAATCACCAAATAGCCAGCATCTTTGGATCTTAGTGTCCTTACAGGGTGATAAGGTGCAAGAAGGCCAGACAGGTACAGTGGTGCTAAGTACCGGGGCCCTCCGGGGCTTCATGCTGAAGGTCACGATTCTGTAGACTGAGGAACTGCTGCGAATCCTCTGCTTTCATGAAGCAGAGAACAGGGAAATCTGTCTTTATCTCTCATCAACACATGGAGCGAGCCAAACAGAACACACACACACACAAAACACACACAAAACACACACAGCGGATGAGGACTGTCGGCCCATAGCAGGAGCTGTAAACTGCTGTTTTATATGATGCAGGTGCATCTTCGCTTGTCCAGCTGGTGGGATACCACCTCACAAAGACTGTGACCCTGCAACAGAGAGACTATGGGCTGTGTTGTGTGTATTGTCTGCTAACTGGACCATCATCACACTTTGTAATGAAACAATACAAATGCCCAGGGAAAAGCCTATTTCTGTATGTTGGGTTGATTTGTTTTGCACTCGTAGATTGAATGTATTTATGTTCCATTCAGACAAAACCACCCAAAATGTTACGCACAGTTGTATCAAAAGGCAACAAGTACGGTTGTCATCTAGACTACTGCTCATCCCAAATGCTACACAATCACATTTGCTTCTCTCTGAGAGTGCAGACCTTACTGGTAAATGTCACACTATGACAGGCACAAGCCTGGACGCCACAGCCAGGCCCCTGAGGGCCCCGGTACTGTCACTTCCTGTTTGGGAGGGGAGAGCTTAGGGCTGGGTGACAGCAAGAGTGCAGGCTAGTCTGCATGACATTCAGCCTTTTCTCTGAGTCTGTGAAACGATGCCCTCTGAACCCTCAGAAGAAGAAGAAAACCTTTTCGCCTGGTTAAGCACTCACACGCATGCTGCATGTGCAAGGTGAGTTCAGTTGATAACATACTAACACTGAAGCACCCCAGTGGGCTTCCAGTATGTTTGTTGCAGCTGCACTCGTGTCCAGAGCAAGATAAGAGTCTGTTTCTGAAGCCCTGAAGCTTTTCAGTGAGCTGGTGCAGAAACAAGACTCATTCATTCTAGGATAATAAGGAGAACACAGGGAACACCTGCTAGGGAACATCATTAAGTCCTGCCAATTAACTCAAAAGAGACATGGGGAGGTTATGGCTCAGGAAGTACAGCAGGTCATCCTACATGTAGTCATTCAGCAGACGCTCTTATCCAGAGCTACTTAAAGCAAGGTACAGGAACATTCACCCCCTGAGGCAAGAAGGGTTAAGTGCCTTGCCCAAGGACACAACATCATGTTGGCACGGCCGGGATTCGAACCTACTACTTTTGGACTCAGCCACTTGACTCCCACATCCTCAGTGGGTACAGACAGTTTAGGCCTTGATCTGGACCTCAGGCACCCCCTAAATTTATCTTGTTGTTTTACTGAATATTTTCTTTGTCATCTGAGACTCCTTGGGTTTCAACACTGGGGACAAAACTAAATATCGCTGTCAACAAAGTTGAAGTGTTTCAAGGTGACTTGCAAGACAAGCTAAGTCTAATCAAAGATGGCATTTTCAACAAAAAAAACTGTTAAAGTACAGACATCTCCGGAGAAACATTTGTGTATAATCTCCATTATCCATCATTGCTTGTCTGCCATTCAACACTAACATCTTCAAAAATGACAGCTCCTGTCACTTCACCTCCGTGACGTCACTTCCTCTTTGAATCACACAGTGGTGGAATCACATCTCTGTTCCCTGGTATCACCACTCTGCCTGACACCTGTTTTCAGGTAATGATTAAAACACAGAGAGAAGCTTTTATTATTTGACGGCGCGCTGGAGCAGAACATAACACGATGATGGTGTTTAGCAAACAGACACAAACTGTGCTGTCAGTCTAACCTGCTGAGAGCAGGTGAGCTGGTCCTCTATAGTCAACAACCGTATGGTCTGTATTGTTGTTGGAGTCATGTAGCTGAGCGGTTAAGGAGTTGGGTTGGTAATGAGAAGGTTCTTGGTTCAAACCCTGGGTGTGCTAACATGATGTTGTGTCCTTGGGTGAGGCACTTCACCCTATTTGCCTCAAAGGGGTATGTCCTTGTACATGCCTTAAATCTCTCTGAATAAGAGTGTCTGCATAAATGTATTATAGTTGATGGAGATAATTTCATGCATGCTCTTTTATTTTTATTTTAAACAAAAATTAGCCAACATAAAAATCTATCTGATGCTTTCTGTGTTTCCAACACATCCATGAGAGGCCCTTCATCTGACTCGATAAGAGCTCTCAGGGTTTAGTGGCGTCAGTAAAGTGAATGATAAAATGATGCCCTCAAGTGGTGTGGGATCCCCAATGAACCAGAGGTAGGTTTGGGACACACCTTTTTTCATCTCCATGGTTACAACAGCCAGAGCAAATAAAAATATACACTTACAGAAAAACTGGTGTGATTCTGATTAATGATATGTACATGTTCCTTTTTAATGTTTGGGGTAGATCTTCTCTTTTTGAAGAAAAAAAAAATATATATATATATATTTTGAAAATGTACTGATCGCAGTGGTGGTGACCCATGTGGTGACCATGTTAACCATTTTTCGAAAAAAATGTTTCAGAAAAAAGCTTCGAAATAAAAGTTTGTATTGTTGAAAAACGATTTCTGGAAAAATTCCCCCAAAATATTTTCGAAAAAACGTTTCAAAAAAGTGAAATGTTGTTAATAAATATCCCTACCCCCCTCAATCATTTTTTTATGATTTAAAAAAAGTTATTTCGAAGGATAGGGGCGTGCCGCTTGCCTCCGGACCATCCTCTTCACGCACTGACAGCTATCTGTCCAATCAGCATCGCAGTGGTAGCTATCTGTCCAATCAGCATCGCAGTAGCAGCTATCTGTCCAATCAGCATCGCAGTGGCAGCTATCTGACCAATCAGCATCGCGGTTGCTACACAGCGCTTTACTGTCTTGTTGCGGGCGGAGAGGCGTCAACACTGGAAAGGCCGTTCACTGTCCGTTGGAGGTAAGAGGGAGCGAGTTAAATCCACCAAATCACAACTGTTTGACCAAATATGTTCTGAGATCGAGGAACATCAGTCTTTTTAAAGACTTGAGGAGTGATTTTATTTTGGACAGATTAGGATTTTAATATGTCTAACTAAACTATTGTCTCTCACTCAACCACTATACTTGTTAGCTAGCTAACGGCAGCGCTGTGTTACCTCAGGTGGCTAGTTAGCATGTAGCTGCTAACTAGCTCGTGCTGTCTCCGCGTGCCTTGCTGGTCAGTCGTCACGCGACATCATCTTTAGCTTTGTGTTGTTAGATAAGTTGTCATGTTTTTCTTCTCTTGATGTTAGCAGTGTGTTAGCCAGTTAGCTCAGTAACCATGGCACCATGACAGCCATCAGTTAGGACTGCTTGGATCTGATGACTTGGATGTAAACGGTGCTTTTATCTAGTTTAGTTTAGTAAAATACCAGGATAGATGGTCAGACAGTGTAGCACTGGGGACCCGCCTAGAAGCTAGTTTGTCGTGGAAATAGTAACAGTAGTGTCGATAGTTAGCTAGTGAGGTGACCTCAGCAGAACGTGGTTGGGTCCGTGTTGTTGTTTAGGGTTGTTCTTAAGTGTATTTGGGGAATGTGGCCAAGCTAATGACAATGTTTTGGGTGAGTGGTTACAGCTATGAAGCTAACCCGTGGATGTAGCTAGCTAGGTAGCTAGCATGGCTGTAATGCGTCACTGAGCTCCATGGCTTCAGCTCCTGTTGATTTCACAATACCTTGCTAATGCTAGCTGTGCTTTGTGAACTTTATATTCCACCACGTTAACAGGCTCCCCCCATAGACTTAGACTTGCTGCATTTATTCAAGCACACCAACGTTAGATAGTCTGTGAAATATCCTGACTTTGTTTTGTAATCTAACCTTTGCCGAAGATTGCAGTTAGCTAGCATGTTTAAACAAATTCCACTTTGTTCTTGATTAACTAGTTATGTGGTTCATAGGTGTGATATTTACCACGGGGCTGCACCGACATAGAGCAAGGCGCTGTCACTGAAATGGAGGCCAACAAATCAGAAGGCAGAGGTAGGTTCACCTTCAGAGTTACCTGTGTTCATTCCTATCAGATAAAGGGGAGGTAGGGCGGTTTGGGCAGACCTTATGAATGAGGTGTGTTCGTAAACGCATGCTAGTCATGAGCCTTGCCCATTTTCTTGGCGTCTGTCTAGACCAGGGGTGGGCAATCCTGGTCCTCGAGGGCCACTGTACTTGATAACGACCCTTCATTAGAATCAGGTGTGCTGGAGGAGGGAAACATCCTAAACCTTCAGGACAGCGGCCCTCGAGGACCAGGATTGCCCACCCCTGGTCTAGACCAGCTCATTATTTCCACAGAACATCTGACGTTCATGACAATGTTTTCCTGAAAGTAGAAAGACTTTGTTTAAGGCTAAACTTTTGATTGGCAGGTAAGGGAAACTTGGCAGTCCAGTGCCCGAGTGTACAACTGGACAGACCAGAGAACTTCCACAATATGGAGAGGTGAGGATTCCACAGCCGTATACAACGCTGCAGCAGAGGAGACTAGATCTGATGAACTGCCCCTAACCTGCCCCCCCCCCCCCCCCCCCCCCCCCCCCCCCCCAGCCTGCTGCCCAAGGCGGTGAAGCGGCGAGTTCATGCCCTGAAGAGACTGCAGGTCCAGTGTGCTCACATAGAGGCCAAGTTCTACGAAGAAGTCCACGAACTGGAGAGGAAGTATGCTGCTCTGTACCAGCCACTGTTTGACAAGGTGAGCACACTGGTATCACTGCAGTACAGGGGTATTACTAAAGTACACTGGTATCACTGCAGTACAGGGGTATTACTAAAGTACACTGGTATCACTGCAGTACAGGGGTATTACTAAAGTACACTGCTATCACTGCAGTACAGGGGTATTACTAAAGTACACTGGTATCACTGCAGTACAGGGGTATTACTTATTGCACCAGCTAGCAGTGTCTCCCTGCTCCTGGTATCTATGCTGGTCTCTCCTCTGCACCAGCTAGCAGTGTCTCCCTGCTCCTGGTATCTATGCTGGTCTCTCCTCTGCACCAGCTAGCAGTGTCTCCCTGCTCCTGGTTCAGGGCTGGTCACTGGCTCAGTGCTACACTACTACCAGCACAACGAGGGGCCAACTGTTGCTTGGTCAGTACAGGCTATTTCCAGAGCTGGACACATCAGTGTTCCCCCCCCCCCCCCGATCCAGCCACAGCTGCCTCTCTCTCTCTGGGCCTGCCTGTGCTGACATGTGGGCTGCTGGGTATTTTAGTAGGGAAGTTAAAAATAATGATACTATGCAAATATGCAGAACTGCATATACAGCATGTGCTGATGGGATTTTTTGCCGTTCCCTGTGCGTGTGTGTGTTGCGCAGAGACGAGACGTAGTGAAGGGAGCAGTGGAACCCACAGATGAGGACTGTGAGTGGCACAGCGACAGAGAGGAGGAGGAGGAGCTAGCGGTGAGTACAGCTTTCTGATTGGCTCGTCCTTACATGGCTTACTTCCTGTGACCTGGTGGAGACAGTGGGGTCATGTTTGGTCAGTCATCCCAGTTTTAGACAATGACCCATGTGATGCAAGATGATCGATCTTAGAGATGCATTCATTCATTCATTCCAAAAGAAAGACAATCAATTTCTACCGCTTTTTATTAGTGATACCACTTATTCCTGTTAGGGGTCACTGGAGCCTCTCCCTGTTACTTTGGGGCCTTAGGCTGGGTACACCCTGGACTGGGGCCAGCTAGTCACAGGGTTATCACACAGACAGTTAGAGACAACATAGAGACAACCCTTCACTCTCACAGTCATTCACTAGGGGAACTTTCTAGAGGGTGTTAACCTACCCCATGCATATTTTTGGACTTAGAAAAGCAAGGTTGAATTTAATCTGAAGGATGTTTATTGTTGTGTAAACTGGATTGTATCTATAGCCTGAACAGAGTACTAACATCCTTGCATGCAAACAGACTCTGACGGCAAACAGACTCGCACAGTGTGTGTTGTTACCCATGGGTACCAGTGGCAGTGTTTTGAAGTTGAAGGTGCACTGACAATCCTCCACCTCCAGGAGGAGCTCAAGAAGAAAGCTGCAGTGGAGGAGAAGAAAGAGGAAGTCGTCCCAGAGGAAGATACTAAAGGCATCCCAGACTTCTGGCTCACCATCTTCAAGGGTGTCGACATGCTCAGTGACCTTTTACAGGTGACAGCCCCCCCTCAGCTCACAGCCCCCCTCAGCCCCCAGCTCACAGCCCCCCTCAGCTCACAGCCCCCCCCAGCTCACAGCCCCCCTCAGCCCCCAGCTCACAGCCCCCCTCAGCCCCCAGCTCACAGCCCCCCTCAGCCCCCAGCTCTCAGCCCCCAGCTCACAGCCCCCCTCAGCCCCCAGCCCCCAGCTCACAGCCCCCCTCAGCCCCCCTCAGCCCCCAGCTCTCAGCCCCCAGCTCACAGCCCCCCTCAGCTCTCAGCCCGCTCCTCCTCCTCCTCAGTGTCTACCCTGTTCCTTTGTTCCTAACACGTGTCCCCCCCCAGGAGCACGATGAGCCCATCCTAAAGCACCTGCAAGACATCCAGGTGAAGTTCTCTGAGCCTGGACAGCCCATGGTTAGTATCCTGGCAACGCTACCCACCTTCTGAGTCTGTGTTGCTGTTCAGGCTACCGTCCTTCCACTTGGCCTTCAGCACACAGAGCAGCTGAGCGACAGGAATGGTGTTTTCTGGGTAATGTAGTCTCCTAACCCCTTGCTATTTGTTGCAGAGCTTCACACTAGAGTTCCACTTCGAGCCCAACAGCTTCTTTAACAACGCCGTCCTCACCAAGCAGTACAAGATGAAGTCAGAACCAGAACCCACTGACCCGTTCTCCTTCGAGGGGCCTGAGATCATCGACTGTGAAGGGTGAGTCAGCCTGGCTCTCTGTCTCTGTCTATCTATCTGTCTCTCCTTCTGGCTGTCTCTGTCTATCTATCTCTGTCTCTCTCCATCTCTTATTCTGTCTGTCTCTGTCTATCTGTCTCTCTCCATCTCTTATTCTGTCTGTCTCTGTCTATCTCTGTCTCTCTCCATCTCTTATTCTGTCTGTCTCTGTCTATCTGTCTCTCTCCATCTCTTATTCTGTCTGTCTCTGTCTATCTCTGTCTCTCTCCATCTCTTATTCTGTCTGTCTCTGTCTATCTCTCTGTCTCTCCTTCTGGCTGTCTCTGTCTATCTATCTCTCTCTCTCCATCTCTTATTCTGTCTGTCTCTGTCTATCTCTGTCTCTCTTCATCTCTTATTCTGTCTGTCTCTGTCTATCTCTGTCTCTCTTCATCTCTTATTCTGTCTGTCTCTGTCTATCTCTCTGTCTCTCCTTCTGGCTGTCTCTGTCTATCTATCTCTCTCTCTCCATCTCTTATTCTGTCTGTCTCTGTCTATCTCTGTCTCTCTTCATCTCTTATTCTGTCTGTCTCTGTCTATCTATCTCTCTGTCTCTCCTTCTGTCTCTGTCTCCTCTTCAGCCTTACAGGATACTATATTACTGTTAGATAAACTACTGCTGTAGGAAAGTCCTAAACTGCCTTGATGGGACCTCCTAATTGTGTGTCCATGCTTGTGTGTGTGTGTCCAGATGCCAGATAGACTGGCACAAGGGCAAGGATGTGACAGTGAAGACCATTAAGAAGAAGCAGAAACATAAAGGGCGGGGCACAGTGAGGACCGTCACCAAACAGGTCCCTAATGACTCCTTCTTCAACTTCTTCAACCCCATCAAAGGTGTGAGCGCACACACACACACACACACCAGACATGCGCACACACACACTAACCCCGTCAAAGGTGTGAGCGCACACATGCACACACACACACCAGACACACGCACACATCAGACTCGCGCGCACACACACCAACCCCTTCAAAGGTCAGAACACACACCACAGCTTCCCCCCCCCTCCACATTGATATCTTTACAGTGCAGGTAATCATTGACCAGCGACCCAACCTGCTTAGCTGCTGTGAGACCAGCTTCTGTCAGCAGGGGGCGCCCAGTGGCCATGCTGCTGCCACATGCTGCTCCCACACCTATGCAGGCAGACATGTTGGATTCCTAACTTGTTTGAAATGTGTTTTTCTGCTGGTCGGCATGGAAACATTCTCTTCAAGGTGTGTTATTGAGCTCTCTACACAGACTGATTTAGCTTTTTAATACATCAGGCCCTTCTCCTGGTAGGTGTGGCAGCTGAGTCACAGCAAATTTCCCCTCCAACATGCCTGAACCAATCATGAGGTTGGATTGCAGAGTCTGCATTCTCCCAGCTGTACTCTCATTGGTGGATATAAATGGCTGTCCGGGCAGGTGTGAGCTCAGGTGTGTCACCCAGGGTGGGGCTGCTGTTCTCAGGCCTGCTGTTCAGCTGGGCTCCTCCCTCTCACGGAGCTTGGCTCCTCCCTCTCACGGAGCTTGGCTCCTCCCTCTCACAGAGCTGGGCTCCTCCCTCTCACGGAGCTGGGCTCCTCCCTCTCACGGAGCTTGGCTCCTCCCTCTCACAGAGCTGGGCTCCTCCCTCTCACGGAGCTGGGCTCCTCCCTCTCACAGAGCTTGGCTCCTCCCTCTCACTGAGCTGGGCTCCTCCCTCTCACGGAGCTGGGCTCCTCCCTCTCACGGAGCTTGGCTCCTCCCTCTCACAGAGCTGGGCTCCTCCCTCTCACGGAGCTTGGCTCCTCCCTCTCACAGAGCTGGGCTCCTCCCTCTCACGGAGCTGGGCTCCTCCCTCTCACGGAGCTTGGCTCCTCCCTCTCACAGAGCTGGGCTCCTCCCTCTCACAGAGCTGGGCTCCTCCCTCTCACGGAGCTGGGCTCCTCCCTCTCACAGCCTGCTGTTGTGTTCGTGGGGACCTTGTGGATATGTCTGTAACATGTCTGAAACATGTCTGAAACATGTCTGAAACATGTCTGAAACATGTCTGAAACATGTCTGAAACATGTCTGCATGTCACCTTGGTGCCTGGTTACACAGTATTTCCATGGGCGGGGTCTGCGGGTCCTCTGCTGAGGTCATTTCCTGTGCTGAGGTCACTTCCTACCACAGCGTAGCTGCTGACCCAGAGGAAAGGCTGCCCTGGTCTGGGCGGGGCTCTGAGGGCTGTGTTCCCTAGCAGGAAGTGACATCATGATGATGTCAGTGAGGCTGTGGACATCAGCAGACTGCCAAAATGGCTGCTTGTGTGTGATGGTTCAGCTCTGTCATTATTAGATATTAATAAAATGTCTGTTTTGTTTTGCAGTTTCACCAGATGGAGAGATGGTGAGGGAATGATTCTATCCTATCTTGAAGTACACTTCACCACCATTTGGTTTGTGTGTATGATGTGTGTGGAATGACTGTGTGTGTGTATGTGTGTAAATCATGTAGTGTGTGTAAATCATGAAGTGTGTGTGTGTGTGTGTGTTTTCTCCAGGATGAGGACTCTGAGTTCAACCTAGCTACAGACTTTGAGATCGGCCACTTCTTCCGTGAGAGAATAGTACCAAGAGCTGTGCTGTACTTTACTGGAGAGGCCCTGGAGGATGATGAGAGTGTGAGACACACACACACACACACACACAGTGCACAGTGTCTCAGAGG
The DNA here is from genome assembly GCA_030340665.1 of Neosalanx taihuensis. NCBI lineage: Eukaryota > Metazoa > Chordata > Actinopteri > Osmeriformes > Salangidae > Neosalanx > Neosalanx taihuensis. The sequence goes on from CM059290.1 coordinate 18,947,918, forward strand.
GCTTCATGCACACTTTGAGCATGTCAGCCAATCTAAACTGTCATGATCCAGTTTATTTGATGGGTCACCCTCTCTGTCTGCAGTTTGAAGAGGAGGAGATGGAGGAGGGAGATGAAGAGGTAGGCTGTCTGTGATGTGTGTGTGTGTGTGTGTGTGTGTGTGTGCGCGCGCCCAGTCTCACCCTGCTCTGTGTGTTTCAGGAACAGGATGAAGATGGTGATGAAGATGAGGGTGATTTTGACCCCAAGGTCAGTTAATGTCTCTTTCCCCCCCTTGAGCAACTTCTGACTGCTGACCGCTATCCTTATGTGTGTGTGTGTGGGGGTGGACACCCCCCCTCCATCCCCCCTGTCCCCCTGTAGCTCACTGCAGTCCCCAGTCCTGCTAGACTTTAGGCTTATTCAGTAGCTGCTGCATGTGGATCATGTGATGTCCTGTATAGAAAACACTGGATGGTCCGTGTATGAAGCAGTGATCCAGGTCTTTGTCTATACGGCTCCTAGCTACTCTGAATAAGCCTGTGTTTGGAAGCTCATTTAAACCTGTTGTTTTGTTTGTCTCTCCCTCTCTCCCTCCCTAAATCTCCCAGGCATAATCTCTCATTCTCACCCCCATGCATTTTCTAGGTAAGGGACACGTAAGGACGGCAACTCACTCATCATGGCTTTAGCTTGCCTGCCCCTCTCTCTTCTTCTACTGTCTTGGTCTCTCTCTCTCCCTCTCTGTCCTCGGGGCTCCCCCCCCCTTCTTTCAGTAGCACTGGGCTGTTCTCTGCCTCACAGCCTCACCCAGACGCCCACTCAGGAATATAGATCTTTCTCAGCACACTTCTCTTCCTCTTCGCTCTGTCCTTCTTTCTTAACACAACATCCCAGGTGTCTAACACTCCTCCTCCCATCCCTGACTACAAACCCAGCTGCTCTGCCTCTCTCTCTCTCTCCTCTCTTTCTTCTCTCTCTCTGTCTGTGGTCTTGGTCTCTCTCTCTCCCTCTTCTTCTCTCGTCCATCATTGTATTGTTTCTGACTTCTGCTGGCTCTCACTAGCTTCAATTAGCTGCTCTGTAGTTTATTCCTCTCTGATTCCTCTGTGTTTTCACACTGGTTTACCTCTCTCTCCCTCCCTCTCTCTCTCTCTCTCTCTCTCTCTCTCTCCCTCCCTCTCTCCCTCTCTCTCTCTCTCTCCCTCCCTCTCTCTCTCTCTCTCTCTCTCTCTCTCTCTGTCTCTCTCTCCCTCTTTCTCTCCCTCCCTCTCTCTCTCTCTCTCTCTCTCTCTCTCTCTCCCCCTCTCTCTCTCTCCCTCTCTCTCTCTCTCTCCCTCTTTCTCTCCCTCCCTCTCTCCCTCTTTCTCTCTCCCTCTCTCCCTCCCTCCCTCTCTCCCTCTCTCTCTCCCTCCCTCTCTCCCTCTTTCTCTCTCCCTCTCTCTCCCTCTCTCCCCTCTCTCCCTCTCTCCCTCTCTCTTTCTCTCTCCCTCCCTCTCTCCCTCTTTCTCTCTCTCGCTCATCTCACCTCTCCCTCTCTCTTCCCCCCCCCCACCTGACAGAAGGAGGAGCCCCAGCCCGCTGAGTGCAAACAGCAGTAACCGTGGTGACCATGGGAGCTTGGCAGAGCCCAGGCGTCCGTCAAATAACACCTCATCCAATCAGCACTCCCCCCTTATGAACTCTCACACTTAACGCAATAGAAGACAACCAAACAGTTTGAATAATAACATGCATGACGTTTTGTCATCTAGCCCCGCCCCCTTGTTTAGGCTCGTCTCATGCTCATGATGAATTCACCATGGCAACACAGTCTAAATTCACCATGGCAACGCAGTCTGCTTTACAGTAGGCAGCAACTGTCAACAATGTCCAAATCCTGGGAAATTCAAAAAGTCATCACAAGTGGTGTGGATCTCAACTTTAGTTTTCATGGATAAATCAGTTACTCAGGGTTTTTTAATGCCAAGATAAGTGTTAGTCTGCCAGGAAACTGCTGATCTAGTCTGACCTTGATATCACTGGGGTTGCAAATACGTTCTTTTTTTTCTCTTCTGTTATGGTATTTTTAAGAGACACAATGTATACTGAATTTGATGTCCTTTTTTTAACTGTTCATTTTCATGTAATTGGACTATTTATTCTGGTTTCATGCAGCTGCACAGGTGGTGCATTGTGGGAAATCATTTAGCCCTGCCCACTATGGTGAAGGCCCACGCTCATTGGCTGAGCAAACTTGGATCCTATTAAGGCTTCGCAGATTAACTAAATGTGTGTACTGCCAAACTGTATTTTTGAATATATGAACTGGTTACAGGCAGTTTGCTTTGCTGTTGGACCTCCTAGACTGAGCCTAGTGTGTCTGGCTTAACATGAACTAATCACAAATTCAACTAACTGCTTCCTTGGCTGAACACTCTTCACTGCATTCAGGTCACAACAAAATGACATGGGGCTCTGCCTGATCAGACACTGTTAGCCACGCCCCTTCATCCCTTTGGTCCCGCCCACCCAACACCATCTGAGGTGTAAATGTTCCTCTACAGGCATTGCAAACAGCCAATCAGTGACCTGAGTGAAAGTGACTTCTTGCGTACACCTGGCTTGTCCAACCAGATCTCTACAGGTGTATAGAGGGGCGGGGAAGCTCAAGTTAGCCCAGGATAGGTCTCCCTTCTGTGGGAGTTCACCTTCCCACCCCCTGTAATCAGCCAATCAGATCCATTAAATGTGGCTCTGTTCCAAGCCTGTGTTCACCCCCACCAGATGGCCCAGAGCTGTGGGGGCTGGAACACTTCTCACTACTTCCTGCCTTCTCTGATCTAAACAGGAAGTAGGAAGCTGTTCATGGCTGTAGTAGCTGTCCTGTCATATCCTGTTGGAGAGGAAGTAGAGGTGTGGCTTTGAAACCACAGCAGAGGTGTCAGCTGATCAGTTTGTCTGACAGAGACCCAGATATCGTAAACATGAGTACTGATTGTGTTAACGTCCCACTTTTTTAAAAACTAATTACTAAAAGAAAGAGGTGGGGGGAAGGGGAAGGGGGTTATGTTACAAAAAAATGGTATTTCTATATCCATACATAGAATGTGTCTCTGATAACAATGCTTGTGGTAACTTTGCCTCTTAATGTATTCTGGTGTCACCAACCTGTGTGCTGGTCGGTACTGTGGTCCTCACCTGTCCAGGTAGTCATGGATACTGCTCCCCCCCCCCCCCCTCCTGCCCTGTTCTTTTTAAAGACAGATTGTAGATCTGCTTGGTCAGATCTCTATTAAGCCACGGTCATCACTCCTTCAGACCCCCACATTGAACCGTGTGCTAGGAATGGCCTTAACCAGGTTCTTCATGATTTGTTACTTGCGCAATATTCTTTTCAATTTGTACAGAATTAGTTAAGATATTCTATTAAAGTTGTGCGACATAAAACATGCTGTTTTGTTGTGTGTTTAGATTTTGGAACTGTTGGATGTGGATGTGTTGTTTGGGTCTTGCATTTGACCGGGATCAGAACAATGATCGTACAGTTTCAAAGCCAAACAGTCGCCCTCTCCGTCACTCCCTGTCAAGGTGCAATGGCACCCCCTAGAGGAAGAGGCAGGAAGTTCCAGAACAATCTCTTCTGGACCAGGATGGGTGACAGAGCAAACAGCCCCAGACAGCTGTGTGATGACATCACAGGAGAGGAACCTGTCTGGAAGATCCTGAACACATCAGCAACCAGATGAGATTCCAGGCCTCTCCTAACCACCAGCCCTGCCTCAGCATTCTGCTTCTATCTCACTTCTGATTGGCTGATTGGACACGGGCGTAAAATAGGTCGTCTGTGAAATCTCACTTAATACGTTCTGGTAGATAATGGAGGAATGTTCTGGTACGTCTCAAGATGACTGGTGAAGTGAGAACTGGATGCTCAAAACAGCTGGAGGTGTGTGTGTGCGTGTGCGTTAAAGCTCACCAGGTTCATAACTGCAACAGCAGGAAGAGAAAAGCTGGAAACTCAAGTCAGATCATCAAAGGTTCAGGAGGAGGGTTCCTGTTCTGACCAGGGTTCTGTTCTGACCAGGGTTCTGTTCTCAGCAAGGTTCTGTTCTGACCAGGGTTCTGTTCTCAGCAGGGTTCTGTTCTGACCAGGGTTCTGTTCTCAGCAGGGTTCTGTTCTCAGCAGGGTTCTGTTCTCAGCAGGGTTCTGTTCTCAGCAGGGTTCTGTTCTGACCAGGGTTCTATTCTCAGCAAGGTTCTGTTCTGACCAGGGTTCTATTCTCAGCAGGGTTCTGTTCTCAGCAGGGTTCTGTTCTGACCAGGGTTCTATTCTCAGCAAGGTTCTGTTCTGACCAGGGTTCTATTCTCAGCAAGGTTCTGTTCTGACCAGGGTTCTGTTCTCAGCAGGGTTCTGTTCTCAGCAAGGTTCTGTTCTCAGCAGGGTTCTGTTCTGACCAGGGTTCTATTCTCAGCAAGGTTCTGTTCTCAGCAGGGTTCTATTCTCAGCAAGGTTCTGTTCTGACCAGGGTTCTGTTCTGACCAGGGTTCTGTTCTCAGCAAGGTTCTGTTCTCAGCAGGGTTCTGTTCTGACCAGGGTTCTATTCTCAGCAAGGTTCTGTTCTCAGCAGGGTTCTATTCTCAGCAAGGTTCTGTTCTCAGCAGGGTTCTGTTCTCAGCAAGGTACTGTTCTGACCAGGGTTCTGTTTTCAGCAGGGTTCTGTTCTCAGCAAGGTTCTGTTCTCAGTAGGGTTCCTGTTCTCAGCAAGGTTCTGTTCTCAGCAGGGTTCCTGTTCTCAGCAAGGTTCTGTTCTCAGCAGGGTTCTGTTCTCAGCAGGGTTCTGTACTCAGCAGGGTTCCTGTTCTCAGCAAGGTTCTGTTCTCAGCAGGGTTCCTGTTCTCAGCAAGGTTCTGTTCTCAGCAGGGTTCTGTACTCAGCAGGGTTCCTGTTCTCAGCAAGGTTCTGTTCTCAGCAGGGTTCCTGTTTCTGAACTTTGAGGAACAAAGTTCAAGGAGTCAGACGAGGAGAAGAACATTCATGTGATCCTCCCAAGTTTAATTTAAAAGTGCGACAGATTTGCCAGTAAAACCTGGTAACTTCTCTGTTTCCCCCTAATGTCAAAGTCAAGCCTACATTCATCATGTTCTAAGAATGTGTTCATGGGTGACAGACAAGCTTTTTTCCACTGACGTTTGAAATGTTGGGGGTGAAAGTTTGAAGACTCACTGGTGTAACTGCAGGTAGTTAAAAGTAGCCTCATCGTAATACGGCATCATATTTTTCCAGGGAGTGAACTGGCGTTAAGGTTCTAACAATGTTTAGTGTGGGATGGTCTCCCTGGCCCATCATGACAGGAGAATGTGGGAGATGTTAGATTGTCCAAACTCTCCATGAGATGATTAGTTTGAAGTCTCTCAACAGATGAACTGAGTGTAAAGGTGACGGGTTCAGTGGCCACGCCTGAAGGAGTGCCGGACCTTTCAAACCCAGAGTGTCACTGAGGGAGGAAGTGTTGGAGTCAAGCTGTGTAATCCAAACAGAACCTTCTGGACATCTGCCCAGTCCACAAAGATTCAGTTCTGGATCCGTGTGTTTCCAAGAAAACTGTGAGTGCCCCCCCCAACACCCCAACACCCCACCCAACCACCCTCCCTGCTTTCCACATTAAACAAAAGGGTTTTACGTGATCAAAGCAAAACCCCTTCACAGTCTTCATAGAATAAGAACTCAAAAAGGCATTTAGACTTTTGAGATTCTCCACCCCAACCCATCCCCCAACAAACCAACACACCAACCCAGGCAGTGCCCCTCTCCTCTGCCAGGACAGACCTCATGGGGGCGGAGACTTCCGGAACCTTCCTTCCTGCCTCCCGCCACCGCAGCTGCGGCCAAGTCTATCAATGGACCGCAAGGTGCATCTGGCTGTATTTCTGTAGATCTTTAGAGAGACCGTGTGTGTGTGTGTGTGTGTGTGTGTGTGTGTGTGAGGTCTTTTCACAGCTCCCACAGTTGGAAACTGTGATCTCAGTCAGACAAGAGGAGCAGAGCAGGAAGAGAGAGAAAGAGACAGATAAAGATGCTTTATTCAGTTGATCAGCCGCCTCTGTCTTGAAGTCTGTATGAGATGAACTGAGATGGTAAATTAGCCAACATTGACCCTTCTACCGCAGGCTTTCAGAACTCACGCACATGATTCGATTTTTAAACCTATTTTCTCCATCATTATGGGGGTTATAAGTAGGATAATTGTGTAGAACCGGTTTTAACTTGTTGGTCCAGCGCTGGAATAACAAGACGTAATGGCATTAGACTATGAATCACCTTGAATATTAAGATGATGAATGCCTTTGTATTAACCTCCAGTATATCTGCAGATTGTATATTTTTTTCTTTCAGTACTGTGTGGTTTTGAGTGTGTGTGTGTTTTTGCCTATGGTTGTGTGCTTTGTACCTTGTAAGCATGGTCGTCTTGACAACAGTTCACCTCAGTCTTCAGTCTTTCTATCAGCGTGTGGGAAAGAATGCAGCACGCCCTATTATGGGCTGTCGTCAACGGTGACTGGTTTTATGAATGACTTTGTAAGAAGCGGAAGAAGGTGTGTCAAGGCATGTTTAACCTGAGTCACATCAATCAGGCTGCTATTACCTTCAAAAGGTGAGCTTTGCTCTAAGCGCTGAGCTCAGTGCAGGTTTATAATAGGAGGAGAAGTTAGATAAGTGTGTGTCACAGGTGAACTGGTGTGTTCCAGGCCGGTTTGATTCCTGGCAGTGTCAACATGACATTGTGTCCTTGGGCAAGGCACTTCACCCTACTTGCCTCGGGGGGGAATGTCCAGGTACTTGCTGGTCATTCACTCTGGATAAGAGCGTCTGCTAAGTGTAATATATGTTGTTATTTAACGTTCAACAAGTTAAACAATTATTGTAGTTTGGTGTTTAGGTCTCGACTCATCTAAACCTTGGTGTTACAGTGGACAGGTTCATCAGAAGCCCCTTATGAATGTTTGATTTGAGTTTATCTGTAACACAATGTGGTGAATGGACAAAAATGAAAAATACAGACACAAATACACACACACACACACACACACACACTCCACAACATTCCACAGACTCAGAGTAAGCATGTAGGTTAACATGCAGTTGTGAGCAGAAAGCAGAATGGGGCATTCCTGGTTCAGGTGAAGCGTGACAGCTGCATACCTGCCATGCCTGAGAGTCTCACCTGATGTGAACAAGCTCTTCAGATATCATCTCAGCGGCTGACTGAGGAGCCGACAGACAGATACCATCAATCAAGACGTCAGCTTGACTCCTGAAACCAGATTCATTCAGTCAGACTCCTGAAACCAGATTCATTCAGTCAGACTCCTGAAACCAGATTCATTCAGTCAGACTCCTGAAACCAGATTCATTCAGTCAGACTCCTGAAACCAGATTCATTCAGTCAGACTCCTGAAACCAGATTCATTCAGTCAGACTCCTGAAACCAGATTCATTCAGTCAGACTCCTGAAACTAGATTCATTCAGTCAGACTCCTGAAACCAGATTCATTCAGTCAGACTCCTGAAACCAGATTCATTCAGTCAGACTCCTGAAACCAGATTCATTCAGTCAGACTCCTGAAACTAGATTCCGGTGAAAACTGTAAACTCTGTAAACTGTCTGCCGTCTGCCTAAGTTGTCTTTCATCTCTTACTAAAACCTTGAGATGTCAGGTTGTTCCTGTGTTGAAGATCCACTGTGGCAGATCCTCAGTGACCCAGCAGGCCTCTGGATCCTGCTGTAGCCTGGGCTGGTGATCTTCTGTGTGTGACAGCAGCATGCCTGCCCTGCATTGTTCTGATAGCTGAACAGCACATCTCTTTATCCTCTCCTCCACTCTGCCAGTTGTTCTTTTTCCCACGCTAGCAAAGGCTGAGGTGGCCACACACACACACTCACACACACCCACTCACAGTCACACACATGCACACACACACATACACAGGGCTTATCTGAACAATGCCTCAAATAGCTCCCAAGACTCATCACAAGGGCATGTCACTGGGAAGCCACAGGGCATGTGTGTGTGTGTGTGTGTCTGTCTGTGTCTGTTCGTTCCCTGCGTGTGTGTGTCTCCTCTCTGCATGTGTGTCTCTTCCCTGTGTGTGTGTGTGTGTGACAGGCCAGTGAGGCCGTGTGTGAGAGCACAGCTGCTACCTGCTGCCTCCCAGTCTGTCCTGTCATCAGCCTCTCACTGCCAGCCTCACCACGCTGGACCTCACTGCTCAGGACGCCTGGTCACACACACACACACACACACACACACACACACACACACTCACACACACACACACACACACACACACACAGACTTCCTCTGATCACACTGATATTTGCAGACTGCAAGACTGTGTCTCCTGTAGAGATATACCGTAGGTGGGGCACATGCTTAAAATGGACAAATAATCAGCTTTGTTGTCTCGTGTGTGTGTGTGTGTGTGTGTGTGTGTGTGTGTGTGACTGTGTGTGTGTGTGTGTGTGTGTGTGTGTGTGTGTGTGTGTGATTGCGAAGGTTCAGTTTTACCTGTCATAGCCGTCATGTCAGATATATGGAACATACATGTCAGAAGTTTGTTCCACTGCAAACACAAATCCCTCCCTCCCTCCCTCCCTCCCTCCCTCCCTCCCTCCCTCCCTCCCTCCCTCCCTCCCTCCCTCCCTCCCTCCCTCCCTCCCTCCCTCCCTCTCTCTCTCTCTCTCTTCTTCCCAGCCGATGTGTTTTGTCTGCCAGGACACACTGGGGGTGTCCAAGGTTTTTAAAACAGGATCCCAGCTTCCTCCAGGGTCCGGACCCCCACACCACCGCCTCCTCCAGGGGGCTCATCATCCAGGGTGTTCATCCTCCCCTCCCACCGGGCCCCCGGACCCCCACACCACAGCTTCCAGGCCCCCCACACCACAGCTTCCAGACCCCCCACACCACAGCTTCCAGGTCCCCCACACCACATCTTCCAGGCCCCCCACACCACAGCTTCCAGGTCCCCCACACCACAGCTTCCAGACCCCCCACACCACAGCTTCCAGGCCCCCCACACCACAGCTTCCAGGCCCCCCACACCACACCCACCACAACACAGCTTCCTACAGACAGGGACCGTTCAGCTGCAGTTACAGCCACTATTGCTGTGGTCAGTGTGGAGAAAAAATGAAGGAGAGAGAGAGACACCATCTCACACAGTTTCTGTACAGAGGGAGACTGTGTGTGTCAGGGCTGTGGGGTCAGAAAGCAGGAACAGAAGTGACATCTGCCTTCAGATCTGCTGTTAGGATGACTGGCTGAAGACCAAACTCTTCCACACATCTGCCCAGCTAAATAGCTTCGTCTGTCAGTTAAACATATAGTACAGTACAGTCAGATCACCCACACACACAGACACAGACAGACACACACACACAGCTCTCTGTAGGCAGTCACCTCCCAAAACATTCACCCACACTGCTGAGTCACTGCCCAGTCATGGCCCTGTACCTCCACCACAAGTTCCCCTTCTCACACACAAACACAGCGATAAACGGACATAATTATAAACACACACACACCCTTCTAGTCTACAGTGAGCCAAGCCGAGGGGAGGTAGGGAGGGAGGGACAAACCTCCTTATTCAGGGCAGACTCCTCCAGGGCAGGTGAATATGAGTCATATCAGTCAACATTCAATATTTAGCTTGCTGACTTGGAGACTGGAAGTCTGAATGCACATCAAATACAAGCCCACACAAGCAACAAACACACTTTTACAGTATGTTGCTCCGTTGTGAAATAGGGTCATAAACACCATCATTAAAACATTTAGACACAGATTTAGATGCTACTTAATGTTAATGTTACTCATATTCTAATTACCATTCAAGAGGTATTATTAGTAAAACAGTAAAGTACACTGTGTGTGTGTGTGTTGAGTGTGTGTGTGAGGTATGTGTGTGCGTATGTGCGTGTGGGCGCGTGCTTGTGTGTGTGTGTGTGTGTGTGTGTGAGGCATGTGTGTTGAGTGTGTGTGTGAGGTATGTGTGTGTGTGTGTGCGTGTGCTTGTGTGTGTGTGTGTGTGTGTGTGTGTGTGTGTGTGTGTGAGGTATGTGTGTTGTGTGTGTGTGTGTGAGGTATCCTGCCCCCGTTGTCTCCTTGAGGACTCTGATACAGAAACCAACTTACTGGTGACAAGAGCCTGGAAGTGGGTGTAAGAAGAGCATCATCAAGGACTGGAGAGACAGAGAGACAAGGAGACAGGGAGAGAGAGACAGGGAGAGACGGGGAGAGAGAGAGAGGGAGAGAGAGAGACAGGGAGACAGGGAGAGAGAGACAGGGAGAGAGAGACAAGGAGACAGGGAGAGAGAGACAAGGAGACAGGGAGAGAGAGACAGGGAGACAGGGAGAGAGAGACAGGGAGACAGGGAGAGAGAGAGAGAGAGAGAGAGAGAGAGAGACAGGGAGAGAGAGAGAGAGACAGGGAGAGAGGGAGAGGGAGAGACAGAGAGAGACAGGGAGAGACAGAGAGGGAGAGAGTGTACATCTCTATGACTGGGAGAAACAGACACAGTGTGTGTGTACATCTGTGGATGTGTGTGTGTGTGTGTGTCTGTGTGTGTGTGTGTGTGTGTGTGTGTGTGTGTGTGTGTGTGTGTTGTAGTGGGAGAAGAGGTGGGGTGAGGTCTGCTGTGTGTGTCTGAGCCGGGTTCTAACTGGCGTCAGGGTAGGCTTCAGTTTGAAGAGCTGCTGACATCTCCCTCCCCCCACCATCCTCCCCCCTCTCCTCTCACCCTCCACCTTACACAGCCCTCCAGCCAGCCACCTCCCTTCTACTCCCCCCTCTCCTCCCCCCCACCTCACACAGCCCTCCAGCCAGCCACCTCTCTTCTACTCCCCCCCTCCTCCCCCCCACCTCACATAGCCCTCCAGCCAGCCACCCCCTTCTACTCCCCCCTCTCCTCCCCCCCTCCTCCCCCCCACCTCACATAGCCCTCCAGCCAGTCTACTCCCCCCTCTCTTCTCCCACTTCTCCACCTCACATAGCCCTCCAGCCAGCCACCCCCCTTCTACTCTCCCCTCTCCTCTCCCCTCTCCTCCCCCCCTCCTCCCCCCTCTTCTCCCCCCCCCTCTGGGCAGCCTTCCACCAAGGTGCCTTCCAGGATCACAGCTGTCCTGGGCACCAGTTTGAACTCCTCAGTGGTTCTCCCCATTCAGAGCAGTCAGGACTGGAGAGTGTGGGAGGGGCTGATGTTTTCCTGTAAATGTCAGACGTGTCCTTATGTGGTCATGCGTGCTTATCTTCAGCCACATCCTGTACCTCCAACATACCAGCAACATACAGTGTGTGTCTTGTAGACGTAGAATATCTTGACAAACTTTTGTTTTATCTTGATGTAAAAATGTTGTCTTGATGACCCAATTAGAAGCTGGATCTGAAATACTGACGGCCCTGTCCTGTGAGCTGATAGGCTGAGGAGGTGGCCTGTACTGAACAGCTAAACTGTATTTAGTTTGAGTGGCTTACAGGCAAAACAGAATTAAGACAGTCAGTTCTCAAATCTCATGAACCCTGGAAACTGGCTTGGCGATTTAATAAATGTCTGGTGAATTATCCTTAAAAGTTAATGTTACAAACTTTTTGGGGGGATTGTATTGTAACAACATTTCGCAGCATTTATAGTGTTGGACTTTTAATAATTATAATAATAATCCATTTTATTTGGAAGGCGCCTTTCTCAACACTCAAAGATGCTGTACACAAATGAGATAAAAGAACACATCAACAACAAACATCAATATTAATAAATAAAAATAAATAAAAACACACAAAATAAGAACAATTACAATGGATTACTTTAAGACTGAAGCTGTGCTATTAAGTGGTAAAACTGTCTTAAGGAATTAGTTAATGTGTGTTTTGTGGGCAAGTATTTGAATAGATAACCTGAGGAGGAAGTGGATTGATAATTAACAGTTTGATAGTGTAATTAGTTTCACTTGGACTTCCTGCCTCCACTCCCACCATGAACTATTCCAGCAACTGTGGAGGCATTCCTGAACTGACGTCAAGTGGGAAGGACTCGGGCCTCGTGTCATGTGGCCTATAAATAACCTCCCCACTTCAGCTCATTCATACCGCAGTTCTGGATTATCAAGCGACCACAGAACAGCTCCTTCTCCGGGGTGTTCGACAGAGAGAAGACAGAAAGCAGAAAATACATCACATCTGCCGGAGATTAAAAACCTCGATTAACAACCAGTGAACAACCTGTTTAAAAACCATGAAAATGTCTGCGGAGGAGATGTCTCACATTCTTAAAGAGGGAGAACTGGAAAAGAGAAGTGATAACCTTCTCCAGTTCTGGAAGAGGAAGACGTGTGTGTTGACCTCGGACAGCCTGAATATCTACACTGACCCCCAGAAGCGCTGCAGGACCAAGGAGCTGAAGCTTCAGGCTATCAAGAAGGTGGACTGTGTGGAGAGAACTGGCAAGTTCGTCTACTTCACCATCGTCACCACGGACAATAAGGAGATTGATTTCCGGTGTTCAGGAGAAGATAACTGTTGGAATGCGGTTATAACTATGGCTTTGATAGATTTCCAAAACAAAAAAGCCATCCAGGACTTTAAAAGCAGACAGGATAATGAGAGCGCGTCCCCGGGGCAGCGGGAGCGGCGCATGGCCAGAGCACCCTGAAGGAACTTCAACTATCTGGTAAAGGAGACTTTCACTAAGTTAGAAATTCAACTGTTTAGGTTTTGGAGAGGTTTTTTATTTATTTAATGACACTAACCCTATTACATATTTGATTAGACCCGTTGTTAATTATTTACAATAGTTTTTAATAGCCAACATTTAAGGCAGTTCCAACACAAGGCTAAAATCTAAATAGACAAAATGATTCAATATGAAATGACATTGAACATGACATTAAATATGAATGTTTTTTCTTTTTAACAGTGTCGGCATGGATTATGATCACTGGGACCAAAAGAAGAAGGAAGCCACGCGCACGAACACGTGACCGCTAAACGCTTTTAAGACTGATGTTTTAAAAAGCCACTTAAGACTGAATCTTTGAACATTCAAATATTTCAAGTGTGCTTTTTTTGGAGTCTTGCTCCTCAAATTACCTTCAACATGTGTTAATTTATTGGTTCCAGAACTGAGTGTTTTGGATGTGTGTATGTTGTTTAAATTATTTGCTATTTTAGTGTGTATTTATTTGAATAAATATTCTGAAATGTTTTGACAATATACAACAATTTGTGTTTTTATTGCTGATCACTCTTATAACACAAAAAAAGATAAATAATTACATACAAAAAACAATCTTTCTATAAATCTAGACAGGGTTGCCATCCCCATTTTAAAAGTAGTGGATTTGTCAAAATATCCAAGTATGTGTAAGGCTTCTCCCCAGCATGTTCATTAAAAGAGGTATGAAGTCTCATACTTCAAGTCTAATATGGTTTTAATGAAAATAGTTGAAAAAGGTTTACAGAGCTCTGGGTCGAATATAGTGTCCCTAAGGTTGGTTCACAAAGTCCAACTGGCTGTCTCTCCCTGACCTGTTTGGATAAAATAAAAAAACAGGTTAAAACATTGGCAAACATGGTTGTCTTAACAACAATGACATTAAGGAGGGAGGAAGTTTGTAATACGGACACAAATGCAACTATAACTGACGTGTTCTGTCTCAGATCAGCTCTCCCTTCATGAATTTCATTTGCTTATCTACCAAATTGCATCTTCATTGTTTTTAATTACATTGAACTGATAATAAAATAAATCAAATTAATCAACTACATAGTTAAGAAGAATGTGTTCAACATCACTTTCTATTGCTGACATACAGTATATGTTTTCTCAAAACTAACCTATTTATCCTGTTTATCATGAGCTATTCAGCCTATTACAAGGGGTTTAAGGGGGCAGCTGGCAGCATGAAAAACTATCATTAACACAGTTATCTGAACTAAAAATCCCATCATGTCACATGGCAATGAAAAGCAGTACATTGTTCCACTGTTATTACATTGTTATTCAACTTTTTAACAGTTATTACCACATTGTTACATTGTTATTACGTTGTTATTACACTTTTTACCAGTTATTACCACATTGTTACACTGTTATTACGTTGTTATTACACTTTTTACCAGTTATTACCACATTGTTACATTGTTATTACGTTGTTATTACACTTTTTACCAGTTATTACCACATTGTTACATTGTTATTACGTTGTTATTACACTTTTTACCGGTTATTACCACATTGTTACACTGTTATTACGTTGTTATTACACTTTTTACCAGTTATTACCACATTGTTACATTGTTATTACGTTGTTATTACACTTTTTACCAGTTATTACCACATTGTTACACTGTTATTAAGTTATTGTTACACTTTATACCACTTATTACTATACTGTTACACTGTTATTACGTTGTTATTGAACTTTTTACCAGTTAGTACTACAATGTTATACTGTTATTATGTTGTTATTAAACTTTTTACCAGTTATTACCACACTGTTACACTGTTATTACGTTGTTATTAAACTTTTTACCAGTTAGTACTATGGTGAAAAGTAATATTGCCGTGGCAATACTGGCAATACTGACGATGGCAGCCCTGAATCTACACCAGTGACATCATTGAGCACAGCTCTTCCTCTCCTCTGTCTGAAACTCTAACCAGAGTTATGAGAAGTGCAGGAGGGCCAGGAAAGTCCCTCTCCATGCTGCACCTGGGGCCCCATGCCGGCAGATCTTAGTGTTTCTTTTACGACTGATAAGAACAGAGATGACCTCCCTGTCCTGGTGTCAGGAGCCGTCGGTGTTTTTGAACATCTTTACCAGCAGGGTGTGGTTAGATCAAGGACACTTTGTGTGGGAGTTTCCTGTCAAACAGTCACAGAGCTCAAACAAACCTGTGGAACTGAGTCCAACTAAATGACACACAATCCATCATCAAGCCTTTAAATAAATATAATAGATTTATATAAATTTTATTTTCAGAAATACAATTTTAAAAAATCATGCGGCAAACACTAAAATGCTTTTGTTTGACAATATACTTCATTTCGTTACCCTGTACTTGTACGTGTGTAACTATATTACAGTTGAATCTAATCTAATACAGTAGGCATGTATGATATCTGTGTAATGTGTGATCTACAGTATGCGTGATATTATTTGATATTGTTGAGCACCCATGATTTCCTGACAGAACTATGACATGTGGCAACTTTCAGCTTCTACCCAGCATACACTCTGTGTTCCAGCCTTTGATCCTTTCTCATTCCGGAAGCTTCCCAGTAGAAGACTTGTGTCCCTCTGTATCTTTATGCTGAGGACACAAAGCGGTGTGTGTGTGTGTGTGTCTTTCCCGCTCTCTCCCACACTGTTATCAAGACATGAAAGGTTTATCTCATGACAATTATGCAAATATAATCAAAAAGGCAGTCCTGTTTAACACAGTCACTGTACAGTCCAACTATATTAAACCATCTGGAACATAATGCAGTGGTAGCAGCTCTACAGTGCATAACCTACCACAAAGGTACTGCCAGTGACGTCAAACTGGTGTTAGTTTATGGTTAAAGTGGACGGACGTGATACTGATGAAAGATTTTCCCAGATGTGATGGAACTAAAGCATGTAGGATGTCATGAATATTTAATTGACAGTGTTGATAGAACTGCAGTTTCAGCTCTCTGGTGTGTGTGTGTGTGTGTGTTTGTGTGTTTACCCCAGTGCTCTTCTCTATCATCCAGAACACGCCATTTGACATCACAGATGGTGGTCATGCTCCTTAGATAAACCCAACCCAACAATATTCACACATCAAGGAGAATTTTTTTTTTCTCACCTGTTACATTGCCCTAACCTGTACATAACTGCTCATTTAACCATTTCAGCATTCTTCCACTAATATGTACATAACTTATCTGAATGATCTGTACATAACTGCTTCTCTTGCACTTCTGATTGGACGCTGAACTGTATTTAGTTCCCTTTCCGCATACATGCGGAATGACAATAAATTGTTGAATCTAATCTGATCTAATTCCATTCATCCTAAAAGGACACCCTCCCCATTCAGGAAGCTGAAGTATCCAACAGTAACAGCTTATGTGATCACCGAGTGAAGCCTGACTTGCGGCCCAGCCTGTGTTGCATGGACACATGGCAGGGCCGAGGGTCAAAGGTCAAGGTAAGTTGATCTGGCGGCAGGCAGCGAGCAGAGGTTTCTGTTAGCAGCTTTGAAGTCGGATCACGCTGCAGAACACATCAAAGAACTCGCTGATCTGACGAGCCGTGGACCAGCGGACTCTCTCTTCCTGTCTATAAATACTGTCCTCCACACACTGACACACACCTCTGACACAAGAGACCACTAACACGCAATGTGAGGGTCTCTCTCTGCTGACCCCCGACCCTCACCTCTCTCTCTCTCTCTGCTGACCCCCGACCCCCGACCCTCACCTCTCTCTCTCTCTCTCTCTGCTGACCCCCGACCCTCACCTCTCTCTCTCTCTCTCTCTGCTAACCCCCGACCCTCACCTCTCTCTCTCTCTCGTGACCCCTGACCCTCACCTCTCTCTCTCTCTCTGCTGACCCCTGACCCTCACCTCTCTCTCTCTCTCTGCTGACCCCCAACCCTCACCTCTCTCTCTCTCTGCTGACCCCCTACCCTCACCTCTCTCTCTCTCTCTCTCTCTCTTTTTTCTGCAATTACCCCCCCGGGAGACTAATAAAGGAATTTCTTATCTCATTTTATCTTTGCTGCTCTCTATCTCTCTGTTTCTCTCTATGAGTCTCTCTCCCGCTCTCTCTCTCCCCCTCTCTTTCCCTGACTCTCTCTTTGACTCTCTCTCTTTCTATCTGTCTTGGTCTCTCTCACCTAAACAGGACATTACATTACATTACCACCACTTTTGTTATTGTCCTCACAACATCACTGATGGAGAATAAAGAACATCACACTGACCAGCAGAGAGACGCTCTCCCCTGGCGGGTTTAAACATCCCCTGCCAGCACACACACACACACATACAGCCACATTTTTCTGTAATTTCCTCACTGTGGGACAAATAAACTATTATTTACCAACCCTCAACCGGGTTTTGAAACCAAAAATCATTTTTTCAAAAATATAGAAACTTTACCCCCCCCCAAAATATTAAAAGAAATGTCTACTTTAACTTTATATTCAAAATATTTTTTCCAGTAGAAATATTTAATGACAAAAAAAAATGCTAATTAAATGTACTAAATAATAACGTTTTTCAAATTTAAGTACTTTTACCATAAAAAATCGATTTAAGTACCAAAATCTCCTTCCCATCTCTGACCTTCGATGATGCCAGCAGGGCGTCAGTAGGTCAACACAAGATGGATGGTGGTGAAGGATAGTGACTGTATTGTGAACGAGACATCTTGGGGCCTGCAGCAATACGGAGGCACAGGAAATACAAGGACCATGTCAGATATGAACTAGGAGACTCCAGTCTGCGCCACAGAAAGCTACAGTACTAAAAACACTGGACTGTTCATCACAAGTTCCCTGCAATACAGAATATTGTTAACTCTATTGTGTAGAGAAGTTTGACTGTTGGTAAGATGAATCAGGCCTGTGTGTTAAAACCCTAAAACAGTAGAAACAAGGCAGTGATATTGCTGTTGTGTGTCCTCAGGTTGGTGTGTTGAAGGTTGGGCCTGTCCACTGTGCTGTCAGCTTCTGATAGGCTCCTCCCACTCAGCCCCTCCCATGACCTCAGTCACCTCCTCACACATGCTCATATACCACAGTCACCCTGTCTCACCCTCTCTCTGACTGTCTCACCCTCTCTCTGACTGTCTCACCCTCTCACTGTCTGTCTCACCCTCTCTCTGACTGTCTCACCCTCTCTCTGACTGTCTCACCCTCTCACTGTCTGTCTCACCCTCTCTCTGACTGTCTCACCCTCTCTCTGACTGTCTCACCCTCTCACTGTCTGTCTCACCCTCTCTCTGTCTGTCTCACCCTCTCACTGTCTCACCCTCTCTCTGTCTGTCTCACCCTCTCACTGTCTCACCCTCTCTCTGACTGTCTCACCCTCTCTCTGACTGTCTCACCCTCTCTCTGACTGTCTCACCCTCTCACTGTCTGTCTCACCCTCTCACTGTCTCACAGATTGGAAATGGCAGCTGAATCTGCAAAAGCAGCAGGGTAGAGTACAGTACTTTAAAACATGAAAAATATACAAAATACAGACAGAATCCTATGAAAATATAAAGATAAAGATCTAAGAATATCAAATAGTTCAATAATATATAAAGTTAGTGAGAGTTGTGTAGAGTTTATAGAGAGTTTCTATAGCAGGCCTCTCCCAGGTGGTGTTGTACTGGCTCTCACATGCCTTCACCATGACTCACACAGTGTTCAGTGGCCTGGCACTCTCCTTCCTGCCACACTGTCCCACTGACGTGTGTCAGCACACACACACATGTCACGTCATGCCAGCGTCACGACAACCCCGGTGGTCGTCGTGTAAATACGACATCCTGAAGCCAAACAGCGTTCAGGCGGGAGTTTTCTGAGCTTCAAAGTTCAAACAAGTCATGGGGAAGTCATGTTAAACAGTCACACATCAACCATATGACATGAAATAGTCTTTAACCTAGCCTAAAGAGCCTTCTGGTATGTGTGTGTGTGTGTGTGTGTGTGTGTGAGTGTGTGTGTGTGTGTGTGTGTGTCTGTGTGTGTGTGTGTGTGTGTGTGTGAGTGTGTGTGTGTGTGTGTGTGTGTGTGTGTGTGTGTGTTTCTGTGTGTGAGTGTGTGTGTGTGTGTGTGTGTGTGTCTGTGTGTGTGTGTGTGTGTGTGTGTCTGTGTGTGTGTGTGTCTGTGTGTGTGTGTGTGTGTGTGTGTGTGTGTGTGTGAGTGTGTGTGTGTGTGTGTGTGTGTGAGTGTGTGTGTGTGTGTGTGTGTGTGTCTGTGTGTGTGTGTGTGTCTGTGTGTGTGTGTGTGTGTGTCTGTGTGTGTGTGTCTGTCTGTGTGTGTCTGTGTGTGTGTGTGTCTGTGTGTGTGTGTGTGTGTGTGTGTGTGTGTGTGTGTGTGTGTGTGTGTGTGTGTGTGTGTGTGTGTGAGTGTGAGTGTGTGTGTGTGTGTGTGTGTGTGTGTGTGTGTGCTCAGAGCTCAGGTGAGTGCATACCTGTGGGCGTCTAGCATGAGAGGAGGAGACACACAGTCTCAAGGCTGGCAGGACCAGAGCCTCACATCACTTCTGACACTTGCATTAGAAAAGAAAGAGAGAAGAGGGGAGAGAGAGGAAGTGAGGAATAAAGCCGGTACCCTGTCTCCCTCAGCTTCACTGTTCACCACACACACACACACACACACACACACACACACACAAATAAAGGCCAACACAAATAAAGGCCAACACATCCCCCTAACTAAGGACAGTGCCACAGTCTCTCATTGTTCCACGGACGACCCTAATGTTCCAACTGGCCTGTTTCCCTGACAACAGTGTTTGTTTTTGGACAGATGTCCATATCTGACAGCTGAGTCATGTTGAGGGAGAAGCCAGGCAGGTTAGTGTCTGCTGCCTCCTGAGATCATTATCAGCACCGCAGATCCTGAAGCAGTTTTCACTACGACGAACTGTGAACCCTACTCTGTGATGTCATCCAGGTCGCTGTCCAACGACCAACTAAGTGGAGCGAATGTCTCAAGACTGTGAGGTCAGGAGGTCAGGGGTCAGCAGGTCAGGGGTGTGTCTTCTCCAGTTTATGGTGTGTGATGTTGTTTAGTCCCAGAAGATTACCACTCTGAGGCCTCTCAGCCTCCTAGTCCAACAGCCTCTAAGCTTCCAAAATCACACTGAGCCTGTAGCCCCCAGCCTCTCAGCCTCCCACCTCCAATCCTCCCAGCCTCTAGCCTCCAACCTCCCAGCCTCTAGCCTGGAATCCCCCACCCTCTCAGCCTTAAAATGAGGGCCAGTGGTTTTGTGGTGGACTGGTGTGTTCCAGGCTCTTTGGAAAGAGTAGAATAAGAAGCTGGGCAGACTTGCTCTAGTGAAAGGTGATATTTCCTGGGCGTTAGGCAGAAGTGCTCTGGGTACATTTCAGAGAATCTTACGAATGTGGCACCTCCTCTCATGCCCAAGACCAAGGGTGTAGCAAACACACACAGACACACAGACACACACAGACACACACACACACTGACACACAGTTGAAAGGCTGATAAGCAGAGCTCATGTTGTGGAGGCTCAGCTGTCCATAGAGCCTTCAGACAGAGAGAGGAGACGCTGAGAGGAATGTGGAGCAGAGAGGGTCAAGGAGGGGGGTGGGGGGTGGGTGGGTGGGGAGGGTCGAGGAGGGGGGGGTCTGCACATGTCCTCTCTGGCCTGGCCAGGGTCGAGGAGGAGGAGGGGAGGGGGGGGGGTTCGCATGCAGACGGAAATAAAGAAAGGAAGAAAGAGAAGAGGAGATAAAGAGGGACAAGCGAGAAAGAGAGAGAGAAAGGGAACAAAATAGAATGACGTTAAAGCGATTTACATGGAATGGTTAGTCCTGGATTATCAGTAATTTGTATAAAAACAATACAGTCCTATGAATTCAAACTGTAGGAGGAGAATATTAGAATTGAGATATAATTCCTGTGGATTTAGACATGAAAAGTGTGTTTTTCCAGCAGTGTTATTCAGACCAGAGAGAAGCTAAACATTCAACCTGCCAAGAAAACGAAGGAGCCAAGATTATGGATGACTGTAACATCCAGCAATACTGACCACAGGAACAAAGACCTTATAAGGGCAGGAGGAAATCCTGCTACATTTCTATCGCTTGCTTGCTGAGACTTTTATAAGGGGTGTGTACGTTTGTGATACAGCGAGAGAGAAAGCTAAATACTCAGAGATTTCAAGACATTCCCAGACGCGCTAACAGAAGACCTTTCAGAATCTTTCAGCGCTCCGGCTTATCTACCAAAAATTCTTCACAACACTTTCTGTGTTTCAGTCATTAGAACAATCCACTGTCATGAGCTCTCATTTTTACATTGACATTCAGTAATTTATCAGACGCTCTTATCCAGAGTCACTTACAGCAAGTACAGGGACATTCCTCCCCTGAGGCAAGTAGGGTGAAGTGCCTTGCCCAAGGACACAACATCATATTGGCACACCCGGGTGTTCGAACCAGGTGCCTTTTGATTACTAGCCTGATGACCTAACCTAC
>CM059290.1:18974130-18976630 GCA_030340665.1 Neosalanx taihuensis
TCTCACCTTAGTGTGTGTGTGTGTGGGCTTCTCACCTTAGTGTGTGTGTGTGTGGGCTTCTCACCTTAGTGTGTGTGTGTGTGGGCTTCTCACCTTAGTGCGTGTGTGTGGGCTTCTCACCTCAGTGTGTGTGTGTGTGGGCTTCTCACCTCAGTGTGTGTGTGTGTGGGCTTCTCACCTTAGTGTGTGTGTGGGCTTCTCACCTCAGTGTGTGTGTGTGGGCTTCTCACCTCAGTGTGTGTGTGTGTGGGCTTCTCACCTCAGTGTGTGTGTGTGTGTGTGGGCTTCTCACCTTAGTGTGTGTGTGTGTGGGCTTCTCACCTTAGTGTGTGTGTGTGTGGGCTTCTCACCTTAGTGTGTGTGTGTGTGGGCTTCTCAGCTCAGTGTGTGTGTGTGTGGGCTTCTCAGCTCAGTGTGTGTGTGTGTGGGCTTCTCACCTCAGTGTGTGTGTGTGTGGGCTTCTCACCTCAGTGTGTGTGTGTGTGGGCTTCTCACCTCAGTGTGTGTGTGTGTGGGCTTCTCACCTCAGTGTGTGTGTGTGTGGGCTTCTCACCTTAGTGTGTGTGTGTGTGTGTGTGGGCTTCTCACCTCAGTGTGTGTGTGTGTGGGCTTCTCACCTTAGTGTGTGTGTGTGTGGGCTTCTCACCTCAGTGTGTGTGTGTGTGTGTGTGTGTGGGCTTCTCACCTCAGTGTGTGTGTGTGTGGGCTTCTCACCTCAGTGTGTGTGTGTGTGGGCTTCTCACCTCAGTGTGTGTGTGTGTGGGCTTCTCACCTCAGTGTGTGTGTGTGTGGGCTTCTCACCTCAGTGTGTGTGTGTGTGTGTGTGTGGGCTTCTCACCTCAGTGTGTGTGTGTGTGGGCTTCTCACCTTAGTGTGTGTGTGTGTGGGCTTCTCACCTCAGTGTGTGTGTGTGTGGGCTTCTCACCTCAGTGTGTGTGTGTGTGGGCTTCTCACCTCAGTGTGTGTGTGTGTGTGGGCTTCTCACCTCAGTGTGTGTGTGTGTTAATGGGATTCACACCTGAACGCTCCTCATATGACAGGGATCATTCAGAGAGTGAAGCATCTATGGTTTAACAGCTTTACAGTGTGTGTGTGTGTGTGTGTGTGTGTGTGTGTGTGGCCCCCAGTGGGATTATAACACACACAATCTTGCTGTGACAGAGGTGGTGACTGTCTGGCTCCCAACAGCACCTTCCACACCAGGGATCACCAACCCTGGTCCTCGAGGGCCACTCAGGGCCAATATCCTGACAATTCTAGATGTTTCCCTGCTCCAGTACACCTGATTCTAATGAAGGGTAGTTATCAAGCTCTGTGGAAGCTTCAAAATTACTCTCCATTAGAATCAGGTGTGCTGGAGCAGGGAAACATCTAAAACCTTCAGGACAGCGGCCCTCGAGGACCGGAATTGGACACCCCTGATCTAAAATGTTCAGGACAGCTGCTCCCTAGGACCAGGGTTGCTGACCCCTGCTCTACAGCTCACAGTTTCAGAATCATTGCAGTAATCACCTTAGTACACGTTTCTTTTCCTTAAGGCAGCACTGCCATCTGGTGTTGAGTAGAGGAATTACATCTCCAGTGTTGGTCTGTGTTGCAGAAGCCCAGGAACAGGAGTGTCCAATCAGGACAGTGGAGGACCAGGATTGGACACACCTGACAGAGGTAGTTTAAACTGACAAACAATAAAGACAGTTGGCATCAAGGCTGAGTCAGAGTGTTAATATTTACTGTAGTGCTACAGTATACCAACAACATGGAGCATTCACAAGCTCAGTAAGGTCATTCTCATTTGACAAAAATATCTGTGTACATGGCAGTAGAGCTGAAAACAACAACAAGCGAAAAGAAGCATTCAAATAGTCGCCTTCCTCGTGAGCTCTCTCTCTCTTCCCATTGGGCGGTTCAACAGTGGGCCGTTCTTCCAATTAACCAATCAGAAAGTCAGACTGGCCATTTCTCACACACAAGCACGCAGGGACTTCGCCTTGATGAATGAGTCATCAGCATTCAGCTACCTCTGCCAGATTATTAACATGAAAGTAAATCACCCAATAAATACATTCTGAATTTGGTAACACAGTGTGTGTGTGTGTGCTCCACGTGAATATATACACATTGAAACATTGATAATAATAAAAAAACTAGTTACTAAGTGTTTTACATTTAAAACAGAACTTTTGAAAGTGCAGACTGAAATACACACCCCACTAAACATCTGCACGTCCCTTTATCTTAGAACTTCATTTGTATTTCTTTATTTTTTAACCCTTCTTCCTTTTCTTCCACCAGCAGTCGTTCCATCATCCCTGATTGTACACACTGGGGTCATGTGACCCACACTGGGGTCAACTGAGCCACACTGGGGTCAACAGAGCCACACTGGGGTCAACAGAGCCACACTGGGGTCAACTGAGCCACACTGGGGTCATGTGACCCAGACTGGGGTCAACTGAGCCACACTGGGGTCATGTGACCCACACTGGGGTCAACTGAGCCA
>CM059290.1:18981630-19109130 GCA_030340665.1 Neosalanx taihuensis
GTGTGTGTGTCTCACCCTCATTATCAGACTGGGTGTTAGTGTGTGTGTGTCTCATCCTCATTATCAGACTGGGTGTTAGTGTGTGTGTCTCACCCTCATTATCAGACTGGGTGTTAGTGTGTGTGTCTCACCCTCATTATCAGACTGGGTGTTAGTGTGTGTGTCTCACCCTCATTATCAGACTGGGTGTTAGTGTGTGTGTCTCACCCTCATTATCAGACTGGGTGTTAGTGTGTGTGTGTGTCTCACCCTCATTATCAGACTGGGTGTTAGTGTGTGTGTGTGTCTCACCCTCATTATCAGACTGGGTGTTAGTGTGTGTGTGTCTCACCCTCATTATCAGACTGGGTGTTAGTGTGTGTGTGTCTCACCCTCATTATCAGACTGGGTGTTAGTGTGTGCGTGTCTCACCCTCATTATCAGACTGGGTGTTAGTGTGTGTGTGTCTCACCCTCATTATCAGACTGGGTGGGTTCAGGAGTGCTGCTGCTGCTCTCTGTGTTCTGGCTGCAGCTGGATGGTTGACTGCTGCTCTTCCTGTGCTGACCATTCAGCTGGGCCTGAACACACACACACCACACACACCACACACACCACACACACACACACCACACACACACCACACACACCACACACACACCACACACACACCACACACGTTTATTAACTACCAAACGCAGAATCACACGCAAAACAGCACGGGAAACAGAGAGAGCAAGAGAGAGCCAGCTAGTGTGCTGTGTGTGTAGTGTGCGTGTGGTGTGTGTGTGGTGTGTGTGATGTGTGTGTGTAGTGTGCGTGTGGTGTGTGTGTGTGTGATGTGTGTGTGTAGTGTGCGTGTGGTGTGTGTGTGTGTGTGTGTGTGTGTGGTGTGTGTGTGTTTTAGTGTGGTGTGTGTGTGTGTGGGGTGTGTGTGTGTGTCAGTGTGTGTACCTTCTGCCTGCTGCTCCAGCTGTGGTTGTATGACAGGCCGTTGTGTCGTCTCCTCTCCTGGGTCTGAATGACTCCATCCTTCTCAAACTGCACCAGGCACGTCTCTGGGTCCCAGGGTCGACTGCTGCACACACACACACACACACACACACACAGGTCAGAGGTCAGGGGTGGGGAGGGGCCTGTGGGCCCTGCATATGTGTGGTATTGTGGTCTGTGTGTGTGGTAGTGCAGTGTGTGTGGTACTGCAGTGTGTACATACTCCATGTGTGTGTAGGCCCACTCCTGTGTGTGTGTGTGGTAGTGCAGTGTGTACATACTCCATGTGTGTGTAGGCCCACTCCTGTGTGTGTGTGTGTGGTAGTGCAGTGTGTACATACTCCATGTGTGTGTAGGCCCACTCCTGTGTGTGTGTGTGTGGTAGTGCAGTGTGTACATACTCCATGTGTGTGTAGGTCCACTCTTGTGTGTTGGGGTCCAGGTGAAACAGTCTGGGGCTCCAGGGTTTGTCCCCACGCTCCCGGGCCTCTGTCCTCTGAGCTTCCTCCAGGACAAACTTCTCCTGGGTGGCCCTGTGCTGGTCCCTGTCCAGGATGGCACTGGTCACATGCTGCCACAGCCTGGAACACACACACACACACACACACACACACACACACACACACACACACACACACACACACACACACACACACACACACACACTCAGTATATGAGCAGGATAGCAGAGGACAGCACTTAACAGTTACAAAGGAGTTAGTAAGTGTGTGTGTGAGTTAGTTAGTTAGTGTAGAGTGTGAGACAGTCTGTGTGTGGGACTGTGCGTGGTGTGTGAGAGTGTGCGGTGTGTGTTTGAAGTGTGTGTGTGTCCCCTGTACCTCTCCGACTCAAACGCCCCCTGCTGGTGGATCTGGACCAGCTGTCTCTTGAGTCGGGTTCTGCGTATGTCTGGTGTTGGGTTCCACAGCATCTCCTGCTGCCCTGAACGCCTGTCCTGCAGAAAGACCTCGCCGTCCTACAACAACAACAAGGTCATCACCAACATGATCAACAACATCATGAAAATCTACAGACTTTAAGAAGACTGCCAGAGCACAACAGGAAGTGAGACAGCGAGCAGGAAGTGAAGTCAGAGAGCAGGAAGTGAAGTCCAAAGTTGGGTTAGAGGTGCAGAAATGGAGCGAGCAGACAGAGAGAGCAGTGCTGACGGCAGGTTCATATCTTACCCAATGACCATCCACTGTAGCCAGTAGCTCCTCCCCCATGTGGATCTTTCCAGAGATCTGATTGGTTGAGGAGGCTCCTCCTAAGAAGGGCTGGAGACAAGATGCACCAATCAGTACAAGACTTCCAGCACACACCAATCAACACACTCCTCAGCTGCCTCAAGTGTCTCCTATATTCCAGGACTTCACTTTAGACTTGTCCTGCGCTTTAGTGTGGGTCCTGTGAATGTGAAGGACTAGAGGACAGGACTGCAGGACAGGACTAGAGGACAGGACTAGAGGACAGGACTACAGGACAGGACTAGAGGACAGGACTAGAGGAAAGGACTACAGGACAGGACTAGAGGACAGGACTAGAGGACAGGACTAGAGGAAAGGACTACAGGACAGGACTAGAGGACAGGACTAGAGGACAGGACTAGAGGACAGGACTAGAGGACAGGACTAGAGGAAAGGACTACAGGACAGGACTAGAGGACAGGACTAGAGGACAGGACTAGAGGACAGGACTAGAGGAAAGGACTACAGGACAGGACTAGAGGACAGGACTAGAGGACAGGACTAGAGGAAAGGACTACAGGACAGGACTAGAGGACAGGACTAGAGGACAGGACTAGAGGACAGGACTACAGGACAGGACTAGAGGAAAGGACTACAGGACAGGACTAGAGGACAGGACTAGAGGACAGGACTACAGGACAGGACTACAGGACAGGACTACAGGACAGGACTAGAGGGCAGGACTAGAGGAAAGGACTACAGGACAGGACTAGAGGAAAGGACTACAGGACAGGACTAGAGGACAGGACTAGAGGACAGGACTAGAGGACAGGACTACAGGACAGGACTACAGGACAGGACTAGAGGGCAGGACTAGAGGAAAGGACTACAGGACAGGACTAGAGGACAGGACTACAGGACAGGATTACAGGACAGGACTACAGGACAGGACAGGACTAGAGGACAGGACTAGAGGACAGGACTACAGGACAGGACTACAGGACAGGACTACAGGACAGGACTAGAGGACAGGACTACAGGACAGGTCTACAGGACAGGACTACAGGACAGGACTAGAGGACAGGACTACAGGACAGGACTAGAGGACAGGACTACAGGACAGGATTACAGGACAGGACTACAGGACAGGACAGGTCTACAGGACAGGACTACAGGACAGGACTAGAGGACAGGACTACAGGACAGGACTACAGGACAGGACTACAGGACAGGACTAGAGGACAGGACTACAGGACAGGACTACAGGACAGGACTACAGGACAGGTCTACAGGACAGGACTAGAGGACAGGACTACAGAACTACAGGACAGGACTAGAGGACAGGACTACAGAACTACAGGACAGGACTAGAGGACAGGACTACAGAACTACAGGACAGGACTAGAGGACAGGACTACAGAACTACAGGACAGGACTAGAGGACAGGACTACAGAACTACAGGACAGGACTAGAGGACAGGACTACAGAACTACAGGACAGGACTACCTTGAGTTTGAACTCCAGCTCTGCTGCATATCTGGTTTTCTCACACTCGATGGTGATCTTTCCTCCCAGCTCCAGAGTCATGGTGCCGTACAGGATACCTGGAAACACACACACACACGTTACGCACGTCACGGTGATAAATGATCTAGATGACTGTCAGTTTGAATGCAGCCTGATGTGGTTGGTACCTTTGCAGTGTGCGTAGGGCATGGTGATGACATACTCCTCTTGTCTGCCCAGCAACAGCAACCTAGCCCTGCCATCCAAGATGGCCGACAAGGAGTTCCCTTAAACACCAAACACACAGGACAGTCACTATCTGAGAGAGAACACAGCACTCTGGACCCTACAGAACACAGCACTCTGGACCCTACAGAACACAGCACTCTGGACCCTACAGAACACAGCACTCTGGACCCTACTGAACACAGCACTCTGGACCCTACAGAACACAGCACTCTGGACCCTAGAGAACACAGCACTCTGGGCCCTACAGAACACAGCACTCTGGACCCTACAGAACACAGCACTCTGGACCCAAAAGAACACAGCACTCTGGACCCAAAAGAACACAGCACTCTGGACCCTAGAGAACACAGCACTCTGGACCCTACAGAACACAGCACTCTGGACCCAAAAGAACACAGCACTCTGGACCCAAAAGAACACAGCACTCTGGACCCTAGAGAACACAGCACTCTGGACCCTACAGAGCACAGCACTCTGGACCCTACAGAACACAGCACACTGGACCCTACAGAACACAGCACTCTGGACCCTACAAAACACAGCACTCTGGACCCTACAGAACACAGCACTCTGGACCCAACAGAACACAGCACTCTGGACCCTACAGAACACAGCACTCTGGACCCAACAGAACACAGCACTCTGGACCCTACAGAACACAGCACTCTGGACCCTACAGAACACAGCACTCTGGACCCTAGAGAACACAGCACTCTGGACCCTACAGAACACAGCACTCTGGACCCAAAAGAACACAGCACTCTGGACCCTAGAGAACACAGCACTCTGGACCCTACAGAACACAGCACTCTGGACCCTACAGAACACAGCACTCTGGACCCAAAAGAACACAGCACTCTGGACCCAAAAGAACACAGCACTCTGGACCCTACAGAGCACAGCACTCTGGACCCAACAGAACACAGCACTCTGGACCCTACAGAACACAGCACTCTGGACCCTACAGAACACAGCACACTGGACCCTACAGAACACAGCACTCTGGACCCAAAAGAACACAGCACTCTGGACCCAAAAGAACACAGCACTCTGGACCCTACAGAGCACAGCACTCTGGACCCTACAGAACACAGCACTCTGGACCCTACAGAACACAGCACTCTGGACCCAACAGAACACAGCACTCTGGACCCTACAGAACACAGCACTCTGGACCCAACAGAACACAGCACTCTGGACCCTACAGAACACAGCACTCTGGACCCTACAGAACACAGCACTCTGGACCCTACAGAACACAGCACTCTGGACCCTACAGAACACAGCTCACTGGACATGACCTTACTAGGAACTTATTGACAAGATGGACGTGAGAATGTGTATACCGTAGAACTTGGACTTGGCCAGGATGCTGCCGCTGATAGAGAAGCCATCTTTCTTGTTGCAGACGTAGAAGGCAGAGATGGGAGGGTGGTGAGACACCTGGAGAAGAGAGGAGGAGAGAGAGGAGGAGAAAGAGGAGGGTGGAGGAGAGAGGAGGAGAGAAGGGAGAGGAGGAGAGAGGGGAGAGAGGAGAAGAGGAGAGAGGTGGAGAAGAGGAGGATAGGAGGAGAGGTGGAGGAGAGAGGATCAGTGTTGGGGTCATGAAGAGGGAGCGATGTGGAAAAAGAGGTATGTGCTGTTTGAGTGAATGTGTGTGTTGCTAAGGTGTGTGCGTGCTAAAGCGTGTGCTAAGACGTGTGTGTGCGCTAATGTGTGTGTGTGCTTAGGTGTGTGTGTGTGTGTGTGTGCTAAGGTGTGTGTGCTAAGGTGTGTGTGTGCTAAGGTATGTGTGCGTGCTAATGTGTGTGAGTGTGCTTAGATGTGTGTGTGCTTAGATGTGTGTGTGCTTAGATGTGTGTGTGCTTAGATGTGTGTGTGCTTAGATGTGTGTGTGCTTAGGTGTGTGTGTGCTTAGATGTGTGTGTGCTTAGATGTGTGTGTGCTTAGATGTGTGTGTGCTTAGATGTGTGTGTGCTTAGATGTGTGTGTGCTTAGATGTGTGTGTGCTTAGATGTGTGTGTGCTTAGATGTGTGTGTGCTTAGATGTGTGTGTGCTTAGGTGTGTGTGTGCTAAGGTGTGCGAAGCCTCTTACCTGCTCTGCGATGTAAAAGGTGCAGCTGTTCGTTTGTGGGTGGAGCCAACAGCAGCGAAACGTCTCACCCAGGATGGGGTTATAGGGCTTCTTCAGACCCTGCAACACACACACACACACACACACACACACACACACACACACACACACACACACACACACACACACATTAACACAGTGGCACAGCCTGTTTACATTTACATGTAGTCATTCATCAGACGCTCTCATCCAGAGTGACTTACAGTAAGTACAGGGACATTCCCTCCCTGAGGCAAGTAGGGTGCACTTGGGAGGATCCCTAGTCTGACACCTTAACCACTGAGCCACCTGACTCCCTGTTTATTGCCAGCAGCTTGACTGGATGAACCAGTTATACCAGTAGAGCTAGCAGCAGATCCAGGACCTGTAACCTAGCATAAGCTAGTGTAACCTAGCATAACCTAGCATCATTCATTCCTATCCCAGCTACTTTCGGGCCGTAGGCAGGGTACACCCTGGACTGGGGCCAGCTAGTCGCAGGGCTGTCACACAGACATTGACAGACAACATAGAGACATCCATTCACTCACACAGTCATACACTAGGGACAATTTTTTTTCCACATAATGTCCAGTTAACCTACCTACATAAACTAGTGTAACCTAGCATAACCTAGCATAACCAAGCATAAACTAGCGTAACCTAGCATAACCAAGCATAAACTAGTGTAACCTAGCATAACCAAGCATAAACTAGCGTAACCTAGCATAACCAAGCATAAACTAGTGTAACCTAGCATAACCAAGCATAAACTAGCGTAACCTAGCATAACCAAGCATAAACTAGCGTAACCTAGCATAACCAAGCATAAACTAGTGTAACCTAGCATAACCTAGCATAACCAAGCATAAACTAGCGTAACCTAGCATAACCAAGCATAAACTAGTGTAACCTAGCATAACCAAGCATAAACTAGTGTAACCTAGCATAACCAAGCATAAACTAGCGTAACCTAGCATAACCAAGCATAAACTAGTGTAACCTAGCATAACCAAGCATAAACTAGTGTAACCTAGCATAACCAAGCATAAACTAGCGTAACCTAGCATAACCAAGCATAAACTAGCGTAACCTAGCATAACCAAGCATAAACTAGTGTAACCTAGCATAACCAAGCATAAACTAGTGTAACCTAGCGTAACCTAGCATAACCTTGGGTCAGAGGTCAGAACACAGCTCACCTTGGGCTTCTTATAGAAGCCGGACAGGTACCAGCGAACCACCTGTTTGATCCTGCTGTAGGGACTGTCCTCCAACACAGCCCTGCCACAGGGAGGAGGGGGGAGGATGGGGGAGGAGGGGGGAGGATGGGGGAGGAGGGGGGAAGGAGGGAGAGGTTAATAGATAGTGGCTCCTTGTACTGAATCAGAATGGGTTTTATTCCCCATGTAAGTTGCACAAACATGGAATTTACTGTGGCAAGATGGAGCAAACAAGGAACTTATAAGGCATTTAAATATAAATCAAAAGTAGTACGCATGTTGAACTAGCAATATTTAAGAATATACTGTCAGAGACAAGATTGATAGAAATAAAAATAACAATATAAACACACACAAGGATAGAATAGGAATATATATAAAAAGTATGAGTGTGAATGTATGCACTACAGGTGGGATGTTACACATTAGTACAAAAAGATCAGAGCCTGTTGTCCTGTGTCCCACATTCACAGTCTTATCCAGAGCGACTCACAGCAGGTACAGACACATTCCCCCCTGAGGACAGTAGGGTGAAGTGTCTTGCCCAGGGACACCAGGTCATGGTTCCACATCCGGTGTTCAACCGGAGACTTTACAATGACTAGGCCAACCCCCTAACCCAGTGAGCCCCCTGCCTCCCATGCAGGCCCCAGTGCATCAGACTCACTGTGACAGCAGGCTGGCGTGGAAGTAGTAATCAGAGAGTTTGTCCAGGAAGGAGCGTGGCTCTAGGATGAAGGTGGGGAGCACCACCTTGGACAGGTCCATCCCCGGCCTCAGCTGCTTCAGCAGGGTCCACATCAGACCCTTGTTCTCCTCCGACACCGTCTCTACCTGGGACGCCTCCCCAGCCTGCAGCAGAGCAGAGCAAGGTCAGCTATGTGTGGACGCTCTGTATCAGTTTAGCAGACGCTTTCATCCAGAGGGACGTCCATACACAGGGAAGCTAGACTTACATTTAGTCATCTATCAGACGTTCTTATCCAGAGAGACTTACAGCAAGTACAGGAACATTCCCCCCCTGAGGCAAGTAGGGTGAAGTGCCTTGCCCAAGGACACAACGGCACGGCCAGGATTTGAACTGTTAACCTTCTGATTACTAGCCCGACTCCCTAACCGTTCAGCCAGCTGTCTCCCCCAGCAGGATCAGACAGCAGCCAGAGAGATGCAGGTGTGCTGGGAGCTCTTTATCCACCCAGGAGAGGCAGAGCTGGGATACTGTGAGCGAGGGGGACCAGGCAGTCTCACCTCAGCCATCTCCTCCTGGCCCTGCTCTACGTAGGCTGTGGCCTGCAGGCCAGGAGACAGCTCGTCTGATTGGTCCATGTCACTCTCCTCCGTCAGCCGTCCATTCTCATTGGCAGCTGCGTCCCAGTCCTCGTGAGCATCGCGCTCTGATTTGTCAGAGGAGCCGTCATTCTCCATGTGGTGGTTTCCTAGCAACGCCTCATTAAACCTATCAGAGACGAGACGAGAGGCCAGGGTTGAGCATGACTCAGCAATAGAACCAACTAAGAACATGCAACCATTTCCATGTATTTATCACATCATGTATCTAAGGTGTCTAATCCAGTATATTTGTGTATTATTTGATGTGAAGCACTTTGGCTGAACTGAAGGTGTTTTAAAGGTGCTGTATAAATCAAACTGAATTGAATCCTGGAGTCAGTGATGAGATATGAGCAGCATGGAGCTGCTCGATCACCTCCCATCCAGACAGCATCACAGAGAGGCTCCTCAGCCTCTCAGAACAGCTACAAATAGACCTTCAGTGAGACTGGAGTCAAAGAATGTCTAAAAATAGCCCCCTAGCCCACATGCCCCTCCCCCTCCTGATAAGCACTACAGAGAGGCTCAACACAGAGGGGTATGGTCTGAACAAACACCGCTGGGGGGACTGGACACTGCCATGTCATTCGTCATGTCTGGTCGCCTAGGTAACCTCGTCCATTTGTCCTACCTAGAAGGGCTCTGAATGTCACCGTTGGAGATCGGTGTTGCTAAGGGGATGCACATCAAAGGATTGCGTAAACCCACAGAGACACTCACACATGAACCACTCAACATATTCAGCGTATCGAGTATCAGTGTCAAAGCTCGTCACTCAGCGAAACAACATCCGCAGGAGTGTGAGGGAGCAGGAGAAAGAGAGGGAGAGAGGGAGGGAGAGAGGGAGGGAGAGAGGGAGGGAGGGAGAGAGGGGGCAGGAGAAAGAGAGGGAGGGAGGGAGAGAGGGAGCAGGAGAAAGAGAGGGAGAGAGCGAGCAGGAGAAAGGGAGAGAGCGAGCAGGAGAAAGAGAGGGAGAGAGCGAGCAGGAGAAAGGGAGAGAGCGAGCAGGAGAAAGGGAGAGAGCAAGGGAGGGCAGGAGGCTTACTGCCACCAGGAAGCTAGCAGAAGTCCTACAGAGCAGACTCTTCAGCAGACACACAGCTCGTACCTCGTCCTCCTCTCTCTCTCTCTCTCTCTCTCTCTCTCTCTCTCTCTCTCTCTCTCTCTCTCTCTCTCTCTCTCTCTCTCCCTCACACCCCCTCCATCATTTCTGCCCAACACAGAACCACACAGCCACCAAAGACTCCCCAACACCCAACATCTGCCGCAGAGTCTGCTGTCAGATAGTGAGGATTAGATCAGCTGAATCACAGAGAGACTGCAGAACAGACACACCCTAACCCAGGAAGTCTGCCTTACCTCCCGGACAAACTGATCCCAGATCCTGCTAGAAAAACAAGCTGTTTCCCCCTGTCCTCCACGGGCACACTGCGTCCCCTTCCTTCACTTCAGCCCTGTCTTCGGAAGACAGAAGTGTGTGTGTGTGTGTGTGTGTGAAACAACGATATGCTGCTCTGCTGTGCCGCGCCTGCTTCCTGAAAGTGTGTGAGCATGTGTGTGTGTGTGTGTGTGTGGCTGCTGCACTGCTGGGCGGTGTAAGGTTAACATTCTCTCCAATCCTTGCTACTCCTCTGCCTGTCACGTGACCCAATAGAACTGTTCTGATTGGCTGAGGCAGCAGGAGACAAGATAGAGCTGAGGGCTGGAGGGGGAAGGGGGAGGGGCATAGAGGAAACAGACACCACAGTCTGCATGTTTTTAAATAGAAAAAAACATTAGCATCCCAGACCCAAGGCAGAAGTAATCTAGCACAGATGAGGTACTTTAAAGCAGAGCAAAGTACAGTAAAATACTCATCCAGGATGCAATTTTGACCCCACCCCCCCCCAAAAAAAAAAAAAAAAAAAGTAGTAGAATTTATTTTTGGGGAAAATATTTTTTCAACTGTTGAAAAACAACTTCTTCTCTGCAGTGCATGAACATGTGTTACTCTGCAGTGCCTGAACATGTGTTACTCTGCAGTGCATGAACATGTGTTACTCTGCAGTGCATGAACATGTGTTACTCTGCAGTGCATGAACATGTGTTACTCTGCAGTGCATGAACATGTGTTACTCTGCAGTGCATGAACATGTGTTACTCTCCAGTGCATGAACATGTGTTACTCTGCAGTGCATGGACATGTGTTACTCTGCAGTGCATGAACATGTGTTACTCTCCAGTGCATGAACATGTGTTACTCTGCAGTGCATGAACATGTGTTACTCTGCAGTGCATGAACATGTGTTACTCTGCAGTGCATGAACATGTGTTACTCTCCAGTGCATGAACATGTGTTACTCTGCAGTGCATGAACATGTGTTACTCTGCAGTGCATGAACATGTGTTACTCTGCAGTGCATGAACATGTGTTACTCTGCAGTGCATGAACATGTGTTACTCTGCAGTGCATGAACATGTGTTACTCTGCAGTGCATGAACATGTGTTACTCTGCAGTGCATGGACATGTGTTACTCTGCAGTGCATGAACATGTGTTACTCTCCAGTGCATGAACATGTGTTACTCTGCAGTGCATGAACATGTGTTACTCTGCAGTGCATGAACATGTGTTACTCTGCAGTGCATGAACATGTGTTACTCTGCAGTGCATGGACATGTGTTACTCTGCAGTGCATGAACATGTGTTACTCTGCAGTGCATGAACATGTGTTACTCTGCAGTGCATGAACATGTGTTACTCTGCAGTGCATGAACATGTGTTACTCTGCAGTGCATGAACATGTGTTACTCTCCAGTGCATGAACATGTGTTACTCACTGCAGCAGCTCAGCGTCAGTGAGAGGGGTGGACTGCAGCAGGTGCAGGAAATGGGAAGACTCAGAGGACGTGCTGACATCGAAGCCCTTCCCTGTCTTAGTGGTCAGCTTGTACAGGCTGGAGCAGCTGAGGGCCAGCTCCAGAGCATCCATCCAACACCGGCCTGGACAGGAGAGAGGGACAGGAGAGAGGGGGACAGGAGAGAGAGGGACAGGAGAGAGGGACAGGAGAGAGGGACAGGAGAGAGTGACAGGAGAGAGGGACAGGAGAGAGGGACAGGAGACAGAGGGACAGGAGAGAGGGACAGGAGACAGAGGGACAGGAGAGAGGGACAGGAGACAGAGGGACAGGAGAGAGGGACAGGAGACAGAGGGACAGGAGACAGAGGGACAGGAGACAGAGGGACAGGAGAGAGAAGGACAGGAGAGAGAGGGACAGGAGAGAGGGACAGGAGAGAGGGACAAGAGACAGAGGGACAGGAGAGAGTGACAGGAGAGAGGGACAGGAGACAGAGGGACAGGAGAGAGGGACAGGAGACAGAGGGACAGGAGAGAGGGACAGGAGACAGAGGGACAGGAGAGAGGGACAGGAGACAGAGGGACAGGAGACAGAGGGACAAGAGACAGAGGGACAGGAGACAGAGGGACAGGAGAGAGAAGGACAGGAGAGAGAGGGACAGGAGAGAGGGACAGGAGAGAGGGACAAGAGACAGAGGGACAGGAGAGAGGGACAGGAGAGAGGGACAGGAGACAGAGGGACAGGAGAGAGGGACAGGAGAGAGGGACAGGAGAGAGGGACAGAAGACAGAGGGACAGGAGAGAGGGACAGGAGAGAGAGGGACAGGAGAGAGAGGGACAGGAGAGAGGGACAGGAGAGAGAGGGACAGGAGAGAGAGGGACTTACTTACTGTAAGTCGCTTTGGACAAAAGCGTCTGCTAAATGAGGCATTATTATTTATTTACCCCAACTAACCCTTGATTTCAGTATCATTCTAAAGCATGTGTGGCTCTGGGCCTCTCAGAGATATCTCACCATCAGACTCGGAGGCAGCTCTGAAGATAAGGTAGTTACTGGGCAGAGGCTGGGTGATGGAGCCAACATTCTCTCCTTTAGGACCCTGGAGATCAAGTACACACTTTGATTTAGTCACAGTATCACTTGGCAACAGATTCCACCTCTCTGGGAGATCTACTGAAAAGATGTAGAATTTTAAAAAAGTGTAAAGAAAAGCGATTCCACACTTATTTTAAATTATATCCTAAATTGACATCAAAAGGACAGTTGAAAATGCAAAAGCATCTTGTAGATGTTAGAACAGAAAGTACTGTTAGATAATTGAAGGTCTTCTTAACAGGGGGAAACGCAGGCTAACCTTGATGGCCCATACAGACTTGTCCAGTGGGTGGTACAGCTTGAAGCAGAAGCCATCTTTCTTGGATGGCCTCTCAATCAGCTTGCAGGCGTTGAGCAGGATGGTTCCCACCCAGTGATCAGCTTTGGGGCTCTTGTAGATGAGCAGGACTCCAGGCTTCAGAGCACACCACAGCTTGGTCCAGCTCTTCAGGGAACCACGGATCTGCAGCAACCAGCACTCATCCTCAGTACTACTGTGTTTGAGCCTCTTAACATTTACACATAGTCTTTTATCAGACGCTCTGGCTGCACCAGTGGTAGGATTCTTGCCTACCATGTGCAGAAAGCCTGGGTTTCAATCCCGGTGGGGGTTTGAATCCCGGCCAATGCATTGAATAAATGTGTGCGCCTCTGAAATTTCCCCATTAGGGGACTAATAAGGGATAATTTCTTTCTTCTTCTTCTTCTTATCCTGAGAGACTTACAGCAAGTACAGGGACATTCCCCCCTGCCTGAGGCAAGTAGGGTGAAGTGTCTTGCCCAAAGACACTAACGTCATGTTGACACAGCCGGGATTCGAACCAGGTACCTTCTGATTACGAGCACGACTCCCTAACCGCTCAGCCACTTGACTCCCTTAACAGTGTCATGTGACAAGTCTAACCCTAACTGTGGCTGTGTCATGTGACAGACCTACCTTTAACCAGTCTGACATTATGACCACGCTGGGGTCCTTCAGAGCGCTGAACAGCTCTTTAGCTGCCCGCTTCTTCTCCTGACGGTAATTCTTCTTTTGGACCTGCAGCGCGCACACACACACACACAGTGAAATCTCCAAACATGATCATCCACTAGGGGGCGGTAGAGCATTTGGTTCCATCAGTGACAGCTAACACTATGTATAACGAGAAAAGAACATTCTCCAAATGACACTCTTATTCTTTTCTAAATCCTGAGAAGATCCCAGCTCCACAGATCCTTAAACACTGACCTCCTTCATCACCGTCCCAGAGGGATCTGTCCTCTGCATCCTTTCACCCCCTGACCCCTAACTGCAGACACAGGAAGTGATGCGTACCTTGAGAGACTCCTTCCGGGCCAGCTTTTCCGTAGGAGAGGAACAGTCTTTCTCCAGCCCATTAAACATCTTGGATTCAGACTGGAGAACACAGACAGAGGTAGGAGAACGTTGAGACGAGTGACACAGCACACTCCTACCCCTGTCCTTAACAGGACACATCCCATATCCCTAGATACCATAGCCTTGCTGTAGCCTGTATCCTAGATACCATAGCCTTGCTGTAACCTGTATCCTAGATACCATCACCTTGCTGTAGCCTGTATCCTAGATACCATAGCCTTGCTGTAGCCTGTATCCTAGATACCATAGCCTTGCTGTAGCCTGTATCCTAGATACCATAGCCTTGCTGTAGCCTGTATCCTAGATACCATAGCCTTGCTGTAGCCTGTATCCTAGATACCATAGCCTTGCTGTAGCCTGTATCCTAGATACCATAGCCTTGCTGTAGCCTCTATCCTAGATACCATAGCCTTGCTGTAGCCTCTATCCTAGATACCATAGCCTTGCTGTAGCCTCTATCCTAGATACCATAGCCTTGCTGTAGCCTGTATCCTAGATACCATAGCCTTGCTGTAGCCTGTATCCTAGATACCATAGCCTTGCTGTAGCCTGTATCCTAGATACCATAGCCTTGCTGTAGCCTGTATCCTAGATACCATAGCCTTGCTGTAGCCTCTATCCTAGATACCATAGCCTTGCTGTAGCCTCTATCCTAGATACCATAGCCTTGCTGTAGCCTGTATCCTAGATACCATAGCCTTGCTGTAGCCTGTATCCTAGATACCATAGGCTAGCTGTATCCTGTATTTCCACACCATGACTCAGTGGCAGCTTCCTGGAGCTGTCAGACACAGGGAGATCATCTCTGCTGTTGCACCTGGACATGTCAGAATCAGACCCCTACAGCACTTCACTAGGGTGAGCCTCAGAGTGCTGCCTGACCCGTAGATCACATGATCCAGCTAACTGGACACTGCAGATGAGCAGCCCGTTCAGAGGAGAAGCGCTTCTGTGACTGTTCAATAAGACTGATGTTCAGTTTCAAGCAGGAAGCCTGGTGAACCTGAGCATGAAGATGAATCCCCTAGTAGGTTTGTTATCAGTGGCTGTAGGGCTGTGAGGCCCTTCTTAGTGGACCCGGTTCTGGGGGTTTGGACTTATGTGTGATTCATGCATCTGGCCCACAGGCCCACACACACAGAAGACAATAGGACATCCCAGAGCCCAGCCCCTTGTGTGGGGCAGGGGAGAGAGATGCTGGTCTGTGCCCAGGCTCCTATTGTCCCGAGCAGTGAAGAGCCTCTGGAGCAGACCAGCTGCAGCTCTGACACACTTCACACACAAACACACGATCCTGCGTTAGGAGGACAGAGGGTCTCACATACTTCACACACGATCCTGCGTTAGGAGGACAGAGGGTCTCACATACTTCACACACGATCCTGCGTTAGGAGGACAGAGGGCCTCACACACAAACACACGATCCTGCGTTAGGAGGACAGAGGGCCTCACACACAAACACACGATCCTGCGTTAGGAGGACAGAGGGCCTCACACACAAACACACAAGCCTGCATTAGGAAGGGACAGAGGGCCTCACACACAAACACACAAACACACGATCCTGCGTTAGGAGGACAGAGGGCCTCACACAATCACACAAGCCTGCATTAGGAAGGGACAGAGGGCCTCACACAAACACACAATCCTGCGTTAGGAGGACAGGAAACCTCCCAATCTGTACCCGCCGGAAAGTTCTAACGATCTGCTGTGAAGCATCATTATTGCTGAGGCGGAAGGGTAGCTGAGCTGGATGTGACAGGATTGAACACAGCGGCTGGTGGGGGCGGCAGGGTAAGTGTGAGCTGGACGGGGCTGCAGGCGTTCTGACGGGTAGCTGTCAAGGGTGTACAGCCGTGCATGTGGAACGCTGGCCCAAGCGACCAATGAAATGCTCGGAGGAAAACAAACCAGCCAATGACAGCGAGTCTTAGAGCCCAGTGTTTGAATCAAGATCTGCTTACCTTGCTGCTGGGAGACTGGGCGGGGCTAAGGTCATCACTCAGCATTGATAGGCCATTCCTCTCCGACTCACTTCCTGGTGATGGAGAACAACACATTAACTGTGAGTACACGGTGTTAACTCCAACTAAATAAAACACACTGAACACTCCAGACAACTTACACAGCAAGACAGTAAAAACACTGCAGGTACGATGAAAATACATCTACATTTATTCATTTAGCAGATGCTTTTATCCAAAGCAACTTCCAAGAGAGAGCGTCTGAAGACATTCCAGACGACCATACTTAACTTACTCTTAGATTCTTATTTTCATATTTTTATAGGCTTCTTTCGATCTTGTATATTTTGTATTTTAAATTGTACTGTGAGTGCTGTACTGTACCCTGCAGAGGTCACCACTGGTACAGTACCTGGACTGAGAGGGTAAAGGTCACTGTCGCCGCCGTAGGACAGGTTCCGGGTCAAAGTGCGGGGGTCGATCTTAGGCGGGGAGGTGGAGGTGGGACACAGGGATAACCTCCGATGGAACAAGTTCTCCTCCTTCATCTTGTCTGCCTTCTTGTCCTCTGGAGGAGGAGGAAAGAGGGCGGAGGAAAGAGGGAGGGAGGAGAAGATAGAACACAATCAATCCAAACAGTTACACATTTCAAGTACGATTAACTAAAGAATGAGTCCCCTTGATCCTCCTGAATGTGTACACCTACACAGAACTGGTCCATCTCTATGAGACGCTCTCTCTCTGCTCTGGTCTCTCTCTCTGGTCTCTGCTCTCTCTCTGCTCTCCTCTCTCTGCTCTCTCTCTCCGCTCTCTCTGGTCTCTCCTCTCTCTATCTGGTCTCTCCTCTCTCTCTGCTCTCTCTCTCTGGTCTCTCCTCTCTCTCTCTGGTCTCTCCTCTCTCTCTCTGCTCTCTTTCTATCTCTGGTCTCTCCTCTCTCTCTGGTCTCACCTCTCTCTCTCTCCTCTCTCTCTGCTCTCTCTGGTCTCTCCTCTCTCTCTCTGCTCTCTCTATCTCTGGTCTCTCCTCTCTCTCTCTGGTCTCTCCTCTCTCTTTCTCCTCTCTCTCTCTGGTCTCTCTCCTCTCTCTCTCTCCTCTCTCTCTCTGGTCTCTCCTTCTACACAGACAGGCTCCAGACCCCGCAGGAGGAAGCTAACACGTCACTCAGCTCACACAATGGGACAGTATGTGTCAGTGACAGACCATCCTCACACCACCAGAGTATGTGAGACACACACAGATCCTTAAACTCTGTCCCTGCCTCAGCCGAGGCCTCCCTCCCCCCCAGCCCTGGCCTCCCTCCCCCAGCCGAGGCCTCCCTCCCCCAGCCGAGGCCTCCTCCCCCAGCCCTGGCCGCCCTCCCCCAGCCCTGGTCACCATGTCCAGCAGCAGCCTCCATGTCTGGGAGAGCCGGTCAGACATGAGGACCCCCCCCCCCCGACAGCGCCTTCCACTGGTCACCAGCCTGGAGTCTGACTCTCACACATGGGGCCCGCGCCTTCTCAGACACAACACTCTCTCTCTTCCACACACACGCCCACACACACACACGTAACTGTTACTCTCTTGTGCGGCTTTGATGAAGCTGAGATATGTGTGTCTGCCTCACACAGCAGCAAGCATTCATTTGATGAATGAAGGGCTATTAAGCATCTTTAAAATAAATAAACGATAATCCGGTTTTCCGGTTCTACAGAGTGGCGTCCCATCACCATTAGTGACTGATCCCTGTGAGGATCCTCCACAGCTCTGAAGCCACGCTGCTGCTGCTGTTAGCATCGGTCCGTCTGCCACCGCTAAAGCAGTTAGCTTCATAACAGGGACTGCATCCGGTATGACAGCAGTCTGGCTCCTCACATGATGTGCTGTCCAGGGAGGTGAGGCTCCTCACATGATGTGCTGTCCAGGGAGGTGAGGCTCCTCACATGATGTGCTGTCCAGGGAGGTGACAGGTGAGGCTCCTCACATGATGTGCTGTCCAGGGAGGTGACAGGTGAGGCTCCTCACATGATGTGCTGTCCAGGGAGGTGACAGGTGAGGCTCCTCACATGATGTGCTGTCCAGGGATGGACAGCATCCATGCATGTTAGGTTGCTGGCTCAGAAAAGCACATTTAGTACCATGAGCCCCTAATCCCTGCATTAGAATTCATACTGTGACAGGGAGACTTAGACGGATTTACTGGACAGCAGTGTGTGTGTGTGTGTGTGTGTGTGTGTGTGTGTGCGTGTGTGTGTGTGTGGATCCCGTGTGGCGAGGGTTCTCAGGTTCTGCACCCCCTGTCCTACATGGCCTCTCCCTCTCTGTTACCCTACTGCTGTGACTCATTCTGCACCCCCTGTCCTACATGGCCTCTCCCTCTGTTACCCTACTGCTGTGACTCATTCTGCACCCCCTGTCCTACATGTCCTCTCCCTCTGTTACCCTACTGCTGTGACTCATTCTGCACCCCCTATCCTACATGGCCTCTCCCTCTGTTACCCTACTGCTGTGACTCATTCTGCACCCCCTGTCCTACATGTCCTCTCCCTCTGTTACCCTACTGCTGTGACTCATTCTGCACCCCCTATCCTACATGGCCTCTCCCTCTGTTACCCTACTGCTGTGAGTCATTCTGCACCCCCTTTCCTACATGTCCTCTCCCTCTGTTACCCTACTGCTGTGACTCATTCTGCACCCCCTGTCCTACATGGCCTCTCCCTCTGTTACCCTACTGCTGTGAGTCATTCTGCACCCCCTGTCCTACATGGCCTCTCCCTCTGTTACCCTACTGCTGTGAGTCATTCTGCACCCACTGTCCTACATGGCCTCTCCCTCTGTTACCCTACTGCTGTGAGTCATTCTGCACCCCCTGTCCTACATGTCCTCTCCCTCTCTGTTACCCTACTGTTGTGAGTCATTCTGCACCCCCTGTCCTACATGTCCTCTCCCTCTGTTACCCTACTGCTGTGAGTCATTCTGCACCCCCTGTCCTACATGTCCTCTCCCTCTCTGTTACCCTACTGCTGTGAGTCATTCTGCACCCCCTGTCCTACATGGCCTCTCCCTCTCTGTTACCCTACTGTTGTGAGTCATTCTGCACCCCCTGTCCTACATGTCCTCTCCCTCTGTTACCCTACTGCTGTGAGTCATTCTGCACCCCCTGTCCTACATGGCCTCTCCCTCTCTGTTACCCTACTGTTGTGAGTCATTCTGCACCCCCTGTCCTACATGTCCTCTCCCTCTGTTACCCTACTGCTGTGAGTCATTCTGCACCCCCTGTCCTACATGGCCTCTCCCTCTCTGTTACCCTACTGCTGTGAGTCATTCTGCACCCCCTGTCCTACATGGCCTCTCCCTCTCTGTTACCATACTGTCTGCAGTCACATGGCTCCAATAACACATCATTTGTGATGGGATGTCTTTTAATAGAAGCAGATTTGATGGTACGGCTGGGCTGCGTTTTAGAATACGTTCCATGTTACTTGCTAGAACAGAATAAAAGAATGAAATGAAAAAATGTACGTAAATGTAAAAGGACAGACGGTCATATAAAGCAGCTGTCTGCAGATACTGTGAGGGCAGAGCAGAGCTTTCTAATATATTATTCATGCTTTTATCAGGGAACAGACACAGACACACATGTGTGAGAGACTGCGAGGAGGAGGAGAGAAAGAAAGACAGACTGCGAGGAGGAGGAGGAGAGAAAGACAGACTGCGAGGAGGAGGAGGAGGAGGAGAGAAAGACAGACTGCGAGGAGGAGGAGGAGGAGGAGAGAAAGACAGACTGCGAGGAGGAGGAGGAGGAGGAGAGAAAGACAGACAGAGAGACTAAGGAGGAGAGAGAGACTGTGACGAGGAGGAGGAGGAGGAGAGAGAGAAAGACAGAGAGACTAAGGAGTAGAGAGAGAGAGACTGTGAGGAGGAGGAGGAGCAGAGAGAGAGAAAGACAGAGAGACTAAGGAGGAGAGAGGGAGAGACTGTGAGGAGGAGGAGGAGGAGGAGAGAAAGAAAGACAGAGAGACTAAGGAGTAGAGAGAGAGAGACGGTGAGGAGGAGGAGGAGGAGAGAGAGACGGTGAGGAGGAGGAGAGAGAGAGAGACGGTGAGGAGGAGGAGAGAAAGAAAGACAGAGAGACTAAGGAGGAGAGAGAGAGAGACGGTGAGGAGGAGGAGAGAAAGAAGGACAGAGAGACTAAGGAGGAGAGAGAGAGAGACTGTGAGGAGGAGGAGGAGGAGAGAAAGAAGGACAGAGAGACTAAGGAGGAGAGAGAGAGAGACTGTGAGGAGGAGGAGGAGGAGAGAGAGATAGAGAGGGAGAGAGAGAGAGGAAAAAATATATAAAGTCTAAAACCTGATCCCCCCCACCCTTCCCTGCTTGGGTAGTCTAAAAATAGAATTCCAGTGCTGCAGTGTGTGTGTGTGTGTGTGTGTGTGTGTGTGTGTGTGTGTGTGTGTGTGTGAGTACAGTATGACGCCCAGGGTGTGGTGCAGCTGTGCTCTGCCAGGCTCCCGTTTTACACAACACCACCCAGACACAATGACACAGTCCAAGTTTGACACACACATCCTGCTCCAGCCCTGGGGAACGAAGATACGTTGATTGACGGGTGTGAGACCCAATCGCATCAAGCCTTCAGCTGCAG
Organism: Neosalanx taihuensis; assembly: GCA_030340665.1. Lineage (NCBI taxonomy): Eukaryota > Metazoa > Chordata > Actinopteri > Osmeriformes > Salangidae > Neosalanx > Neosalanx taihuensis. The sequence goes on from CM059290.1 coordinate 19,002,111, forward strand.
GGCGGGATTACTGGTAAGCGGGTGTGTTGGGCGCTGCTAGCCACTCTATCTGTCTGTTGTTTTGTGTTGGGGGGGGGGGGATTACCCCAGATCAGGCTGTTTGGGAGGGAAGGGGAGGGGAAAATGCTCCAATTTTGACCAATCCCTACAGGGAGAGAATCCCTACAGCCCCTCAAATCCAGAGCGGCTCACGTAATTTTCACCATCATGACACACGCAGCATCTGAGCATCACACCTCCTCCTCCTCCTCCTCCTCCTCTTCCTCCTCTTCACCAACAAATTCTCTCATCCTGTTCTGTTCTCCATGCTGTGCTTGTCTGCATGAGGCCCTGTAAGAACCTCTCTCTCTCCGTCTCTCCCTCTCCGTCTCTCCCTCTCCGTCCCTCCGTCCCTCCGTCCCTCCGTCCCTCCGTCCCTCCGTCCCTCCGTCCCTCCCTCCCTCCCTCCCTCCCTCCCTCCCTCCCTCTCTCAAACATGTGCAGCCTGACTGGAGCACAGGAAGTGTTGGGCCTACGCTGCCCCAGCTTCAGGGCTGAGGTGGGAGGCACTGTCTCAGGTGGAGGGTTAAACAGCATCCATGACATCAAGACACATTACAGACGCTCTTATCCAGAGAGACTTACAGCAAGTACAGGGTCATTCCCCCCTGAGAAGAGTAGGGTGAAGTGCCTTGACCAAGGACATCATGTTAACACGGCTGGGATGCTTTCTGATTACCAGCCAGACTCCCAAACCCGGGGGTCGGCAACCCTGAGGCTTCCACAGAGCTTGATAACAACCCTTCATTAGAGTCAGGTGTGCTGGAGCAGGGACCCCTGCCCTAACCGCTCAGCCACCTGACTCCCCAGACACCAACACAGCGCTAGGAAATGCTAAGCTAATATTTCCATCAGAGATATGAAGAGTCAAGGAGACGATAATATTGACAGAGCAAAAACTAGGTCACTCAGTGACAACGGACAGGCTACAGCAAGCCTGTGCTGAGCACAGCTAACCTTCAGTTAGGATGTTAGGAAGACAACACGCTTATCTGCTCAGGGAGGTGTTTATTAACGTGTTTATTAATCATTAGTCCCTCTGGGAGAGAGAGCAGGGGGGTGTGAAGTGTTGTTGACAGACGTTAAACCTGCTCAGGGACAATGCTCCTAAGTAGCTGCTAGACACACACTGCCTCGCTAGGCTTCTTCCACCCAGAGACACTGCTTAGCTTAGCATCATTGCTGAGCAGTGAAGGGAAAAACTATTAGCAATATTGCTAAATATTAGCAGGGCTAACTAGACTGAGTGGAAGATTTAGCGCCCTCAGCAGTGTTCTGGAACTTTCCACTGCAACAACAGGAAAACACTCACGAACAACAAACTCAGAAACATGTGACGTTAAATACTAACACATACATGTATTATGAGTTGTAACACACAGAAGCAGACACACACACACACACACACAAACCAAACACTGATGACAAAAGGAGGGTTTCAGCAGTGAAGTACAGTGTTGTATCACCAGTTGTATCCAGCTGTGACTGTGCTCCCAAAATACTGTTCCCATATGAGGAAGCAGACGGGGCTGTCTAACAGTCCAGTCTGTGACCTTCTGACCTCTTCACTGTCACATGACGTCACACTGCGGTGACAGAGGGGACACATCAGGTGACGGCCTGTCTAGCAAAGGATACAGCTTCATAGATCTGGTGAGGGTGTGGTCCCAGTGTGTGTGTGTGCGTGCATGTGAGTGTGTGTGTGTTTGCAGGGAGGAAAACATGAAAAGGGAGAGACAAGGCAACCCCTTTATGTTGTAGATCCCTCGATCCCTCCATCCGTTCCTCCTCTATCCCTCTACCCCTCTCTCGCTCCATCTCTCTCTCTCTCTCCCCCTCATCCTCTCCCTCATCCCCAGACGAGCAGATTAATGGCTGGCCTGATGACCTAAATACTGTGTTGGGTTAGGGCTGTAGTCCCCCCTCCTAACACACACACACACGCACGCACGCACACACACACACACACACACACACACACACAGTCTATGAGCAGGATAGCCTTGGTACAGTGCTCTTAGTCTATGAGCAGGATAGCCTTGGTACAGTGCTCTTAGTCTATAAGCAGGGACATCTATTTCCAAGTCCAGACCAGGGTATATGTAGGTCTAAGCATACCCCAGTTCTGCTGGCTGAAGACATGGTCTGCAGCTAGGTGGCTAACCACACACATACACACACCCGCACATTAACCCCCCCCCCCCCCCCCCCCCCCCCCGCACACAGCTCCTCCATGCAGAGCCAAATAGAGCAAGTGCTGGCACTCGTCAATGTGTCTCAGCCTTGCCAGGGGAACAGAATCCCTTTGCAGCAGGAGAGAGACCATCCATACACTTGAGCTTCTGCATCAACCTTCATAACATGCACCTGCAGGGGAAGCTAAGTAGCTCGATACCCCCCCACACACCACCCCAGCTGGAGTGTTTACCCTGTGATGTTTACCACTCTCCCTACCAAGAACACGTGAGACAAACAGACATGTACTGTACGACCAAGAGAACACATGCTGTATACACTCAGCAGCACATGCATGGTTTAAAGGTTTAAAGGTTCCTGTATGGGGGAGGGAGGGAGGGGAGCAGAGCAGAGCGCATGTGTGCTTCATGGAACAGCGGGCCCTCTCTGTTTCTGATTGGTCCTCGCGTATACAGCCCTTCTCCTTCATAATACACAAATCACACTTATCGCTGACTGACCGCTATACCCCCATCTAAAAATACCCTGCAAGATCTCCAAACTGCCTGTTGCCGTCAATGGCTGCTATTTTAGTCAGAGGTAGTGATAAGTGCTTTACATGGAAATCCAGTGGATGGTTCTGGTTGGTTTTTGTGGCGCCACTGCTGGAAAGATGCTTGACATCAAACACAGAACATGATGCCCACCCCCCCCCCCCAACCACTCTTAAACAGACCACAATGAATAAAAACATGAAGGTGTGTCTCTCTCACACTCTCTCTCCCTGCGTCTGAATATTCAGCTCATTGAAGTAGGATGTGCCTCTCAGATCAAAAGAGGAGCTTTAGGATCCAGCAGCCCCTGATTGAGGCTCTGCACTGTGCTCAGGGCAGCTGAATATCAAGAGGAAGCCTTCCTGAACAACAGGGGCTTCATATGCTCCACTGTTGCTTTCTGAGAGCTAATCCTGGAAGAGCTGCTGGTAGACACCCACTATCTCACTTGATCCTATGCTGCAAGAACGATTTGGGATTATTGAAATCCATAAATCCATCACTGGCTCTCTGGTCAACTGTAACACCTTAGAAAGGAAATATGTAGTATGTTGGGAGTCAGGTGGCTCAACGGTTAGGGAATTTGGCTAGAATCAGGCTAGTAATTAGAACCTTGCCAGTTTCGAACCCCAGCTGTGCCAACATGACATGTGTCCTTAGGCAAAGCAGTTCACCCTACTTGCCTCAGGGGGGAATGTCCCTGTACTTGCTGTAAGTCACGCTGGATAAGAGCATCTGCTACATGACAAAATTTAAATGTAGAAAGGGCTTCTTAAGGATTACAGCGTATTTACTGTTGGTGGGCTGGACCTCCCTGTCATCCCCTATCACCCTCTTCCATCCATCCATACACATCCATTTGTCCATTCATCCATGCATCCCTCTATCCCTTCCTCTGAGAAAAGCTCATGGGAGTGTTAAGACAAAGCTCACTCAGAAATAACAGGACTACAAAGTGCGTCCATCCATCCACAAAGATCCGTACATTTCTAAACCGGAGAGCCGTGTTTACCACAAAGACAGAAATGGACAAGTGAAGGAGTTAGATCAGAGTTCACAAAGCTCTGATTTTAGAGTGTGTATATTCCTGTGTAGGATTCCTAAAGATATACTGGGGGCTGGATGGAGTGTGTGTGTGTGTGTGTGTGTGTGTGTGTGTGTGTGTGTATAGGTGTGTGTGTGTGTGTTTGAGATCAGTCCAGACCTCCAATCTGAAGCAATGTAGACAGGAGATGTTCACCAGAGTATGAACACTAAAGCTCCACTGGTAAAGAGAAGCTGGGCAACAACAGCACTAAATAGATGGGGAACCTCACAGTAAACCCATGCAAATATGTATAAACCTTATCTGAACTGTCCATAAAGGGCACTTAAGTCCAGTCTGTGAGAGATTAATGAGAGAGAGAGAGAGAGAGAGAGAGAGAGAGAGAGAGAGAGAGAGAGAGAGAGAGAGAGAGAGAGAGAGAGAGAGAGAGAGAGAGAGAGAGAGAGGAGGGGGAGAGAGAGGGAGGGAGGGAGGGAGAGAGAGAGAGAGAGAGAGAGAGGGAGGGAAGGGAGAGAGAGAGAGAGAGAGAGAGAGAGAGAGGGAGGGAGGGAGAGAGAGAGAGAGAGAGAGAGAGAGAGAGGAAGAGAGAGAGGAGGGGGAGAGAGAGGGAGGGAGGGAGAGAGAGAGAGAGAGAGAGAGAGAGAGAGAGAGGAAGAGAGAGAGGAGGGGGAGAGAGAGGGAGGGAGGGAGAGAGGAGGGGGAGAGAGGAGGGGGAGAGAGAGGGAGGGAGGGAGAGAGGAGGGGGAGAGAGGGAGAGTGAGAGAGGGAGTGAGAGAGAGAGAGAGAGAGTAGGCATGAGAGTGGACTGGGTGTACAAGGTTAGTTAATGTGTAATTAACTGTTAAATCCTGTAACTTGACTTGAGCTTCACAAGCCAAGACAAACATGGGAGCGGCTGAATGGAAACGTTTCCTGATGTGAGCGATACCACAGCCTCTCGTGTTCTCAGCCCCACGCTGTGTGTGTGCTCTGAACCTTGCACTTCAAACACAGGACACAGAGAAGTGTTGCCGTGACGACATGTAGTCCACCCTGACATGTTTCAGGGTCTAGTGGCAGAATCTTGTCTCACTGCCAGAACTCCCAGCACCTGCTCTCCTGAGGAGGATCGGCTAGTCATGTCTGGATCTGGCCACATCAGCCTGTTCCCCTGAGGAGGATCGGCTAGTCATGTCTGGATCTGGCCACATCAGCCTGTTCCCCTGAGGAGGATCGGCTAGTCATGTCTGGATCTGGCCACATCAGCCTGTTCTCCTGAGGAGGATCGGCTAGTCATGTCTGGATCTGGCCACATCAGCCTGTTCTCCTGAGGAGGATTGGCTAGTCATGTCTGGGGCATGTCACTCTCTCACACGCACGCACGCACACACACACACACACACACATACACACACACACACACACACACACAGACACAGACACAGACACAGACACAGACACACACACACACACACACACACACACTCCATCCAGCCCTCAGTATATCTTTAGGAATCCTCCTGGAAAATTACACAGGGCACCTATTCATAGAGCTTTTCCATATATGAAAATAAAGGCTGTCCTCCAAGCACACTTGGTGTTTCCATGGCTTCCTGAGGTTTGGCTGACCTCCAGGCCAGGATCAACACCTGCTGCCCTGCTCAGACCCCGACACCTCGGACACAAGCTGCTCCTGTTGCTGCCACTTGAGATGGAGCGGTGCTGGAGAGTCACCCCAGCTCCTGTTCCTGCAAGGTCCTCGCTTAGCAGTGTGGCCACACAGACCAGGGCCACACAGCCCAGGGCCACACAGACACCAGGGCCACACAGACCAGGGCCACACAGCCCAGGGCCACACAGCCCAGGGCCATACAGACCAGGGCCACACAGACACCAGGGCCACACAGACCAGGGCCACACAGCCCAGGGCCACACAGACCAGGGCCACACAGACCAGGGCCACACAGACCAGGGCCACACAGACCAGGGCCACACAGACCAGGGCCACACAGCCCAGGGCCATACAGACCAGGGCCACACAGCCCAGGGCCACACAGACCAGGGCCACACAGACCAGGGCCACACAGGCCAGGGCCACACAGGCCAGGGCCACACAGACCAGGGCCACACAGACCAGGGCCATACAGACCAGGGCCACACAGACCAGGGTCACACAGACCAGGGCCACTGACTACCTCATGAACCACAGCTAATGCTCCTCGAGAACCAGACCATGGAGAGACCTACTAAGGAGAGAGACCTACTAAGGAGAGAGACCTACTAAGGAAAGAGACCTACTAAGGAGAGAGACCTACTAAGGAAAGAGACCTACTAAGGAGAGAGACCTACTAAGGAGAGAGACCTACTAAGGAGAGAGACCTACTAAAGAGAGAGAACTACTAAGGAGAGAGACCTACTAAGGAGAGAGACCTACTAAGGAGAGAGACCTACTAAAGAGAGAGACCTACTAAGGAGAGAGACCTACTAAGGAGAGAGACCTACTAAGGAGAGAGACCTACTAAGGAGAGAGACCTACCTTTCACCTGGGCAGCAGAGGACTCCACATTCAGAAGCTAACGTTGGCACTTCACCTGGAGAGAGAGAGAGTGAGGTCACTCCTACTTGTGTACACACATTATAAACGCACCACTTGCTCCCTCCCCTCCCTCCCACTCCCTCCTCCTCCCTCTCCTCCCTCCTCCTCCCAGCAGCTGAGCCCCGCCCAGCTCTCCAGAGGAAGAACTGCAGCACAGCCACACCAGCACACAGTCACACTAGCACACAGTCACACTAGCACACAGTCACACCAGCACACAGCCACACCAGCACAGTCACACCAGCACAGTCACACCAGCACACAGTCACACCAGCACACAGTCACACCAGCACACAGTCACACCAGCACAGTCACACCAGCACAGTCACACCAGCACACAGTCACACCAGCACACAGTCACACCAGCACAGTCACACCAGCACAGTCACACCAGCACACAGTCACACCAGCACACAGTCACACCAGCACACAGTCACACCAGCACACAGTCACACCAGCACACAGTCACACCAGCACAGTCACACCAGCACACAGTCACACCAGCAGTCACACCAGTACAGTCACACCAGCACACAGTCCCACCAGCACACAGTCACACCAGCACACAGTCACACCAGCACACAGTCACACCAGCACAGTCACACCAGCACAGTCACATCAGCACAGTCACACCAGCACACAGTCACACCAGCACACAGTCACACCAGCACACAGTCACACCAGCACAGTCACACCAGCACACAGTCACACCAGCACACAGTCACACCAGCACACAGTCACACCAGCACAGTCACACCAGCACACAGTCACATCAGCGGAGAGGGGATGAGGGGCGTGAGGGGGGGGGGGAGGAGGGGGGGAGGTAGGAGAACAGAAATTCCTTAGCCTGCCGTAGCTTAGCACAATACCTGAAACTGATACATATGCTAACTCTACCAAGCAGGAGGAAGTCTAACCTAAATAAGAAGTCAACTGAAAGAAAATCCCTGTGCTGACAGAGCTGGAGGGAAGAGAAAGGATGAAGAGCAGGAGAGAGGATGAGGGAGGGGGGAGGGGAGACATTAAGACAGGGAGATGGCCCACAGAAAGCTGGATGGAAAAAAATCCCTGATTCAAATGAATGAGTTGTTATCAAGCTCTGTGGGAGAACAGGTAACGAGTTCTCAATAACACTCATAATAAGGGTTTGTCTGCCCACCCTGACACACCTGACCTCCACACCACCCTGAGGTCTGACCTCCACACCACCCTGAGGTCTGACCTCCAGGCCGGTAAACAGACCTGCTGCACCCAGAGGCAAGGACACCACCCTGGGGGCAGAGCACAGCTTTGTTGACACTACTAGAACCAGTTGCCAGGGTAAACATGGCAACAGGACGATGGCTCAGTGAGCACAAACCTCCTGTCTGCCTGTCTCTCTGTCCTGTCGCTCTGTCTGTCTACCCGTCTGTCTCTCTGTCGACTCTACCTTGTTATATTGAAAGGTTAATCAGCAGCTCTCCCTCACCCCTGCCCCCCTCCTCCCTCCCTCCCCCACCCTCCCTCCCTCCTGCTGTGGCTTAATGAGGCCCCAGGGTTGGCTGTGTAATGAGGAGGGGGGAGTGTACTCTATTTCAGGGAAGGCAGGCTGATTATAGACCTCCTTTAGTCTGGAAAGAGGGTTTCTTTAATTTCTAAGTCAAGCTTCTCATCAGTCCATCCCCTCCAATCAGAAAGATGATTAAGTTATTTATACAGCTGGATCAAATCAGGTTGCAGCAGTCCAGTTTATTTGAGAGGGGGACAGGTAGGTAGGCAGAGGGGGGAGGGGATAGGGAGGAGGGGGTAGAGGGAGGAGGGTTTAGGGCAATCACTAAGTGCACTCCAGTACCTGGAGGACTCATTACTTCTCCTCCCAGCAGGAGCACAAGAGCAGCTTTTCTCTGAAGCCACCTGGAGCAACATGTTCCACTGTGGTCACAGCCTGCTGCTGCATTCTGGGAAGATGCACGGCAACAGCTGTACCTTACACTGGCCTAGGGGACAGGGCATGAAAACACACACACAAACACACACACACACACACACACACACACACACAAACACACACGTGCACACACGCAGGCCTTCATAAATGTGGTTTCAAACTCTGGGAGATCTGAGCTCCTTTCCCCTTAGTTAGGTTACACCTTGTCTGCACTTCCTCTATGCTTTATTTCTCTCTCCCCCGCCCCCCCTCCACTCAGACCCCAAGCCCAGTGACACAGCCACAGTCAGTTGGAATAGCACCAAAGTGCTCCATTACAGGGGCCTATACTTAGCCAAGTGGATGTTTTATTCACACGATTAACGTCCTCCTTTCAGAACTTTTATTTTACTGCCTCCGAGGGCATCCTGTTCCCCGAAACACTGGAGAGACTAGCTGAGAGAGGGAACTCTGCTCTCCCTCGACACATCTTGACAAACTGTCCATGACATCATGCTTCAGAGAGGAGCCACACCACAAAGCGCTGGTCTAAACCGCAGTGACAATCACTTCCTCTGAAGTTTAATCACAGAGGAAGAAACCCTGCTAGAATGACTCCAGTGCAACTCTATCACAGAGCGTGTCTGTGTGGATGATGATCTCTCCCATCAGGCCAACAGGTTACGGTGAGGCTGTGCGTTGCCTGCAGTGGGTCAGGTGACAAGGCTGGCCTGTGGAAACAAGCGGCGTGCAGAAACCTGAGGAGAGGTGGGCAGCGTAGTCAGCCTGCTCAGGATCACAAGTTCCCCTCTCAGTAACCTGACACACACTAGCAGAGACACTTTTGATCGTTTGAGTCCTTTCACTCTGTCCTCTCCAATGTCATCTCCTCTCTCCCTTCCTCTGTCATCTCCTCTCTCCCTTCCTCTGTTCTCTCCTCTGTCATCTCCTCTCTCCCTTCCTCTGTTCTCTCCTCTGTCATCTCCTCTCTCCCTTCCTCTGTTCTCTCCTCTGTCATCTCCTCTCTCCCTTCCTCTGTCATCTCCTCTCTCCCTTCCTCTGTTCTCTCCTCTGTCATCTCCTCTCTCCCTTCCTCTGTCATCTCCTCTCTCCCTTCCTCTGTTCTCTCCTCTGTCATCTCCTCTCTCCCTTCCTCTGTTCTCTCCTCTGTCATCTCCTCTGTCATCTCCTCTCTCCCTTCCTCTGTTCTCTCCTCTGTCATCTCCTCTGTCATCTCCTCTCTCCCTTCCTCTGTTCTCTCCTCTCTCCTCACTGTCCTTTCCTTGACCCCGCCTTCCTCCCTATACAGGCCTTCCGATTGTCTGCACTCTCATCTCAGCTACTTTTCAATCCCTCTCACCACAAATAGCAGAAGGTGCTTCAGGCAACAGAGAAGGTTTATCAGACCAGGACCAGGAGTGAGAGCTGGCCTGAAGCTCCAGTCAGTGTTAGACAGGAGTCCTAAGACACACGACTCAACAACGTTAGAACATGACCAGACCTCCCTGTCATTCAACATCACCACCACTTCCCAAACACACTGGGAACTGTCAAAGTGTGTCAGCTGATCATCACAACCTCCTTTTCGGAGCAGAAGGCACACAAACCAGCGTTAAGTTCTTAAAAGCTGATCTTAACGTCTCACACGAGACTTGAGGGAGCACAGGTGAGACCAAGCAGAAGAAGGACACCTGCTAGGGACGACTGGGGTCCATTATAGCCGAGGGAACCTTTTTACGACCGACTGCAAGGACAGTAGACTGTGCTTCCATAGCAACGGGGAAATGCAGTGCCTTTCGGATCCATTAAGGTGACGCTCTGGCAAGGGGTCGAAGTTCAACCCATCTAACAAGCTTCCTGCCTCGTCTTGTATGGTCACTGCTCTCCGGCCAGCTTGTTCCAGCATGTGTCTCTTGTCTGTCCTCTCCATAGGGACGTCCATCTTAAAGTGCTGTAAAAATACACATGATGCAGCTGCAACCAACCCAACCCAGGAAAAGCACAGGGTTCAAGGGTCATTCTAACACAGTGGTGTGTGTGTGTGTGTGTGTGTGTGTGTGTGTGTGTGTGTGTGTGTGAGAGAGAGTGGGTAGACTCTTCACTGAACAAACAGAAATAGAAGGGGAACCCTTCCAGAACAGATTTGGAACAAGGTATTCCTATGCAGAGAGTCCTCTGACATACACTGGGCTGATGTCAGGGTCATGGGTTAAGCTTAATTGGGTTTGCCTATTATCAACCAACAGGTGCAGCTAAATCCACACTAGCACACAGCAGCCATGACTGTGGTGGATTTGATGGTGCTTTTTTTTTTTTTTTTAGGTCTGACAACGTTAACATTGCTTTGACTGCTAGCAATTCCACAGGTTATTTTAACAGTTCCACTTGGACAGCTCTTGACAGGGTCGTCTCGGTTCTCCATCACAGCGAATGGGAATGGTTCCTTGTAGAAATGTCACTGATATTGACATTTCAGAGAGGGGAACCTGGTACTACTGACCTCTGGCCAGAACAGAAATGTTGCAGCTGCCTGTCGGAGCTTAGCACAGAAAAACACTAAAAAAAATCTAGAACAGAAAACTTCTGGTCCCAGAGGAAGAAAATGGCCAGATTTGAAAAAGGGAATGTTAGCCTAGATTCCTATATTAGAGAGAGACCGAGGGGGGGGGAATGTCCATGTACTTGCACTGAGGCGCTCTGGATAACAGCGTCTGCTAAAATGACTGAATGTAAATGTAGTAAGCAGTTGTTAGATACAACAAGCAGTTTAGGATACTCCCTTCCTGTTGCTACACCCACTGTGGTCTGACTGAAGCTTGTGGGAGATTCAGTCCAACATTTGCCAACCATGTACAACCTCAATGAGGTCGATTCCTTGTGTTCTAGAGTTTTCATCTCTACTTGTGTGTCTGTGTGTGTTTGTGTGGGACTCCCTGATCCCTGTGAACTGGCAAAGCTTTTGTAGAGGAAGACTCTTAATGAGTCTACATTAAAGACTTTTCACTTCTACAGAGTCTACATGTCATACTTCACTATCTTTGATAAGTGAATCTCAGTCAGGATCACCCAGCTCTCTCGCTCTCTCTCTACCCATCCTCATCCCTCCCTCTCTCTCTTCATCCCACTCTTCTCTTAACTCTCGCTCTCCCTCCTCCCCACAGCTCCTGCCAGGGCAGAGCTATACAGCTCAAGTTAATAGGCTTAGAGGCCAAGACCATTAAGTTACTCATTCATGATTAGCGTAGAGCCGGTGGCGTCTGACAGAAAGAGTGAGAGTAAAGAGTAGAGTAGAGGCTTCAATCAATAGCCTACATCCCTCTACACCAGTGGTATAGGCAGCACTGGTCCTCCAGAACCATATCATTGACAGTTTTAGATGTTTTCCCTGCTCCAGAACACTTGATTCAAATGAATGTTGTTCAATGGCACTAAGGAAGAACTGATGAACCTAATAATAGCATCTCCCCCAGGATGATCATAAGGATTCCTACTGGTGGACCTGTTGTCTTTTTGACAGTCCTAAACCTGCATAGGTTTTTGGTCCTCGCAGTCAGGTGCACTGTTGTTGTCGTAGCTTTGTTGTTCGCTTCCTACAGGTACACTACTGCCTGTCGGAGGTGCCTGCCTTAAATTTGTAAACGTGTTCATCTGAATGCTCTTATAGCTCTTCACCGGCACTTACTGGTTTCTCACAATGTATGTTTCATAATCTATAAACCCGCTATGTTTGGGGACAATCACGTTGTTATGATCAGTGACCAACGCTCTTTTGTAAAGCTCTCTTGGAAGTCGCTTTGAATAAAAGCATCTGTTAAATGAATAAATGTGAATCATTATGAGGCTTCCACAGAGCTTGATAATGACCCATTCATTAGAATCAGGTGTGCTGGAGCTGGAGGGAAACATCTAAAATCTTCAGGACTATAGTTCTCGAGGACCAGGGCTGCTTATCCCTGCTCTACACAGAACTACACTAGCACAGGATGGAAGGCAACATTCAATTATTTTTTTAGTTCACCACAAACCATCTCAATGAGCCTGTGGAAACAGCAGAAAGCACGACAGGGAGACACTGTTCTAATCTGCAGCTAGTTCTTTGTTTAGCGAGCCCTTGGGTTAGCAACAGAGATCTATCAGCCTATATCCAACACTGGTTTGGCCTCATGTTATTGACTGAACACAGGGGAGGTCATTGCACAATACACTCTCCACTCCAAATGCCGGCTGAGCCCTGAAGGCTGACTGACATTCTGCAGGGGTTCGATATCAGACCCTGATATTTCAAAAGCAGAAGGGTAGAATGAGTGATGAAAGGAACTGACCAGCTGTGTGATAAGGGACAGGGTGGGGGGCGGGGCTACAAGGTCCATCTATGAAACACAATGTTAAATCAGACTGCACAGATTTCCCCCTGCAGCCAAGTGCTGGTCTGGACTGAAACAGACATTTCTTTCATTGAACAACTGTGTTTAGTTCTTTTCAACAGAGATTTGGTGATTAGGTCTAATCCAGCAATCCTTGAACAAAGTTTCCCATTGTTACATTATCCAATACAGAAGCACACGTGTGCATATGAAGGAATGAAAACCTTAATAATTGAATTGATGTGTTTGTTAAGAAGACGGTTTAATCTAAAGCACAGGTGGTCGAGGTGGAGGCTATATGGAGATGTACTCAGTCATGCAGAAGTGTCAAGTGAGTTGCTGAGTGGTTAAGGGAATCAGGTTGGCAATCAAAACGTTGCCGGTTCGATTCCCAGTCATGCAAGATGATGCTGTGCAAAGCATCTCACCCTTCTTGCCTCAGAGGGACTGTCCCTGTACTTGCTGTAAGTCACTCTGGATAAGAGCGTCTGCTGAATGACTTCATGTAAATGTAAGTGAAGTCTTCAGGGACAGAGGGGGTGGGACTCAAACCCCTGATCCAACATAAACACACACCACAGCCATGGAAGTGGAACCCTGGATATATAGAGTGTGCAGGGAACACCACTAGACTAACACCTTCCTGTTATGAGCTACCCAGAATGCATCTGTCAAGACATTGTAGTGTGCCTGAAACTAATAGACCTAACGTAATTTGGGCACATGAAAAGTAGACCACCTGTAGACCACAAACAGACATTGCCAACATAAACACAAGGAGCAGCAAAATATCTACACCTAATTTAAATGTTGTGAAATAGATACAAATGACCTAGAGAATCTAATTTGGTCACGACAGCAACAACACGACCACTCCAGGTCAAAACTGACGCAGAGGAGCCCAACCTAACATGACCACGACATTTATTGCATGGTCATAAACGAATAATAATAATAATAATTTGTCTGTAATAACAACTAGCCACCTGTAATATAGCAGATTATTCTGCACCAGTAGAACCAGGTTCGTCATACTGTATTATACCAGATTATACACCTCCGACAAGTTACACACAAGTATAACTAACAGTACACACACACAGACATATCATTCCTACCTTTACAACTGCAATGATAGTTATAATCAGGTCTAATTACAAATGATTAGCGCTTAAAAGGATTTCTATACAGTCTGTTGCATTGCATCCTCGTTTCTCACGTAGCCGAATAAATGTAAGTTCCCACATAAGCAGCAGCCCGCTTATCATGCTGTAAGTCATTACAATAACACACTATACATCCTTATCGTTGCTCGCAGACATGAAAATGGCACAGCAGATACTAAATATACATTATATTACCGAAGCATAGGGTCAACAAAAGCATGGTATTAATGCAGAGCTCAGTCCTTCGCCTGGCTGTGTGTGTGTGTCATAATGTGTGTGAGACATGACTGGATACATACTTCACACCCATAGTAGATACTCACACCCATATATGTTATATATTCCTATTGTATAGTTGTCCTATTGTATACTATCCTTGTATATTGTTAAAATGTTTTCTCCTATCTCTGACAGCTTATTTTTTAAACATTGCTAGTTCAACGTATGTACGTATGTACCTGCCTACTAAATACCTAACATATTTATTTAAATGCCTTATATGTTCCTTGTTTGCTCTATCTTGCCACAGTTAATTCAATGTTTTTGCAACTTAACATTATGAATAAAACCCATTCTGATTGATTCTGGTTGCCATGCACACCAGTGTTATAGTGGCCGGCAGGTCTCAATGCTGTGGGCATCACTAACCTCTACATAGCAGCTAGCTGTGTGGTTTAATCTGCTCTGTATGTTTACCAAATATTGAATAAATACATAGATTAAGAAATAAATGCATCCATATAATTAGTTTAATAGTATTTTAGCGTAGCTTAGCATACTGTTAGTGCTAGCTAGCTAGCAATCCTACCATTGGCTTTTAAAAGCCAATGTAGAAAAATTATACTTTTTTATTATTAATGCTTCTTAAAATATTATTCTTGGTAAACGAAAAGCCATTTTATACTCACTTTTCAAAAAAAGAACCAGTCGTGGACTTAAAAACGATAAAAACCTCCACAGACTTTCCTTTTCACGGTCGGTTTACTGTGACCCTCCTAAACTGCCTCATCGCGTGTAGATGATCTGGTCCGCGAGCTGGAAGTTCTGTCGGTGGGAAAGTCTCGAGACCGCTCGAGACTGTTGAGTGTTATGGGTCTCTGGCGCCCCTAGTGGTAGACTAGAATGTTCACATTATGTTATGAGACTTTAGCGCCCCCTAGCGGTAGATTAGTATGTTCACACTGTTATGGGACTTTGGCGCCACCTAGTGGTAGACTAGCATATTCACATTGTGTTACGGGACTCTGGCGCCCCTAGTGATAGACTAGCATGTTGACATTGTTTAGTATGGGACTGACGCCCCTAGTAGACCCATTCATTAGCATCAGGTGTGCTGGAGCAGGGAAACGTTTGAAACTGTCAGGACAGTGGCCCTCGAGGACCAGGATTGCCCACCCCTATTCTAATGGAAAAACTGGTAAAGGAACAACCTATTTAAAAGCCTAGGGAGAGAGTGTGCAGCATTAAGACAAAACAGTTTTTTTGTACATGCTCCCACACAGAAGCCCACAGACACCTGGAAAAGAAAAAAAGTGCAGCATCTTTATTTCAATTTTGGTGTCAGATGGATAAGAAGACAATACAGCATCTTCATGTTCATCTTCTGCCTTGGACCAGCAAGATTTTCACTTCAGCATTTAAACATCTTTAAACACCTAGTAACCTAACATCAAACACTTGAGGTCCCTTAAGTAATTTGGCATTCTGTTTCTTCATACCATACAAGTGCTCTTTAATTACACATTAAACATATTCTACATTAAGGTTGTACACCATATAGACAAGTATAACAGTAAGCAGTGTAGTGGCTTTAAGAGGTAAGAATCCAGTAGAATCACAGTTCTAAAACAAGATGTTATAGCCCTCATGGAAAGTTCTGCCCTTGTAGGGAACTGAAAAGGAAGCATTTTCTCCTGCCAAGATCGCAGGAAAGTCTAAAGATAGATGAGACACACAGCTGGGAGAGAGAAGGCATTTCCTTTTCAGAATTAAAACACATCAGAATGTGTTTAACCTTGTGGCCTCTTAGTTGCCACGTTAAGAGAGGCAGCCGAATTGTCTCTTATACCTGCTCACCTAACCATCCCTGGACAAGTCTCTACTACAGCATCAGTAACATGTCTGACAGACTGTCCATGTAAAAACTACAGTTGTTTTTATTCAAATGCATCCAGTGCATAAGCCAAACATTGCATAAATACAAAAGACCGAAAAACATTCCCTATCGTTCGTGAAAACTGAATCTCCTATGCAGTGGCCTTGCAGCATGTTCATGATCATGTAATTTCACCCTCTAGGCATTGAAAGAGTTCAGACCTCACAACACAAAGATCCCTTAACTTTCTGTAACTAAACAGCATTCACACATCTCACATCGTAACCTGAGCAAATCACATTTTTTAATAAAACAATAAATGAAATAACCGTAGCAAGCAAGAAAATATAAAAAGAAAATATAAAAAGTCTTGGACATATAAAACATTTGGCAGATACGAGAAAACATGAACACATTTGTAAGATAACATTTTATATACATACTTTTTTGGGTCATTAAATAGACTTTTGTGTTGTCTACATGTTATCTGCATCTACACTTTTAATAAATTAGAAAATATAGAACATAAATCAAAAGAATGGACTCGAGTGTATAGGATGGCATAGAAAAATAAACACTTTCTCTTTTCTAACTAACTCCTATTGGTTTCTGACACTAGAGAATTCAAGAGCTAAAGAGAGAGTTAGATGAAGACAGGAGGAGAAGAGAGGGTAGCTGCCATGGTTCAGGCATTATGGTAGCCATTTTGGCTTGAATTTCTTTTGGGTTCAACATTTTCGTAGATGGTGAGGGCAGCAGTGTTCTGGTAGATTAAGTCCACATTTGTTCCAGTTCTGGATCGGATGATGTCCACAGCACACTGGTTTAGGAACACATACTGATCCTGTAAAAGACACGACAACGTCAAGCATCATAGTGCAGCAAAATGAGGTTCGAAATGCTGTTGGATCGACTACCGAGTGCATGCATGTCTCTGTCTCTGTCACCTCTGTCTGCACCATTAGGGGTCTGTGCATGCGCAGGTCATAGATGGTTCCGTACACGTCAACCATACTGTCCCTCTCAATCTGGAAAAGGAGACGGTCTATGGCTATGAAGGTGCCTGTACGGCCCACGCCAGCACTGTGGAGGAGAACAGAAAGTACAGAGCAAGAGAGAGAAGGAGAGAACAAAGACATATAAAGGACCTTTAAACGGTTCAAACATGATCATCTCTCAGATTTGTGTGAACTTAAAACTACCAATCAAAAGTTTGGACACACTGTTCCATTAATTTGAATGGGAGGGTGTGTGTCACCATGTCCACGTGTGTGTGTGTGTGTGTGTGTGTGTGTGTGTATGAAGTCAGCTGACCTGCAGTGGACGATGGTGGGAGAATGGCGGGAGAATTGATCCATGTGTTCCCTGACCAGGTGTCTGAAGTTGATGAGTAGCTCGGTGGTCTCTGGCACACCGTGGTCCGGCCAGGCCGTGAAGTGGAAATGTCTCACTGATCGAGTCTCTGCTGTCTTCACCTGTTTACCACAGAAGGCACACTCTGATTGGTCAGATGCTAATGCAGGCCACACAGGTGTCTTGGATATCCAATCAAGACTTTACAGTATGATTTCCTAAGTCATATGATAGAAAGCTTAAGCATTATATTTGCCGCATCGAACATGATGCATTTGAAGAAAACTACTGTCTACCTGACAGTTCTATCCTTAACCTGCTGGCGCATTCATAAAAAAATCATACATTTTTTACGCTGAACTCCCTTATAGTCCAGTCTTCAAGGGGGAGTTCGGAAGTGGTTGTCACAGTGATGTTTTCAAAGTGCTTCGTGTTGGCCGGCCAGTATTCCTCACATTTCACCTAGGAGAGAAAAGATAGCCATGTGTCAGTGTCTACCTTGATATTTGTGTGTGATACAATGTTTATGTTGTGGTGTTAGCATGCATGTGCATTTAAACACTGTTTAGCACAGGGGTGGGCAATCCTGTTCCACGAGGGCCACTGTCCTGAAAGTTTTCAAAAATGTTCCTTGCTCCAGCACACCTGATTCTAATGAATGTGTTGTTATCAAGCTCTGTGGAAGCCTCATAATGACCCATTCATTCAGGTGTGCTAGAGCAGGGAAACATCTAAAATCTTCAGGACAGCGGCCCCTGACGACCAGGATTGGACACCCCTGGTTTAGAGCATGAATGGGTGTGCAATGAGTGTTTCTGTGTGTGTGTGTGTGTGTGTGTGTCAGTAAGTGTGTGTTAGTGTCAGTGTTAGGATGTGCGTTAGTGTTAGTGTGTGTTTTCGGGTCAGTGTCACCTCACCCGTCCCTGTTCGTTACAGCGAGTCAGCATGACTAGAGTCAGGACGTTCTTCTCCCAGATCATCCTCCAGAACTGGTCCACTGTGGCAGGAAGTGGACCCTGGGCCGCAATAAACTCCTTCCTGGAGTTGTATCCCTGTCAGGTGATGCACAGCGTAAACACACACACACACCACCTACACTTTTGGTACCTTAACCCTAACCATTAAGACGTCATTCATCCAGCATCTCTAGCCATCGGTACTGCTGGTCTAGGAACAGCCTGCTTGTTTGATATAATGTATCCATACTACTGGCGAGTGATCCTAAATCCCTACATCCACCCTGGTCTAGAGGAGTGTGCAGGTATGTCTATATGTTGTTTTATTCTTCTTTTAGCATTTTTTGTATTTATTGTGTGTTTTTAGTATATGTTTAATTGTATTTATTTCAGTACATGTTAATGGCTCAGGTATATTTATTCTAGTTATTTTAACGCTTATTAGTTCTTTTAGCACTAGGTTCTACTTTTTGCACTGACTAGAAGTACTTTCAATTTCGTTGTACCTGGTGACAATGACAAATAAAGATCTATCTATCCATCTCTACCTGGTTTGAAAAGCTAGAAAACAACGTGACTGTTTGTGCTGAGCAGAGTCAAGATGGAGGCCAACAGAAGTGATGAGATGTGGACGTGCTGATGGGGAGGAGTCAGTACGCACCGGGATGTAGTTAGCATTGATGTAGTCATCAAACTGACTCCCTTGGGTGGAGAGTCTCACTCTAGAGGAATCGTCTAGAAAGAGATGGTGGGATGGGTGATGGTTGACAGAATGAAAATAATGAAGAGAAACAGAGATGCAGAGAGAGAGAGAGAGAGAGAGAGATTTCACCTAGACCAGGGGTAGGCAACCTTCATGTTAGGGAGCCACTGTCCTGAATACTTTTTTATATGTTTCCCTGCTCCAGCACACCTGATTCTAATGAAGGATCGTTATAAATCTCTGTGGAAGCCTCATAACAATTATTCATTAGAATCAGGTGTGCTAGACTAGGGAAACATCTAGAACCTTCAGAACAGCAGCTCCCTAGGACTATGGTTGCCTACCCTGACCTAGACTAGACTTATCTACTTATATGTTCTGTATAAAGCCGATGTTTTGAGCAAGATGTATAGTGGTTATCGTACTGTATGTTTTACAATGTATGCATATTTTACAAGAATTACAAAAGATAGTTGTAATATACTAGGCTATGTCATTCTGTTTCGCTTTGAAAACGGTCTTGTATTGCATTGAAGATGGAGGATTAGATTATGAGAAGCCATGACGGTCATCGTTAGTTGAAAAAACGTTGAGTTGCTGACAAGAAGACGAAGGTCATTGTTGACTTACAGGGCAGCACATTGTTGTAGCGATTTTTGGGCTTGTTTTCCAAAGCCTCAGCACTGTTTTTAGCCTGGGCTGTACCCACAGGCTTGAGTTCCTACACAAACACACACAACATGTCAAGTGTGCTTGTTATTTTCAAGTTCACGTTGATGTTTGAATGTTTGTTTGTTTTTGTTTTATTCAGTCATTTTGTTTACCTCAAACTCCTCAGAGAAGCCACAGTTAGAATCAGCTTTCTGCTTCTTGAAGTAGGCTTCATAGTCCTCAACCTTCACCGGTACACTGCTACTCACAGAAACTCAGGGTCAGACAGAACACCAGCCAGCCAATGACCATCCCCCATCCAGAGTGCCACAGGAAGAACCAGCCAATGACCATCCCCCATCCAGAGTGCCACAAGAAGAACCAGCCAATGACCATCCCCCATCCAGAGTGCCACAGGAAAAACCAGCCAATGACCATCACCCATCCATAATACCAGTATTCCTGTCATGTGGGTGGGTTTTTGCATTTTGGGGGAAAACCACATTTTCACCATTGTACCAGACCCAAACAGTAATTTAGGATTTCCCCAAAACGATAAAACACGATACTTACACTTTAGCCCTGGAAAAAGAAGCAGATAAATCAGCCATGTTAAAAACACTCAGATGTAAACATTTTGCGGTCGATCCATCAAAGTCAGGAGCCGCTGATTGTTGTACATGTGGTTTGTTTTGTGAACTATCCCAGACTCACCTTAAAGAGTGGATCTGGATGTCAGAGTTGTCTTTACGTTTCTGTCTGCAATTAGGGAAAAACACAACCTTCAACCACCTGCTAACCACAAAACCTACTTCCTGTACGTCACTGGGATTTATATTTAGTCATTTAGCATCTGCAAGTCTTACGATTTACAGCAAGTACAGGGACATTCCCCCCTGAGGCAAGTAGGGTGAAGTGCCTTGCCTTCGAAATGGGTACCTTATGATTACCTGCCCAACTCCCTAGCTGACTAGGGAGTCATGCTAGCTGAATAACTGATGTTATGAGACTGTACCTCATCCAGTACACGACAAAGCCGATCAGGATGATGAAGAGGATGGCAAAAACTCCAAGTGAAGCCCCGACTGCGATGCCAACAACAACTTTAGAAGGAGAGGAACAAACATGTGATCTGTTGTACAGTTTATAGTACACCTGTGGACCTGGCAGACAAGGAAGCTGGAAGCTGGAGGTCTTACCTGGGTTTTGTGGAAGAACAACAGTTTGGGACCAATGGGTCACAGTGACGAGAGACGACTGCACGTTCACAAGGTTGGTCGCTGGCTGGATTTCAAGGAGTGTGAACAGCGCTATTGCATACCTGGAAGAAACCCCCCCCCACTAACTAGATTAGATTAACCTGTATTTGTCCTCCAGGGGGGGGAAGTTGCAGTTCACAACAGCAGCAGGGTAAAGTACAGCACACAGAGTTGCAGGGTAATATAACAAAAGGGGGCACGATAAAGTCCAGTAGAAAAAAATACAAAAATAAGTAAATTAAGTATGTGGTAAATATCACTTTCTTTGTTGTGTCAAACCCCAGATAGATTCTGTGTTCCTTGTGACTTGCCCTCCTGGAGCCGTCCCTCTTTCCTCACCTGTACTTGCCCAGTGGAGTCAGGGCATGGTTACTATAACCCTGCCAAGAACTTCCATCCCCTATGGCTGCGGTCTGGTCGTCCGCTCCGCTTCGGCTGGACCATGAGATGTTTTTGACAGTTGCCAGATATGCTACAGCTGATCCACTGTTCCAATCGCTGTAGGTTTTATCCAGATACGTAGCAAGGTTGGTTTCTGGAGCTAAAAATGTCAAAAAGCGCAAGTAAAAGCGTATGCTACTGTCATGGGGGCCAATGAAATAAAACATGTCGAACACATTTACTGTAATTATAAAATTTTCATAAATGTCCCTGAATTATTTTTCTTGACAGTTATTGCACTTCTTATTAAACACTTTTGATTCTGTACTTGTCATACTTGACTATGTGCAACTACAATAACATAACTACAATTGACAATTGACATCCAGTGACAGGAGGCTCATGTTGTAAGCAGTAACAGAGGAAAGTGAACATACTGTTGGACTCAGAGTTCACCAGTACACCCCATGCTGTGATTGGTCCATTCCTGTTGTCCAGGAGATTATTATTCAGTTGAACTGTGAACATGTTGTATTTTCTAGTAATCGGCAACAGTTCCGAAGTGTCGGATGGTCTTGGTGGACCTTTGTAAAACAAAGAATAGACCTAAATACCTCAATTCTGACTTGATTAAATGTGCATAATTTGTTCGCTAATTAAAACTTCATAACACAAAATCTGGACTCATTCTTTTTAATCCACATTTGATTGTTACTGTCTGAAAATGCCCCATACTTGTAATGCCTGTAGTCTTGCTGCAACTTCGTATGTGGCTTGGAAGGCCACATGCCAGAGTCTGGAACTCCACTGTGTACTGTGTGTTGTGCTTCAGGTTGGAGACGTTGTGACTGCATGTTGGATTACACTGGAGGGTTGCGTCCGCGAGATGGGAAACGTTGATGAGAGTGTTGCTCTGGTAGATTCTGACACTAAGGCCTTCACTGGTTCCTTCTGGAGGGTTCCAAGACATGACAAGCCTGGCCACAGGGTCATTGGGTCCGCTGCACTGCAGGTCGGACACCGGACTTGCTTCTGCAGCAACATATAAGAGTTGAAGAAGGGGGGAAAAAAAGCTAGTTGTGATGATCAACCTGAAATATTCCACATTTTAACAGTACAAGTGGACTTTCACTAACTTTGTCACTTAATTT
The DNA here is from genome assembly GCA_030340665.1 of Neosalanx taihuensis. NCBI lineage: Eukaryota > Metazoa > Chordata > Actinopteri > Osmeriformes > Salangidae > Neosalanx > Neosalanx taihuensis. The sequence goes on from CM059290.1 coordinate 19,024,484, forward strand.
ATTTCATAATCCTCGGCTCTTTAGCTAAATCCAGCCCTCTGCTGCCCATAAACAGTCACTCACATACGAGCCTCTAATTTGTGGTTGTCCAATCCGGGTTGTCGAGGGCCACAGTGTCCTGACAGTTTTAGATCTTTCCCTGTTCCAGCACACCTGATTCTAATGAATGGGTCGATATCAAGGTCTGTGGAAGCCTGATAATGACCCATTGGAGTAGGGGAACATTGAAAACATGCAGGACAGTGGGCTCTGAGGATCAGGGTTGAAGACCACTGCTCATCTAGAGAGTACCTACTCTCTCCCAGAACTCACTTGTACAATTGGAGATGCTAACTGGAGCTCCGTCAGTTTGGTCAGCTGTCAGTGTGGTAACCTTGAAGCTGTAGGACGTCCCAGGAACGAGGCCTGAGATGTCCAGGGATTCATTTGCTGTTTCCTTGAGGTCAGCAGAGGACGTCCAGTTCACCTCGTACTTGTAGCCTGGTTTGTAATCTAGAGGCTTTGACCACTGCAGGATGATGCTTTTCTCTGCTATCACTGTTACCTTCAGATCCAAGATACTTTCTGGACCTGGTGGTTTGGAAAGGGAAGGTGGGGTGAGTGTTGGAACATTGCTGAGAATGTGGGACCCAATAGGTGAAGATGGGGGTATTTCAGATAACAGCATGCAGGTGTGGTCACACGATGAGAGGTGTGTGTGTGTGTGTGTCAGTTAAACCACCTACGTGTAGTGGAGCTCATCTGCACCGCCTCGCTCCTCAAGTTTAACGGTCCCTGCGTTACCACGGAAACGGCGTACGGAGTCCCCGACGCCAGCCCAGTGAGGTTGGTCGTCTGGTTAGTGGTCGTGACGGTCTGTCCTCCGATCCCCGGTGATGCGTACGTCACAATATACGTGAGGAAGCTGTTGCTCATCCGAGGGTCTTCCACCCAGCGCAGAGACAGGGAGCTGGTAGTTTTGGTCAAGATACTTAAGGGTCCAGGTGGATTCGGATCTGAAAGAAACGTCCCCAAATAATCTGAATGTTACCTGGGCTCTGTGACGCATCTCACTCTTTTGCCCGGCGGCTATGCTGGTCATACTTACACGTCGCCGTTGTAACGTTTCCTGACGTTTCGTTGAAAGGTCCGCTAATGGCGGTCACCGTGGCTGTGTATACTGTGGCTGGATTTAACCCGTAGCAGTTCCAGAATGTTGAGGAGGAGTTTAGAATTGCGCGACAGGCGAGGCCATGTTCTGTAGTCAGGACCACCAAGTACTGTTCCACCCTCCCCTGAGGGGGAACCCAGGACACCTGGACTGAGTTGTTGCTTCCTGCGTTGCTGATGTTAGCCTGGACCACCTCAGGTTCTGTTTAACATGTGAGACAGGTGGGAGAGAGAGAGAGGGGGGGGTAAAGAGAGAGAGAGAGAGAGAGGGGTAGGGAGAGACAGGTGAGAGAGAGAGGGGTAAAGAGAGAGAGACAGGTGAGAGAGAGAGAGAGAGAGAGAGAGAAACAGGTGAGAGAGAGGGGTAGGGAGAGACAGGTGAGAGAGAGAGGGGTAGGGAAAGACAGGTGAGAGAGAGAGGGGTAGGGAAAGACAGGTGAGAGAGAGAGGGGTAGGGAAAGACAGGTGAGAGAGAGAGAGAGAGAGAGAGAGAGAGAGAGAGAGAGAGAGAGAGAGAGAGAGTGAAACAGGGGAGAGAGAGGGGTAGGGAGAGACAGGTGAGAGAGAGAGGGGTAGGGAAAGACAGGTGAGAGAGAGAGAGAGAGAGAGAGAGAGAGAGAGAGAGAGTGAAACAGGGGACAGAGAGGGGTAGGGAGAGACAGGTGAGAGAGAGAGGGGTAGGGAAAGACAGGTGAGAGAGAGAGAGAGAGAGAGAGAGAGAGTGAAACAGGGGACAGAGAGGGGTAAGGAAAGACAGGTGAGAGGGGTAAAGAGAGAGACAGGTGAGAGAGATAGAGAGAGGTAAACCTCAGGTAAACAGATGTTAATGTTACTTGTGTCCTGTTAGGTGAGAACCGTCTTACTTGTGTACTGGTAGCCGAGAACTGCATCTCCCTCCGAGGTGTTTCTTGCGATGACAGACACGCTGAATGTGCAGTTGGTTCCAGGTATGAGGTTAACAACTACATCCCCTTCATGAGTCACAGTGTAGTTTTTGGGAGCCAACACACACCCCAGGACGATGATCCTGTAAGTGAAACTGTTCTGGTACTGCAACGGTTTGTCCCATGTCAGATTCACTGCCGTCGTGTTCAGAGTGGTAGCGATCAAGTTGGTAATGTTATACGGTCCTACAAGAGTGAAGGAAGCATACGAGACCAACAGAATCAGACTGGGATCCAAATATTTGATTCCCTCCTGAGAAGATAACTTCAAACTGGTCCTGAGACCATTCAGACCAGGGTTAGGCAACCCTGATCCTCGAGAACTACAGTCCTGAAGGCTTTAGCACACCTGATTAAAATGAATGGTCCATTATGAGGTTTCCACAGAGCTTAATAATGACCCACTCATTAGAATCAGGTGTGTCAGGTGTGTCAGGTGTGTTGGAGTCCCTTCAGGACTATGGCTCTCGAGAACCAAGGTTTCCAAACCCTGATTTTAACTTTCGGTCATAAGAACAAAAACCCTGTACTGGATTATACCCGTGTAGAAAAACCCACAATGGAAGCACCGTTACATACGTGTGACGTAGGACACTGTCACAGTGGTTGCCATGGTGCCGTTCTGTGTTGTCGTGGTGACGCTGGACGTGTAGGTGCTCCCTGATTGGAGCGCAGGGATGGTAATGTTTGTCACGCTGACGTTGCTGCTGAAGTTGGCCGTTGCTACCTGGTAGATGTATCCCTGCCGGCTCTCTGTCTGGGCCCACATCAAGGTCACGTAATCAACGCCGACACCGATCGCTGTCAGGTTGCTCACAGGGTATGGCTCTAGAGGAATGAACAACAACTGTGTTATTTGTGTGTGTGTTATTCTTGTGTATGTTTGTGTTCATGCTCCATGTAGACACCTACTGGTGGATACTGCTGTCATTAACGCTGAACTCTCATAGCCAAGTGCCCCGACTGTGGCCACGTTGATGGAATAAAGAGTTCCCGATGCGAGGTTCAGAAACTGGAACCAGTTGTTGCTGGTACTGTTCTTTGGACTTGAGCCGATCTGCACGGAGAAGTTGTAACGTTCAGCCAGCATGTTGTCCGGCCGGCTCCAGCTGAGGTTCACAGATGAGGTCGTTTGTTCCACTGTTGTAAACCGTCCAGGTGGGTTTGGAACTGAAGAGAACAACCAGAGATATCAAAGCCAAACACACCCAAAACAGACCTAAGATCCTGGCTAAATCTGACCCTGAGGAAGTCCAAGGAAGTCCCCACAAGAAGCCAAACAATAAAAGGATCTTTTGAAAGTTTACGTAGTATTGCACTCTGCAATCAAAGACCAATACGTACATGTTGCGTTTTGAACAGTTGATTCTTGACTGAGAGATACACTCTGTGTGATCACTTTGACTGTGTAAAGTCGACCCGGAGTTAGGCTCTTAAACAAGTAGTTGGATGCGTTTTTTTGGTTGAGCGTGGTGCTGTTTACAAGAACAGAGGCCTCCAGCAGCTGGACAGTGTAGGACTCCACCTGACCACCAGGGATCAGCCAGCTGACACTCAGGTTGGTTGTTGTTCCTATAGCAACGAGGTCTGTCACCATCCCAGGTTCTGTAAAATCAAGAAAATGAAAAAAAAATTATGTTTTGTGTTTCAGACAAAACCTTTGTGAGAAATGTTGGTTCTGGGTTATATACTCCGGACTGTGAGAACGATTGCTATTCGTCATATTATTAATATAAACTGTGAGATGGTAAACTTTGCAAGCATACTTGTGTAGTTGTATGTAGTTGTTGGGGAAGACACAACCCTCTCTACGATGACAAACACAGCAATGGTATAAGGGCTTCCAGGGACTAGATCAGTCAGTAGGTAGTTTTCATCTGTGGTGGTCAGGTTCCGAGCCACTGAAGTCCCGTTGATGGTCACCAGGTATGAGTAGCTGGGTTTGTGGTCATCCTGCCTCATCCAGCTCAGTCTGATAGTACTGCTGTTTGAATCCACCACCGTGAGGTTAGCGACCGCCATGGGTTCTGTGGACAAGATGTTAAGTGCAGTTATGTTGAGAAAAGAAGACGTTGAGAATGGTTCCCTGAGAAAACAAGGATGTCTATATAACCTATAGAACATAAACTAAGATAATCCATGATTTGTCCCATAGTGGGGCAATTGAATAACTATATAAAAAAATACAAAATGTGGTTGTGATAAGTGATGAAGAGAGTTGTTGTGTGTACGATGACTTACTTGTGTAGCTGAATACCAGCTGAGGAGAGGATTCAGTGTCCTTTGCTGCTACTGTGGTAACAGTGAAGTTGTAGCCTGTACCAGGTTCTAGACTCTTGAACAGAAAGCTGGTGGTGCTGTTTAAGATGAAGCTGGCATTGGCTCTGTTGGGTATTTGGACTCTGTATGAGTAGCTGGAATGGGCGCTGAGAGGAAGATCCCACGTCAGAAAGACTTCGGAGGTTGACACCCGTGTGGCTCGAAGACTCAACACAGGGTTGGGCACTGGAAGAAAAAGAGGCAATGTAACCAATTAGATTAGATTAGATTAGATTCAACTTTATTGTCATTACACAGGTACAAGTACAGGGTAACGAAATACAGTTAGCATCCAAACAGAAGTGCAAAACAGTTATTACAACAGAATATAATAAATATGGGTATACTCAGAATATACATAGTATGAACAGTATAATCAGAATATACAGGGTATGTACATATTCAAGTGATTTTAGACAAATGTGCAGCTGTATGGTACAATATACTATAGTATTAAACAGAAATTACTGTTAAAGTAATAGTAGTGTGTGCTGCTGTTAAATGGAGTCATGTGTGTATTCAGTGTATCAGTCTGTGATCTATGGTTGCTCAATGTATAAAGATGGATACGGTAATGTTTCAAAGAATCACGAAAACTTACCAGTGGCAATCTGATCTCCATCTGTCTGGCTGTTGAATGGTCCAGCGATAGAGGTCACCGTGACCAGATACAGCCTGCCAGGATGCAGATCAGTGAAGTTGGCCTCTTTCTTCCCACTAGAAACGTTTTGATTGGCTGTCATTGGCTTCAGAGCCTCATTAAAGAGGCTCACAGTGAACAAATCAACTCTTCCAGCTGGCAGGGTCCACATCATGTACAAATAGTTGGTACCTCGACCAACAACAGTTATGTTGGCTGGTTTCTCAGGCTCTGTTGACGACACAGTCATATTCTCCATTCAGTCAACAGTACAAGGGGACACCCTTGTCTAAGTAATATTACACACTGGGGGATTTGCTGTTGAATGCAACTATAATTGACAAAGCACCAATGCAATCAATAATATGAATAATTTAAGAGGATGTAATTAACATAGAACTGCAGAATTGCATTTTCCTTCAGACATTATATTAACATTGTTGTTTTATTGACTTGCTGTCCTTTACACACAAAGACTGGGACTTACTGACAAAAGAGGTTGCCGAGTTACTGTTACCCTCGGTAACGTTGTCACCGGCAACCGCTGTCACTTTGAAGGTGTACTGGTAACCAGCGGCCAGCCCAGAGATGCTGACCGATGTGTTGTTTGTGTTTTTCAGATCAGTTTTGTTGCCAGTGGTCCACTCCACTCTGAAGAATCCGCTGGCCAGGACAGAAGTCCAGTTCAGAAACACAGATGAAGTGGTGATTTCGCTCACTGAAAGCTTGGTGACATCTTCGGGCTCTGTTGGAATCAAAAATTAACTTTACAATTCACAAAACAAGCAAGTTCTGAAAGCTACTTGAACTACAACTTGGATCGTTAATATTCATCTCAACACATTGGTGTAAATTCTCCAATCCTGGTCCTCGAGAGCCACTGTCCTGACAGTTTTGGATGTTTTCCTGCTCCAACACACCTGATTCTGGTGAAACGGTTGTTATCAAGCTCTGTGGAAGCCTCATAATGACCATTTATTATAATCAGGTGTGCTGGAGCAGGGAAACATCCAAAACTGTCAGGACAGGGGCTCTCGAATGTCTAAATAAGCTTCAAGTAAACATGTCAACTTTGGGTTAGCTAAGCTTGTAGAACAAGGTTTTCAAATCCTGGTCCTCGAGGGGTCACTGTCCTGGACATTTGAAATGTTTCCCTGCTCTAGCACAGTGGGCTTTGAGGACCAGAATTTGACACCTGTGTTTGTAGAAGATGCCCTCCGAGGCCTGCTGGTTAGGAGAGAAGCACACCCAAGCCTTACTTGTGTAAAGTGTTTTTGTGTAGGAAGCCCCTTGGGTAATGTTGTCCTGAGCCAGTGCAATGATATAAACAGTGTACAGAGTTCCTGGGTTCAGTCCAGTAATGTCAGCAGTGGTATCTTGGGTGAACAGGGAGCGGTCTGTTGATCCGCTGTTCCACACCACCTTGTACCCTGATGTCTGCCCAAAAGGCTTGGTCCAGTTCAGGTGCAGGGAATCTTTGCTTGAGGTTATTATGGCTGCCGTGACAACTTCTGGTTCTGAAAGAAGGATAATTAGGAAGAGTGGAAGTAAAGAGCATAAAAAGAGTGAACTTGGCAAAGGAACTTTTTGACAGCCAGGAATCACTTTTTAAAACAGGGGACAATCCAGACAACAGCATCACAACACTAGCACTTCATAACATCTTACTACTGGAGATTGAAGACACATTGGGTTTCCCTTCTGTTATATTATCTCCAGCCACTGTTGTGACTGCAAATGTGTAATTCAGTCCAGGAATCAGGTTTCTTAAGGTGAAGTTAGTTTGAGTAGTTGTTCCATTCTTAAATGTATTGTCATCGTTCCACTCTACTCTATAGAAGGACCAGTCTCCCATTGGCTCATTGTACACACAAAGACTGGGACTTACTGACAAAAGAGGTTGCCGAGTTACTGTTACCCTCGGTAACGTTGTCACCGGCAACCGCTGTCACTTTGAAGGTGTACTGGTAACCAGCGGCCAGCCCAGAGATGCTGACCGATGTGTTGTTTGTGTTTTTCAGATCAGTTTTGTTGCCAGTGGTCCACTCCACTCTGAAGAATCCGCTGGCCAGGACAGAAGTCCAGTTCAGAAACACAGATGAAGTGGTGATTTCGCTCACTGAAAGCTTGGTGACATCTTCGGGCTCTGTTGGAATCAAAGATTAACTTTACAATTCACAAAACAAGCAAGTTCTGAAAGCTACTTGAACTACAACTTGGATCGTTAATATTCATCTCAACACATTGGCGTAAATTCTGCAATCCTGGTCCTCGAGAGCCACTGTCCTGACAGTTTTGGATGTTTTCCTGCTCCAACACACCTGATTCTGGTGAAACGGTTGTTATCAAGCTCTGTGGAAGCCTCATAATGACCATTTATTATAATCAGGTGTGCTGGAGCAGGGAAACATCCAAAACTGTCAGGACAGGGGCTCTCGAATGTCTAAATAAGCTTCAAGTAAACATGTCAACTTTGGGTTAGCTAAGCTTGTAGAACAAGGTTTTCAAATCCTGGTCCTCGAGGGGTCACTGTCCTGGACATTTGAAATGTTTCCCTGCTCTAGCACAGTGGGCTTTGAGGACCAGAATTTGACACCTGTGTTTGTAGAAGATGCCCTCCGAGGCCTGCTGGTTAGGAGAGAAGCACACCCAAGCCTTACTTGTGTAAAGTGTTTTTGTGTAGGAAGCCCCTTGGGTAATGTTGTCCTGAGCCAGTGCAATGATATAAACAGTGTACAGAGTTCCTGGGTTCAGTCCAGTAATGTCAGCAGTGGTATCTTGGGTGAACAGGGAGCGGTCTGTTGATCCGCTGTTCCACACCACCTTGTACCCTGATGTCTGCCCAAAAGGCTTGGTCCAGTTCAGGTGCAGGGAATCTTTGCTTGGGGTTATTATGGCTGCCGTGACAACTTCTGGTTCTGAAAGAAGGATAATTAGGAAGAGTGGAAGTAAAGAGCATAAAAAGAGTGAACTTGGCAAAGGAACTTTTTGACAGCCAGGAATCACTTTTTAAAACAGGGGACAATCCAGACAACAGCATCACAACACTAGCACTTCATAACATCTTACTACTGGAGATTGAAGACACATTGGGTTTCCCTTCTGTTATATTATCTCCAGCTACTGTTGTGACTGCAAATGTGTAATTCAGTCCAGGAATCAAGTTTCTTAAGGTGAAGTTAGTTTGAGTAGTTGTTCCATTCTTAAATGTATTGTCATAATTCCACTCTACTCTATAGAAGGACCAGTCTCCCATTGGCTCATTGTACACACAAAGACTGGGACTTACTGACAAAAGAGGTTGCCGAGTTACTGTTACCCTCGGTAACGTTGTCACCGGCAACCGCTGTCACTTTGAAGGTGTACTGGTAACCAGCGGCCAGCCCAGAGATGCTGACCGATGTGTTGTTTGTGTTTTTCAGATCAGTTTTGTTGCCAGTGGTCCACTCCACTCTGAAGAATCCGCTGGCCAGGACAGAAGTCCAGTTCAGAAACACAGATGAAGTGGTGATTTCGCTCACTGAAAGGTTGGTGACATCTTCGGGCTCTGTTGGAATCAAAGATTAACTTTACAATTCACAAAACAAGCAAGTTCTGAAAGCTACTTGAACTACAACTTGGATCGTTAATATTCATCTCAACACATTGGTGTAAATTCTGCAATCCTGGTCCTCGAGAGCCACTGTCCTGACAGTTTTGGATGTTTTCCTGCTCCAACACACCTGATTCTGGTGAAACGGTTGTTATCAAGCTCTGTGGAAGCCTCATAATGACCATTTATTATAATCAGGTGTGCTGGAGCAGGGAAACATCCAAAACTGTCAGGACAGGGGCTCTCGAATGTCTAAATAAGCTTCAAGTAAACATGTCAACTTTGGGTTAGCTAAGCTTGTAGAACAAGGTTTTCAAATCCTGGTCCTCGAGGGGTCACTGTCCTGGACATTTGAAATGTTTCCCTGCTCTAGCACAGTGGGCTTTGAGGACCAGAATTTGACACCTGTGTTTGTAGAAGATGCCCTCCGAGGCCTGCTGGTTAGGAGAGAAGCACACCCAAGCCTTACTTGTGTAAAGTGTTTTTGTGTAGGAAGCCCCTTGGGTAATGTTGTCCTGAGCCAGTGCAATGATATAAACAGTGTACAGAGTTCCTGGGTTCAGTCCAGTAATGTCAGCAGTGGTATCTTGGGTGAACAGGGAGCGGTCTGTTGATCCGCTGTTCCACACCACCTTGTACCCTGATGTCTGCCCAAAAGGCTTGGTCCAGTTCAGGTGCAGGGAATCTTTGCTTGAGGTTATTATGGCTGCCGTGACAACTTCTGGTTCTGAAAGAAGGATAATTAGGAAGAGTGGAAGTAAAGAGCATAAAAAGAGTGAACTTGGCAAAGGAACTTTTTGACAGCCAGGAATCACTTTTTAAAACAGGGGACAATCCAGACAACAGCATCACAACACTAGCACTTCATAACATCTTACTACTGGAGATTGAAGACACATTGGGTTTCCCTTCTGTTATATTATCTCCAGCCACTGTTGTGACTGCAAATGTGTAATTCAGTCCAGGAATCAGGTTTCTTAAGGTGAAGTTAGTTTGAGTAGTTGTTCCATTCTTAAATGTATTGTCATCGTTCCACTCTACTCTATAGAAGGACCAGTCTCCCATTGGCTCATTGTACACACAAAGACTGGGACTTACTGACAAAAGAGGTTGCCGAGTTACTGTTACCCTCGGTAACGTTGTCACCGGCAACCGCTGTCACTTTGAAGGTGTACTGGTAACCAGCGGCCAGCCCAGAGATGCTGACCGATGTGTTGTTTGTGTTTTTCAGATCAGTTTTGTTGCCAGTGGTCCACTCCACTCTGAAGAATCCGCTGGCCAGGACAGAAGTCCAGTTCAGAAACACAGATGAAGTGGTGATTTCGCTCACTGAAAGCTTGGTGACATCTTCGGGCTCTGTTGGAATCAAAAATTAACTTTACAATTCACAAAACAAGCAAGTTCTGAAAGCTACTTGAACTACAACTTGGATCGTTAATATTCATCTCAACACATTGGCGTAAATTCTGCAATCCTGGTCCTCGAGAGCCACTGTCCTGACAGTTTTGGATGTTTTCCTGCTCCAACACACCTGATTCTGGTGAAACGGTTGTTATCAAGCTCTGTGGAAGCCTCATAATGACCATTTATTATAATCAGGTGTGCTGGAGCAGGGAAACATCCAAAACTGTCAGGACAGGGGCTCTCGAATGTCTAAATAAGCTTCAAGTAAACATGTCAACTTTGGGTTAGCTAAGCTTGTAGAACAAGGTTTTCAAATCCTGGTCCTCGAGGGGTCACTGTCCTGGACATTTGAAATGTTTCCCTGCTCTAGCACAGTGGGCTTTGAGGACCAGAATTTGACACCTGTGTTTGTAGAAGATGCCCTCCGAGGCCTGCTGGTTAGGAGAGAAGCACACCCAAGCCTTACTTGTGTAAAGTGTTTTTGTGTAGGAAGCCCCTTGGGTAATGTTGTCCTGAGCCAGTGCAATGATATAAACAGTGTACAGAGTTCCTGGGTTCAGTCCAGTAATGTCAGCAGTGGTATCTTGGGTGAACAGGGAGCGGTCTGTTGATCCGCTGTTCCACACCACCTTGTACCCTGATGTCTGCCCAAAAGGCTTGGTCCAGTTCAGGTGCAGGGAATCTTTGCTTGAGGTTATTATGGCTGCCGTGACAACTTCTGGTTCTGAAAGAAGGATAATTAGGAAGAGTGGAAGTAAAGAGCATAAAAAGAGTGAACTTGGCAAAGGAACTTTTTGACAGCCAGGAATCACTTTTTAAAACAGGGGACAATCCAGACAACAGCATCACAACACTAGCACTTCATAACATCTTACTACTGGAGATTGAAGACACATTGGGTTTCCCTTCTGTTATATTATCTCCAGCTACTGTTGTGACTGCAAATGTGTAATTCAGTCCAGGAATCAAGTTTCTTAAGGTGAAGTTAGTTTGAGTAGTTGTTCCATTCTTAAATGTATTGTCATCATTCCACTCTACTCTATAGAAGGACCAGTATCCCATTGGCTCAGTCCAGTTCAGGACAACAGAGGAAGTTGTGATGTCATAGACAGTTAAGTTCCTTATGATGTCAGGTTCTGTGTGCAAGAAAGGGGCAGTTTGGGGGGAAAACATAATCATTCCTGCCATCTCAACACATTGGTGTAAATTCTCCAATCCTGGTCCTCGAGAGCCACTGTCCTGACAGTTTTGGATGTTTTCCTGCTCCAACACACCTGATTCTGGTGAAACGGTTGTTATCAAGCTCTGTGGAAGCCTCATAATGACCATTTATTATAATCAGGTGTGCTGGAGCAGGGAAACATCCAAAACTGTCAGGACAGGGGCTCTCGAATGTCTAAATAAGCTTCAAGTAAACATGTCAACTTTGGGTTAGCTAAGCTTGTAGAACAAGGTTTTCAAATCCTGGTCCTCGAGGGGTCACTGTCCTGGACATTTGAAATGTTTCCCTGCTCTAGCACAGTGGGCTTTGAGGACCAGAATTTGACACCTGTGTTTGTAGAAGATGCCCTCCGAGGCCTGCTGGTTAGGAGAGAAGCACACCCAAGCCTTACTTGTGTAAAGTGTTTTTGTGTAGGAAGCCCCTTGGGTAATGTTGTCCTGAGCCAGTGCAATGATATAAACAGTGTACAGAGTTCCTGGGTTCAGTCCAGTAATGTCAGCAGTGGTATCTTGGGTGAACAGGGAGCGGTCTGTTGATCCGCTGTTCCACACCACCTTGTACCCTGATGTCTGCCCAAAAGGCTTGGTCCAGTTCAGGTGCAGGGAATCTTTGCTTGGGGTTATTATGGCTGCCGTGACAACTTCTGGTTCTGAAAGAAGGATAATTAGGAAGAGTGGAAGTAAAGAGCATAAAAAGAGTGAACTTGGCAAAGGAACTTTTTGACAGCCAGGAATCACTTTTTAAAACAGGGGACAATCCAGACAACAGCATCACAACACTAGCACTTCATAACATCTTACTACTGGAGATTGAAGACACATTGGGTTTCCCTTCTGTTATATTATCTCCAGCTACTGTTGTGACTGCAAATGTGTAATTCAGTCCAGGAATCAAGTTTCTTAAGGTGAAGTTAGTTTGAGTAGTTGTTCCATTCTTAAATGTATTGTCATCATTCCACTCTACTCTATAGAAGGACCAGTCTCCCATTGGCTCATTGTACACACAAAGACTGGGACTTACTGACAAAAGAGGTTGCCGAGTTACTGTTACCCTCGGTAACGTTGTCACCGGCAACCGCTGTCACTTTGAAGGTGTACTGGTAACCAGCGGCCAGCCCAGAGATGCTGACCGATGTGTTGTTTGTGTTTTTCAGATCAGTTTTGTTGCCAGTGGTCCACTCCACTCTGAAGAATCCGCTGGCCAGGACAGAAGTCCAGTTCAGAAACACAGATGAAGTGGTGATTTCGCTCACTGAAAGGTTGGTGACATCTTCGGGCTCTGTTGGAATCAAAGATTAACTTTACAATTCACAAAACAAGCAAGTTCTGAAAGCTACTTGAACTACAACTTGGATCGTTAATATTCATCTCAACACATTGGTGTAAATTCTGCAATCCTGGTCCTCGAGAGCCACTGTCCTGACAGTTTTGGATGTTTTCCTGCTCCAACACACCTGATTCTGGTGAAACGGTTGTTATCAAGCTCTGTGGAAGCCTCATAATGACCATTTATTATAATCAGGTGTGCTGGAGCAGGGAAACATCCAAAACTGTCAGGACAGGGGCTCTCGAATGTCTAAATAAGCTTCAAGTAAACATGTCAACTTTGGGTTAGCTAAGCTTGTAGAACAAGGTTTTCAAATCCTGGTCCTCGAGGGGTCACTGTCCTGGACATTTGAAATGTTTCCCTGCTCTAGCACAGTGGGCTTTGAGGACCAGAATTTGACACCTGTGTTTGTAGAAGATGCCCTCCGAGGCCTGCTGGTTAGGAGAGAAGCACACCCAAGCCTTACTTGTGTAAAGTGTTTTTGTGTAGGAAGCCCCTTGGGTAATGTTGTCCTGAGCCAGTGCAATGATATAAACAGTGTACAGAGTTCCTGGGTTCAGTCCAGTAATGTCAGCAGTGGTATCTTGGGTGAACAGGGAGCGGTCTGTTGATCCGCTGTTCCACACCACCTTGTACCCTGATGTCTGCCCAAAAGGCTTGGTCCAGTTCAGGTGCAGGGAATCTTTGCTTGAGGTTATTATGGCTGCCGTGACAACTTCTGGTTCTGAAAGAAGGATAATTAGGAAGAGTGGAAGTAAAGAGCATAAAAAGAGTGAACTTGGCAAAGGAACTTTTTGACAGCCAGGAATCACTTTTTAAAACAGGGGACAATCCAGACAACAGCATCACAACACTAGCACTTCATAACATCTTACTACTGGAGATTGAAGACACATTGGGTTTCCCTTCTGTTATATTATCTCCAGCCACTGTTGTGACTGCAAATGTGTAATTCACTCCAGGAATCAAGTTTCTTAAGGTGAAGTTAGTTTGAGTAGTTGTTCCATTCTTAAATGTATTGTCATCATTCCACTCTACTCTATAGAAGGACCAGTCTCCCATTGGCTCAGTCCAGTTCAGGACAACAGAGGAAGTTGTGATGTCATAGACAGTTAAGTTCCTTATGATGTCAGGTTCTGTGTGCAAGAAAGGGGCAGTTTGGGGGGAAAACATAATCATGTCGAAATTAAGTCTAAATTACATCCAAATTACGTCCACAGTACGTCATAATTACATCAAATTACGCCCTAATTACGTCCAATTACACCTTAATTACGTCAAAATATTTGATGAATTCCTGCAATTCAAGACTACATAAAACAGAGTAGAAACAAAGTATATTTATTGACAAACTTGTTTTTTTCCATGACAAGCTTACTTGTAAAAAGGGATTTGCCAACTTTTTGGCTTTCTGTTTTATTATCTCCAGCCACTGTTGTGACTGCAAACGTGTAATTCACTCCAGGAATTAGGTTTCTTAAGGTGAAGTTAGTTTGAGTAGTTGTTCCATTCTTAAATGTATTGTCATCATTCCACTCTACTCTATAGAAGGACCAGTATCCCATTGGCTCAGTCCAGTTCAGGACAACAGAGGAAGTTGTGATGTCATAGACAGTGAAGTTCCTTATGATGTCAGGTTCTGTGTGCAAGAAAGGGCAGTTTGGGGGGAAAACATAATCATGTCGAAATTAAGTCTACATTACATCCAAATTACGTCCACAGTACATCCAAAATACGTCATAATTACATCAAATTACGCCATCATTACGTCCAAATATTTGATGAATTCCTGCCATTCAAGACTAAATAGAACAGAGTAGAAACAAAGTATATTTAATCGAAAAGACAAACTTGTTTTTTTTCCATGACAAGCTTACTTGTAAAAAGGGATTTGCCAACTTTCTTGCTTTCTGTTATATTATCTCCAGCCACTGTTGTGACTGCAAATGTGTAATTCACTCCAGGAATTAGGTTTCTTAAGGTGAAGTTAGTTTGAGTAGTTGTTCCATTCTTAAATGTATTGTCATCATTCCACTCTACTCTATAGAAGGACCAGTATCCCATTGGCTCAGTCCAGTTCAGGACAACAGAGGAAGTTGTGATGTCATAGACAGTTAAGTTCCTTATGATGTCAGGTTCTGTGTGCAAGAAAGGGCAGTTTGGGGGGAAAACATAATCATGTCGAAATTAAGTCTACATTACATCCCAATTACATTACATCCCAATTAAAAAGAGCAGTTTGGTTGCTCACGCTGCTGCCCTCAAGGACAAGAGCAGACTGCAGCGTATCATACGTGCCGCTGAGAAGGTGATAGGCTGCAACCAGCCATCCCTTGAGGACCTGCACACTGCGAGGTCCCTGAAGCCAGTGAGGAAGATTGCAGCCAACTCCTCCCACCCTGGACACTCAGTGCTTCAGCTGCTCCCTTCTGGCAGGAGGCTGCGGTCCATCAGGACCAAAACCTCTCGCCTCAGGAATAGCTTCTACCCCTCTGCTATTGCCCTCTTCAACAGGGCCAGGGACTCAGTATAACACATCCACCAACACCCCACACCCCCCCTCCAGAATCCCACTGCACTCTGCCACTTTAGCACACAACACTTAAAAAATGTACTACTGTGATTTTTGCACCACTGTTTGCACTACTGTGTATATACCCCCCCCCCCGTACTATATATACCCATCCCACTTTGTATGTTATTTGTACTTCTATGTTATTTGTATCATATTTGTAGTGTATTTTACATTGTATTCATTTTTATTATTATGCCACATATATGTTTTATGTTTGCTCATTTCTGCCACAGTGAATTATATGTTTGTCTATCTTGCATAGCGAATAAACTTCATTCTGATTCTGATTCTTAGTTAGAAATCATAACAGTTGAAATCATAAAAGTTAGGAATCATAACAGTTAGGAATCATAACAGTTAGGAATTATAACAGTTAGGAATCATAACAGTTTGGAATCATAACAGTTTGGAATCATAACAGTTTGAGCTCTTGTCAGTTCGTAGTTGGGGCTCAGGATGTCACCTACTTGTTGTAAAGGAACCACAGCATTTTTCTTCTCTGCATGTGACATTAAGGAGGTTTGTTGTTCCAGGTGTCAGGGTAGGTTGGTCATTTCCAGTGGAGATAGTGCAGTTGTTTAACGGGAAGCTGATGGAGGTTGTTGTCACAAGTATAGTCCCCTCTTTAAAGGTGCAGTTTTTGGTACCTTCAAAGTAAATACAAAATGGTATTGATAGGAAAAAAAAGATTTGTAACATGTAAGCATCGTCATTAACATAACTTGCGTTACATGGAAATTGTGTTTACTTACAGTTGGCTTGTGCCTGCAGACCCTGAGAGAGAAAGAGAGAGATGGAGAGAGAGGGGGGGGTTAGAGGAACTGTGGGTTAGAAATGTGGCCTGTAGGTGGCAGTATTTACTATTGTTTCTGCGTTCACTGTCCCTCACTCATCTGTAGAAGCACAAGGAGCCGTTCCAGACCAAATAAACCAGGGGCCTCATGTACAAAGACTTGCGTGGATTTCCCACTGAAACTTGGCGTAAGCCAAAACCCAGAAACTGTCCTACGCACAAATAAATTCAGATGTATCGAAGAGTGCGTAGGCATGAATCCAAGCACGTTTCTTTTGTACATCACAATCACCGTGGAATTGAGCGCACATGCAGAGGTGCCAAACTCCTCCCTGTCCACGCCTCCATTTAAATATGCAAATTAATGTAAATAGGCCCTGGACCTGAGATTTCCCTCTTGTGTCTCACATTGCGCATGCTTATTTTTTTATCAGATCAGGGTCGACTCTTGGCATAGGCGACATATGCGGTCGCCTAGAGCGCCATCGGTTGGACGCTACCCATAATCATGCCGTTTTGTGTGAAGACGTTTTATTAATTTCTGCTTGCTAGCTACAACGTGTTTAATGTGAAATGTGCACTGCATCGGCGCTGTTAATGCTTGTGATGACTTTTCATTAGTTTTCTACACAGTTATCATCTCTGCCTGTCTGTCCGATCCGATTTGGCATTTTATTTTAGTTTCATCACGGGGGGGGGGGGGGATAGAGCCGGCCCTGGATCAGATAAATCAAAATGAGTAGAGGGAAGAAAAGAGTCAATCAGTGGCTTGATAGAAAGTTTTGCAGCTCTAATTTCAATAAAATAAAAAAAACATTTGAATGCGCACTTGCCCAAATGTGCTTTTCGCTGTTTTACTTATGAGCCCGTTATTGTTTGCAAGTAAATCCTCGCGTTCCCTAAAAGCTCGCTCACGTCGGATTGCACCATTTGCAAGGTCCTTAAACAACACTAACGCTGCCATTGTTAATACAATTTTCTTCATCACTTTGCGCATGCTTTTATATTCACCTATACGATTACAAACGCCTGGGTGTGTAAATTGTTCATAACGGTGTCTCTGATGTGCACATCACTCTGATGACTGTTTTCACATTATTAACAGTTTCCCAGCATCACCTCTAAGTGTCGCCAAAGGAACAATAGCTGTAGAAACGTGCATACGACAGCTATGAAGCTGGCGTGGGGCACCGCACATTTCCACGGTCATTTCACGTTTGATACATCTGAACGTGAGCGTGGGGAAGGACGTACGCCACGTTTTTGTGCGTACGCAACCTTTGTACATGAGGCCCCTGGTCTCTGTCAATGATCCTTAATGTTTAATCTGATTAGACAAAACATGTATTTCACTTGGATAGTGGATCCAGTGAGCGCTGTATCTCACCAGTCGTTATCTAACCCTTCTTACTGCCTATTTGAAGAAACAGGCATCCCAGTGTGAGATCACCGCTGGAGGGCTGCCTCAGAGAGAGAGAGACACTCTGCCCAGCCTTTGGTCCAATCAGATGGAGGCTCACTTTTACAGTTTGACCAATCACAGTTCACATGAAATAACATTATCATTTCGAACCGCTTGAAGTTTTCACTGCAAAACTTTCCCCCGAACCTCAGCTTAGAAAGCCTTCTCACCCTGCAGAATATATAGTGAACTTCATTATCCCCCAAACACTCCATGACACAGTAAACCAAGAATCTACTTATTTGTGTATGTCGACTTCTCAGCTAACATGTCCACACGCAAGCGCAAACAAACATTACAGACTTCATTAAGAATGGGACTGTTTCCTTGTTCCATGTAGATAGCTACACTGTCACTCTCAGCCTCTCTTAATAATTAGCCAGTCAAAACCAAATGTCCCACGGCCCTCAAAAACAGCAGTTAGTTTACATATTAAGGTCCCGTGTGTTTACCAGCTAGCTAAACATTAAACCCCACATCATCACAGGGTCTTTGTTAAACTGCCTCTTCCCTCTCACAGAGGACTGGTTCACTAAAGAGGACATTCATTACTTCTCTACTTCACTTTATGCAACGTGACAAAGTAACAAGCACAGTCAGGCTGGAGGGATTCATGTGGCTGAGCAGTTAGGGAGTCAGGGCTCCCGGTTCGAAACCTCGGCTGTGCCATTATGACGATATGTCATTGGGCAAGGCACTTCACCCTACTTGCCTCAGGGGGGAATGTCCCTGTATTTACTGTAAGTCGCTCTGGATAAGAGCGTCTGATATATGACTGAATGTAAATGTCTCATTCTGTGTGGAGTTAGAAGAGACCAGTTGGCAGAGGTCAAGCCAGACTAGGTCCTCCAGTTGAAGTGAATCTTCAGAACCAGACCACCACCTGGTACCACACCCTGACTCCCTGACCCTGACTCCCTGACCCTGACTCCCTGACCCTGACTCCCTGACACCCTGACACCCTGACACCCTGACTCCGTACACCCTGAGGCCCCGGGGGGGGGGGGGGGGGGACAGGAAGTGGTCCATTCTTGGCTTCCTCTTGCCACTTCCTCTTGCCAGTCCCTGGAGGCAGTCCCACCCTCCTCACCCCTCTCAGACAGCCCTGCCCTTCCTCGACCCCCCCCCCACCCCCCCCAACCCCCCTCATCCCCCCTCACAGTTGTTTTCATCCTGAGAGTCCAGGGGCCTCATGTACAAAGGTTGCGTACGCACAAAAACGTGGCGTACGTCCTTTCCCACGCTCACGTTCAGATGTATCAAACGTGAAATGACCGTGGAAATGTGCGGTGCCCCACGCCAGCTTCATAGCTGTCGTACGCACGTTTCTACAGCTATTGTTCATTTGGCGACACTTAGAGGTGATGCTGGGAAACTGTTAATAATGTGAAAACAGTCATCAGAGTGATGTGCACATCAGAGACACCGTTATGAACAATTTACACACCCAGGCGTTTGTAATCATATAGGTGAATATAAAAGCATGCGCAAAGTGATGAAGAAAATGATATTAACAATGGCAGCGTTAGCGTTGTTTAAGGACCTTGCAAATGGTGCAATCCGACGTGAGCAAGCTTTTAGGGAACGCAAGGATTTACTTGCAAACAATAACGGGCTCATAAGTAAAACAGCGAAATGCACATTTGGGCAAGTGTGCATTCATATGTTTTTATTTTATTGAAATTAGAGATGCAAAGCTTTCTATCAAGCCACTGATTGACTCTTTTCTTCCCTCTACTCATTTTGATTTATCTGATCCAGGGCCGGCTCTACTTAATAAAACGTCTTCACACAAAACGGCATGATTAAGGGTGCCTGGCAGCGCCCCTCCAACCGATGGCGCTCTAGGCGACCGCCTATGTCGCCTATGCCAAGAGTCGGCCCTGATCTCATAAAAAGCATGCGCAATGTGAGACACAAGAGGGAAATCTCAGGTCCAGGGCCTATTTACATTAATTTGCATATTTAAATGGGGGCGTGGACAGGGAGGAGTTCGGCACCTCTGCATGCATCAATTCCACGGTGATTGTGATGTACAAAAGAAACGTGCTTGGATTCATGCCTACGCACACTTTGATACATCTGAATTTATTTGTGCGTACGACAGTTTCTGGGTTTTGGCGTACGCCAAGTTTCAGTAGGAAATCCACGCAAGTCTTTGTACATGAGGCCCCAGGAGTGTAGATCATGTTGGGGTCCTCTGGGTTATAGATCATGTTGGGGTCATCGGGGTTATAGATCATGTTGGGGTCATCAGGGTTATAGAACATGTTGGGGTCCTCTGGGTTATAGAACATGTTGGGGTCATCGGGGTTATAGAACATGTTGGGGTCATCGGGGTTATAGAACATGTTGGGGTCATCGGGGTTATAGAACATGTTGGGGTCATCGGGGTTATAGAACATGTTGGGGTCATCGGGGTTATAGAACATGTTGGGGTTGTGAAAACCACAAACAGCAAAGCAGCACTGCTTGGGTTCTAAACTATCTGATTGGATGTCAACATCCGCAGCCTGATGTGTTCCAGTCAGCCAGGTTCAGAAGCTGCTCTGCAGGTGTTTGAAGGCAAACTGAGACGTGTGATGGACGGGTGGGTGGAGGGGGGGAGGGGGGGGGGGAGTGGGGGCGGGGGGGTAATAACAAAAAAAAATGTTAAAAAGCAGGAAATACAGAACGGTTCCCTTCTTTCAAGCACAAGAGGAAGTCAACTGAAACTAACCACTTCATGTCTTTCTGTTATCCTAGTGGTTTAAATATTATATTTGTGAAGTCAAAGTCTGAGTGAGGTGGCAGATTCTAGCCCTCAACTAAGAGGGAGAGGAGGAGACGAAGGAGGAGGGGGGAAAGGAGGAGTAGGAGAGAAAGGAGGAGGTGGAGTGAGGAAGAGGAGGAGGAGGAAATAACTGTTCAGGTCTTTGAGTAAACATGACATCACCCTTATGAAGGGTCTTGCCTGTCAGCCCTAACAGTCTGACCTTTCTGCTGGGTGTCTGATAGTGTACAAGTTCCTTCCTTCATCATAACAGCTCTCAGTGAAACAATACAGTCATTTGGCCAGACATTTATTCAAGAATCAGCCCCTTCAGACCAGGTCCAAACATTCTGATAAGCAAGAAACCAAACAGACTAAAAACCTCTGCAGTGTTCAACGTTAAGTCTACTCATTAACCCACTGTTCTAAGATCTTTCTGATCTAATAATGCTTTATTTAGCAGATGCTTTTATCCAAAGCAACTTACATTTTAAG
This sequence comes from Neosalanx taihuensis, assembly GCA_030340665.1. Classification (NCBI taxonomy): domain Eukaryota; kingdom Metazoa; phylum Chordata; class Actinopteri; order Osmeriformes; family Salangidae; genus Neosalanx; species Neosalanx taihuensis. The sequence goes on from CM059290.1 coordinate 19,045,157, forward strand.
TACAGGGACAATCCCCCTAAAGCAAATTCAGTAAAGTGCCTTGCCCAAGGACACAACATCACATAACCACAGCCAGGGTTCGAAAGCATAACCTTCCGAGCACAAGGCCAACGCCTTAACCCGCTGAGCCATCTGACTCCTGATCTAAGATGATTCTTTTGTAAGATCATTATGACCTAAGTTCATTCTGATCTAAGATCATTGTGTTGTAAGATCATTATGCCCTAAGATAATTCTGTCATAGGATCATTATGCCCTAAGATCATTATGCCCTAAGATCATTATGCCCTAAGATCATTCTGTTGTAAGATCATTCTGATCTAAGATCATTGTGTTGTAAGATCATTATGCCCTAAGATCATTATGCCCTAAGATAATTCTGTCGTAAGATAATTCTGATCTAAGATCATTCTTTTGTAAGATCATTATGACCTAAGTTCATTCTGATCTAAGATCATTGTGTTGTAAGATCATTGTGTTGTAAGATCATTATGACCTAAAATCATTCTGTCCTGCCAATGAACAGTGTGAAGATGTCATTCCTGCTGTTTTATCAGACTTAAATCAAAGCAAAGGTGGGCAGTTTGGAGCAGGAGAGGGATTCATAGACAACACAAGCCAACATAGCAGTAAATTAGGAAGTGACGGTATCTATCCACAGCCAAGTAAAAGTGTGAGAAGTGTGAGTGTGTGTGTTCTTGTGTGTGTCCGTGTGTGTGTTCGTGTGTGTCCGTCCTCTATCTTCATGCGCAAAGAGATAGAGGCTAACCCCATGAGAGAGAGATAGAGGCTAACCCCATGGGAGAGAGATAGAGGCTAACCCCATGAGAGAGAGATAGAGGCTAAACCCATGAGAGAGAGATAGAGGCTAACCCCATGAGAGAGAGATAGAGGCTAACCCCATGAGAGATAGAGGCTAACCCCATGAGAGAGAGATAGAGGCTAACCCCATGAGAGAGATAGAGGCTAACCCCATGAGAGAGAGATAGAGGCTAACCCCATGAGAGAGAGATAGAGGCTAACCCCATGAGAGAGAGATAGAGGCTAACCCCATGAGAGAGAGATAGAGGCTAACCCCATGAGAGAGAGATAGAGGCTAACCCCATGAGAGAGAGATAGAGGCTAACCCCATGAGAGATAGAGGCTAACCCCATGAGAGAGAGATAGAGGCTAACCCCATGAGAGAGAGATAGAGGCTAACCCCATGAGAGAGAGATAGAGGCTAACCCCATGAGAGAGAATGTCCCTGCACTTGCTGTAAGTCTCTCTGGATAAGACTGTCTGCTAAATGTAAAGTACGCAGAAAACTGCTCTTCCCTCCTCTGACTATTATGTCCGACATACATAACAGGGCGCCTTACAGTGACCTAGCCATTGTTTCTTTGTACTGAAACAACATCCATTTTTCCCCCCCTCTCAAACCCACCCTGAGTCACACCCTGATAACCGCACAGGAAAAACCCCTCAGAACCTTCCAGCCAGATAGCCCTTAATCTGCAATGTGTGCCTCAGTAACATGAAGGGGAAGAGAAATGAGATCCGGATAGGAGCATATTAATCATGCGCGTGTTTTTTTGTTTGTTGTTGTTGTCGTAACACTATTGTTAACTTGTAGGAAGAACAAGGTGAAGTTCCACCTGTTAAGTTCCTCAGCTGGTTCCCCTGTGTACAGGTGCTGTTCCTCAGCTGGTTCCCCTGTGTACAGGTGCTGTTCCTCAGCTGGTTCCCCTGTGTACAGGTGCTGTTCCTCAGCTGGTTCCTCTGTGTACAGGTGCTGTTCTATATGCCAACAGTTCAGTTTACATCAGCAGGTTTGAACCAGTCTGAACCATGAGGAGGTTCTAGGCAGACAACAGAGGAAGATTCAGCTAGACGAGATGAAGAAGAACAGGTGTCTGTATGAGCGAAGGTCCCTATTCCCTATTAAAACATCCATATATGACTACAGGTGTCAGAGACAGGTGGCTAAGCGGTTAAGGAATCGTGCTAGTAATCATAAGGTTGCTGGTTCAATTCCCCGCCGTGCAAAAATTATGTTGTGACCTTGGGCAAGGCACTTCACCCTACTCGCCTCTGGGAGAATGTCCCTGTACTTGCTGTAAATGGCTTTGGATAAAAGCATCTGATAAATGAGTATTTATTTTATTTATAATTTTATCCGGCTGCCATTCAGTCTGTTTAACTTTAATAACTTATCAGTTGACAATGGTAATAAGATAAGTGGTTATAAAGGTAATATTTACATTTATTCATTAAGCAGACGCTTTTATCCAAAGCGACTTAACTGTCTGACGGTAGGTAATAAAGGTATGGTGAAGATAACCACCAAATAACCAAGACTCTCCAGAATTCAGATTTGATTTACATGCAGGTGAACAATGTGGTTCATCTGTTCTACCAATGGACATGTACAGTTGTTATAGACTGTTAACTTGTAAAGTATTAGTGACAATGTAAAATATAAAATGCCCTTTTTAATCTTATGTCTTAGGGCACAAGGTACTGTGTGCTTTGATGTTTACTGGGAGCAATTTCCATAAAAATTTCCCTTGTCCATTTCCTGGAGTGCCATGTGTCCAGGTTGTGGGACATGGATCTCTGTAGGTGAGCTGAAATCACACGAGCGTGAGAGGAGTGGAGTTAGTAAGACTTTATTTAGGGTTAGAGCTATAATAAGAGTTAGGACTGCAAAGTGATTTGCATACAACTTTACAGTTAGTAGGTCTGTTTATAAATGATGTGAACATTAAATAGTCAATGAAAAAAAGTCTTGAGATCTCTGTGCTGGTTTGACATATGTGAAGATGTTGTCTGATTGGTCGATTTAGCGAGTTCAGGACCCAAACCAGCACGCATGCTCCTGTGTTAATATCTGGGCCTGTGTGTGTGTGTGTGTGTGTGTGTGTGTGTGTGTGTGTGTGTGTGTGGGCGCACATACATTTTCCCATCCCCCCCCCCCATGCCAGACTGTCAGACCTTGTATCACCAGCCTGATCGGGGACTATGGAAATGATGGGATGGCATTTCATTTATAGTCCCACCGGCAGGGTTATGGCCAATCAGAGTAGAGAGACGCGCCGCTGTATGAAGATGCCATCTTATCGTGACTTTATCCCTCGGCTACTTCCTGTTTCAACTCATCCAGCAGTGATGATGTTCCACTGGAGTGTGCCGTGATGTAACACACCTGTCCTCTGGTATTATATACTGTCTCACTTTAGTCACTTTTATTACTAGAAGAATTTATAGGTAAAGCACATTTTCTTGTAAGTGAAAACTGCTACTTGGCTTGAAAACGAAACTGATTTCAACTTTATCTTCCTAACTTGATGAAACTTTTCAACTCCAAATGTCCAAACCTCCACCGTAACATTACATCCCACTACACTGCTAACATTCCTTAACAAATGCACACAAATCTGAGACTCACATGCACACACACACTCACATGCACACACACACTCGCACGAGCACACACTGCCTGTCCAGACAGCCTCCATGTCTCGCACTGACCTTTCCAATACAGCTTTTCCTGTCTAAGGAGGAGACAGAGAGGGAACAGGAGAAAGAAAGGAGGGAGGGAGAGGGAGGGAGAAAGAAGAGGGAGACTGAGAGAGATAGGGAGAAAGAGAAAGGGAGGGAGAGAGAGAGGAGGAGAGAGGGAGGGAAAAAGAGAGGCGGAGAGGGAGACAGAGAGGAGAGTAAAAGAGAGAGAGAGAGAGAGAAGGAGAGAGGGATGTTAGGCTTGAATCTCTGACAATCAGCTCTTTGAGTCAGTAAGAGAAGCCAGTCTGATCAGCTATCTCTCGCTCTCTCTCCTTGTCTCTCTCTTCTCTCTCCCTCTCTATCTCTCTCTCTCTCTCTCTCTCCCTCCCTCCCTCTCTTTCCCTCTCGCTCACTGAGTGAGTACTTCACCCTACTTGCTTCAGGGGGGGAATGTCCCTGTACTTGCTGTAAGTCGCTCTGGATAAGAGCGTCTGATGAATGACTGAATGTTAGTCTCATTTTGATGATACCAATTACTATAATTTCCCTCCTCAGTTACTTACTTGTAACGATCAACTAACTCTGTCCACAACTGAGTTAGTGCTCTTCATTAAAAACAGGAGTGTCACATCATAAAACTGTGATAGAAGTTCTGTTTCCTTGTTCCAGATGGATTTGCTTGATAGCAAATGTCATCGTTCCACACGTATCTTTAAAGAATGAGTTTCCAAGTCAGGAACAGGACACACAACTCCTGCACACATGCATCCAGGAGCCCCATGCAAAACAACGGACTTTTGCCTATAATTGTCGCCTGTTCTGCCCAGCGAAGCGTCGCTCTCACCCATCCCAACCAGGTCATCACTACTGGGAATCCGCAGTTCCGTGACCCGTTTAAACAAATCACATACAAAGCTGTGTGTTACACCGGCTAATCTGCCGTGCCAAACTTGTATTTAAATGGCATCATGGGCGCTGCATTTAGTTGTTAACTTCTCGTGTTAAAGGGACGCATTTTCTTTCCTGTTCAGGCCCTGTGTTAAAGTCACTCTCTGTCATTGTTTACATAACACAAAAAAACTTTTGAGGTGAATTAATTACATCCTCTTTTCGATGTAAAGTTCTCTTTTGGTTTAGAAAAGATCACGCACACATTAAAATATATTTAAATCTGGGCTAATACAAAAGGATCACTTGCTTTCTGGGAAGCAGAAGGAAGTACATTATATATTTTTCAGTGAGGGAATGAACAGGCTGTCTTAAACTACATTACCCACGTTATACCAGTGAAACAGAATCATCCAGATCGGAGATCTGAGAACACCAAACAGTTCCAGGCTGGAATCAGTCTGCAGAGCTGGGAAGTCCAGTCTTAACTGATAGAGCGCAACAGAAGATCTACAAACACGAACTAGGAACGGAGGGAAAGTCAGAGAGTAAACAGACAGGAGAGGAGGAGGAAGAGGAGGAAAACAGGAAAGAGACGATGTAAACGACTTGAAAGTCGTCCCCCCCCCCCCCCCCCCCCCGCCGCTCACCCGCTATCCTGGCCTTCAGCCTTTCAAAGATTGTGCTTTGAGCTGCAGAACATTGACATGAGGAGGCATCTTCATCATCATCATCATCATCATCATCATCAACAGTATAATCACCTGATCTGTGGAGGCACACCCTGCCCCCCTCACACCCACACACACACACACACACACCCACACACCCACACACCCACACACACACACACACATATATGCAGTTGGGTCCTGATAGCTATTGTTAGGGTATTGATGTCAACCCCTTAGAGACCAGCTGACATCTGATCAGGAAGAGTTCTAACTAAAGTGAGGGATCGTAAGACAAGATCTCACAGCACAACTCTCAAAGACCTAAAGACAGATACAGGAGAATCGTTTCCCTGATATATTAAACCAGGAAAATTCTGCTCTAAATACATCCAGTATCAGAATCAAAATTCGTTACACAAACAAGAAATTGACTGTGGCAGGATGGAGCAAACAAAGATCAAATACAAGACTTAAAATAAAGATTAAAAATAAAAAGTAGCCAAAAGCTATACATTGATAGGAACATATAAAAACTATAAAGAGTATAAAAGTATTAAAAGCATAAAGGTGAGAATGGAATATATGTGGTTGGTATTGTTCATGCACAACAACACTGAAATACGTTCAGATTTTGCATTGAAAACTCCCCACATCAGCAGATGCAGAGGCAGGTGTTACTGCAGTCTACAGAGGCAGGTGTTACTGCAGTCTACAGAGGCAGGTGCAGTCTACAGAGGCAGGTGTTACTGCAGTCTACAGAGGCAGGTGTTACTGCAGTCTACAGAGGCAGGTGCAGTCTACAGAGGCAGGTGTTACTGCAGACTACAGAGGCAGGTGTTACTGCAGTCTACAGAGGCAGGTGTTACTGCAGTCTACAGAGGCAGGTGTTACTGCAGACTACAGAGGCAGGTGTTACTGCAGTCTACAGAGGCAGGTGTTACTGCAGTCTACAGAGGCAGGTGTTACTGCAGACTACAGAGGCAGGTGCAGTCTACAGAGGAAGGTGTTACTGCAGTCTACAGAGGCAGGTGCAGTCTACAGAGGCAGGTGTTACTGCAGACTACAGAGGCAGGTGCAGTCTACAGAGGCAGGTGTTACTGCAGACTACAGAGGAAGGTGTTACTGCAGACTACAGAGGCAGGTGTTACTGCAGTCTACAGAGGCAGGTGTTACTGCAGTCTACAGAGGCAGGTGCAGTCTACAGAGGCAGGTGTTACTGCAGTCTACAGAGGCAGGTGCAGTCTACAGAGGCAGGTGTTACTGCAGTCTACAGAGGCAGGTGCAGTCTACAGAGGCAGGTGTTACTGCAGTCTACAGAGGAAGGTGTTACTGCAGACTACAGAGGCAGGTGCAGTCTAGAGATCACACGGTCTACAACTATCCTCCACTCAAAAAGTCACAACACCAGGATTCAGTGTGAACATCTGTGTATCAGTTAGATACTGTGCTGCCTGTGTAGAGATACCAAAGCAGTCAGAGACCAACAGAGGTTCCTGATCTCTCAGATAAGGACAAGCATGTTGTCTCTTAATTCGTGATTGGCTTCAATATCTGGACATGGGAATGTGAAGAGACTAAAATGGTAGATTACAACTACTGTTAAATAAATCCTACAGTTCATGTATGCACTGAGCTTGTACATCAGGCCGTTTCTGGAGGAGATTTTCACTGACAAAAAGACCATTATTGGACAAAATGTAAATCTCTAATGCAGTTAAAAGTCACTTTTGTCGGTGACGTATAGGCCACCATTGCCTATTCAACACAAAGGTCAGGGTATTAATTACTTTCTGGCATAAATTTAAACTGGATGAACTACAGAGGAGCACATTCACGTCTAAAGACAAATTCTGTATATTTGCAGTATTTACTTAAACTGAACAGAAATCGTCGTTCTGCTATAAGACACTGTGACTTCTGACACCTGTCCTGGTGAGACAGGTGTGTTTAAGGGGACAGTATTTGCATTCGACACCGTGATTTTTAGCAGAAAATGACTCAGATTTAATATGATTTAAACACATTGGGACTACTTCAAATGTTCAAGAGATGAATGAATTACCTTAAAAAGGACACAAACTAGCAGAAAGATCCGCAGGACTTCACGGTGCAGCAGCAGAGTCATGATGACAGAGAAACTCACATTCCCAAACTTCAGGTCAACTCTTTCTTCTTTCTTTCTTTGAAATTCAAAACTTTCTAGTCGTTTCTAGTCGTTATTCTATCAAACTCAGCTGCGTCTCGTTAACTAGCGGACTGTCCCCAGGAACACTTGATAAGAAACGCGAACTAAGTGAGAGAAGTTAGTTTTGAGTTGTTCCTCTGTGAGGGTGGAGCGGCTCGGAGCGTCTCTCTCTCTCTATCAGAGACATCAGAGGACAGAAACACACTGATAGAAGTCTCTGCCTCGCCTATATAGTCACTTTAATACAGATAACAGGCAGTGAAAGTTGTCCAGCAGCCACGACAAGTTTGTCCTTTCTGCTGTGTCCTCTGCTGGGAGGAAGTTGGTCATTGAAAAATGTAAAAGCCATCCCACATTCTTGCCATAACTTCACAAGACAGGGTGAAGGAGTTTCTCCATACAGTCCGTTTGTATTTACAAATTAGACAGATGCAAACAGAGTATGAATACTGTATTTTCCATGGGAAAGGCTGGTGTTTACAGCGGGAACACTCTTAAACACATCCCTTGTCGACACTTAAATTCTCAAACCCTAATTTAGTCAGAAATGTACGACACTTTCCCTCCACTATTCTGTGAAATTAACCCAAATTCCTTAAGAGGAAAAGGTCAAACCACTATTTTTATAAACCACTTAAAGCCTAGCGTCCTTCCAGAAGACTGTAAGCCTTAGCCGAAGCTGATGCAGACGGGTGAGATAGTCTGGAGTGGTCAGCTATGAAAACAAGACATTTCATCAGATGTCAGATGGTTGAGTGGTTAGAGAATCAGGCTAGTTATCAGAAGGTTGCAGGTTTGAATCCAGGCCATGCTAACGTGATGTTGTGTCCTTGTACCGGTACCACAGCAGCTCAGCTACAGTAGATTTGGGTTGTGAAAACCAAAGAACTGAGTGATGAATCCTAAGTTATCATGTGAGAGGGCTGCAGCAGGTCACCCAGATCCTCTACCAGGAAGTGGGCTGCTGTCCTTGACCCCTCTCTCTCTCCACTCAGAGTGTTTCTGAGTGTCTCTCGCCCTGACTGACTCTTGAGTGGCTAACCGTTCTCCTTTTCTGTCCTTCACACCCCCGCCTTCTCCTCTCTCTCCTTTCAGTTTGCTTGCAGTGCAGTTTTTAACATTTTACATTTAGTCTTTTTTAACAGACGCGCTTATCAAGAGAGACTTACAGCAAGTACAGGGACATTCCCCCCCTAAGTCAAGTAGGGTGAAGTGCCTTGCCCAAGGACACAATGTCATGTTGGCATGGCCAGGGTTCGAACCCACAACCTTCTGATTACTAGCCCGACTCCCTAACCGCTTAGCCACGTGACTCCCAACACAATAATCATACTTCATCAAAACTTACAAACCAGCTGTTCATTTGAATAAGACACTTTTGCAGCCAGTGACAGTACATTAGAGTCCCTAGCCTCATGTATGAAGGTGTGTGTGTGTGTGTGTGGGGGGGGGGGGGGGGGGGGGGGGGGGGGGGTGTGTGTAACGGGTGCTTCAGAGGAACAACAAGACTGGAACTGTAAGTCACTCGCATGCTGTGATGACGTTCTGGTTTTGTTCTCCACCTCTGTACTTCCCCCTTGTAAGCACAGAGTTCCCAAAAGAGAACGCTGAGCAGTGATAATCACACTCTGGGTTCTACAACTTCTCTATAATGTGCCAGAGTTATCCTGGTGATACTTGAGTATTTTGAATAGATGTTAGTGCTGTGTAGGACAGTTGGTCTTGGATAAGATAAGCTGAACACTGTGACACTGTGGTGATATATTGTCTTTTGGGTATTGTTACTAGGTAAGAAGGTATCTTGGTAACAGGGATGTTAAGGTATTGTAATAAGCTGTAATAGCTCTGCGGGGAATGTAGAGAGTGTCTGTTAGAGGGACAGAAATGATGTACAGAGAGAGTGAAAGAGAGAGAAAGGCATGGAAGCATTGTGAAATGTGAAAATGACTTGAATACTCAACGAACTATCTGGTGCCTGAACAGCTCACCTTTGTGGAGCGAAAAACTGAGAACGAAAGTTTCAGCAGGTGGTCCTTTTTCTTCTGTTAAACAGTCAAGAGATTAAACAGACAAAAAGGATATAATTGATACCGTTCCCCAGTTCTCTAGTGTAGAGGAACATAATCAAGTTAACTATCCATCTGAACAATCTACAACGAAAAAGTTTGAAATAACTTGACTCAGAACTGGACTTTCAAGCCTGCGATGTCAAAGTTCAAATGTTTGCTCCTAACTTTGAATGCTTGACCCTCTTTAAAACAATGTAAGGAGGAGACAAACAAAAGCTTTCTCTTTTCTTTCTTTTTTCGGGGTGGGGGGGTGAAACACAGAGGACAATGGAATTTCCTAATCAAGGAGAAATAGCTGTGTATCCTGGCTGTGAGCCACATATAGCTTCTGGATGTGTCTCAAAGGGGTTTTAAGGCCACGTTTAGAACCAAAGGATGGCTCACGTCTTCATTCTCCTGTGCAGGTCCCCTTTCTGCGGATGGGGGACCGGGGTGGGGCTGCTGTAGATGATGGGATGTGACATCAAGACCTTCTGTACTGTACTCAGCTGAGGGGAAGGTGAACAGGGACAGATACACAGGGATGCTTTGCTAGGAGTTTGAACACCAGCTGAGCTCACTGCATCCTGAGGAACTGGTCCTTCATGTTTACCTGCACAAGATCGAACGCTGGGGTTAAAGGGGGTCGTGGGGGTTAAAGGTTAAAGGAAGGGGTGTGTTTTAGGAACCTGTTCGATACCATGGTTACCAGGAAACACCAGCGGTTTCTTATCATACTTACCTCCGGCCATGCCAGAGAATGAGAGCTGGATTCTTTTGCGGGGAGGGGGGACTTTGTGATTGAACACTACACCCTTACTACACCTTCACTACACCCTCACTACACCCTCACTACACCCTCACTACACCCTCACTACACCCTCACTGCACCCTCACTACACCCTCACTACACCTTCACTACACCCTCACTGCACCCTCACTGCACCCTCACTGCACCCTCACTGCACCCTCACTACACCCTCACTACACCCTCACTGCACCCTCACTGCACCCTCACTGCACCCTCACTGCACCCTCACCGCACCCTCACTGCACCCTCACTGCACCCTCACTGCACCCTCACTGCACCCTCACTGCACCCTCACTGCACCCTCACTACACCCTCACTGCACCCTCACTGCACCCTCACTGCACCCTCACTACACCCTCACTGCACCCTCACTGCACCATCACTGCACCCTCACTGCACCCTCACTGCACCCTCACTACACCCTCACTACACCCTCACTGCACCCTCACTACACCCTCACTGCACCCTCACTGCACCCTCACTACACCATCACTGCACCCTCACTGCACCCTCACTGCACCCTCACTACACCCTCACTACACCCTCACTGCACCCTCACTACACCCTCACTGCACCCTCACTACACCCTCACTGCACCCTCACTGCACCCTCACTACACCCTCACTGCACCCTCACTGCACCCTCACTGCACCCTCACTGCACCCTCACTGCACCCTCACTGCACCCTCACTACACCCTCACTACATGCCATCACTACACCCTCACTACACCCTCACTGCACCCTCACTGCACCCTCACTGCACCCTCACTACACCCTCACTACACCCTCACTACATGCCATCACTACACCCTCACTGCACCCTCACTGCACCCTCACTGCACCCTCACTGCACCCTCACTACATGCCATCACTACACCCTCACTGCACCCTCACTGCACCCTCACTGCACCCTCACTGCACCCTCACTGCACCCTCACTACATGCCATCACTACACCCTCACTGCACCCTCACTGCACCCTCACTGCACCCTCACTGCACCTTCACTACACCCTCACTACACCCTCACTACACCCTGAAGCCAGGCCCTTTCTTGTCCTCTCCTAATTGACCCCCACCCCGCCCACAGTCGACCCCCACCCCTCCCACAGTTGACCCCCAACCCTCCCGCCCTGAGGAAGGGAGGCACGGGGGTGGGGTGGGGTGGGGAGGTGGTGGTGGTGGTGGGGGGGGGGGGTAGAATCTGACAATACTTTGTTTATATGTTTGGTGAGCGAGGCATGGGTAATTTAAACAGAACATTAAGTGATTTACAGTAACACACTTTATCCTCAGTGAATGAGAGCTTGTGTCTTTTGTGTCTGAAGGCCACACGGTATCAAAGGATCCTTCATCTTTCCAACTGCTCATGGAATACATACATATTTAAAATACAAGTAATCAAAGTTGAGAATCAGATCACAGGCTTGTCACTGTGACCATACTGTAACTGGCCCCGCCTCCTGGTCCTGCTTACACTGCCTCCGGCCTCAGCCAATCAGGTCCCACGAGAGAGGAGAGGAGCCAATCGGGTCCCAGGAGAGAGAGGTCAGAGAGTCTGTGCTGGTTGGAACTCTCTGTCCTAGCTGACAGTTTAAAGGACCCAGTTAGTTTCCCTTTAAACTTCTATTTAGGTTTTTGGGGGGGATGAAAAAGTTATAATTGTAGCCTTAAGAAATATTTAGCACTATCAGGATAGGAGAATTCCCCCAGGCTCTCACCATCTTCACTCTCCTTCTTCATTATCTCTCCTTTATCTATCCTCACATCTCAGATTGTTCCTGCTTACTGTTGTCTAAACAGTCATAATTACATCCATGACCCATGACCAGTTCTGTTTACATGTGTTCTGGCAGACATAGATTCTGTCCCACTGGACTCAGAGTTTAGGGTCCTAATCGCTTGTTTGAAAGCCTTTGTGGCTGCTGATTAATGGAGTCTGCTGTAGTAAAGTAGCCAGCAGGAAAGGCATATTACCATCTGCTGCTGTCAGACAGTAAATTAACAATTAATGCCAACGATAATTATGCAGAAAAGGTTTTCAGAGGGTAGTCATCTGGACACTGTTTTCAAAATCACCTCTGAATCCTTTTCTACAGTGGAACCCTGCTGGATGAATGAGTGAATGGTGATTTTGATGATGTTGACATGGATAATCTCCAGAGGGCCACTAGGGCCCAGGTTCTGTGACGGGGCCCCTAGCGTCACAGCACATTTTAGGACTCTGTGTTAATAAACTGTGTTTATAGAGTAGTTCTTTTAGAGCAGGGGTAGGGAACCCTGGTCCTCGAGAGCCACAGTCCTGAAGGTTTTAGATGATCCCCTGCTCCAGCACACCTGATTCTAATGAAGAGGCTTCCACAGAGCTTGATAACGACCCTTCATTAGAATTAGGTGTGCTACAGTATGGAAACACCAAAAACATTCATGACTTTGGCTCTCGAGGACCAGAGTTCCCTACCCCTGTTCTAGAGAGTGGAATGAGAAAGAGAGAGAGAGGGGGAGGGAAAGAGGGAAAGAGGGAGAGAGAGTGAGAGAGATTCAGATTTTTAAACACAGAAACACAAACATAAACACACATGTTGAATTCCACTAACACATTCCAAAACATGATGACACACAGAGAGACTGAGGAAAGTCAGAGTATTGAGGACTGCTTGGTTGTGTTGTTACTACCTGACGTTCTGATTCAAACACACCAGTATAACATAATTTCCGTTTTGGCACATGCAGTAACTAGTACTAACCACTAGATGTCCCTCAAGATGAACACATGCAGCAGAGTGTAAGAAATCCAAGCTCTTTTCCCTCCCCTAATTTTGCGTATTTTTAAATAACTATAGCCTACATGATTACGTCAACTCAGTTGTTAGTAAATTGTTCAGTTTTTTTTCTTCCCTATCTAAGATTATTTATAATGATGATACATTTAGAATAAAGATGCGCCACAGGTGATGAAGAGGTGACGTCAGAGATGTGATTTGGCCAACAGGGAAGCTGTCACGTCGAGACTGACCGATATCGAGCTCTATTGATCATTAAACCTGTCTAATCTCCTTCAGCCTAACAGAAGTGTACTTGCGTGTGTGTGTGCGCGCGCGCGCGCGCGTGCTTTAATTTGTGTGCGTGATATCGAGCGAGATTTTTTTGTGCAATCGTGGATCTGCGTGTACGTGCGTGAGTTCTCTGATGCGGTCCTAATGTGATATGGTCAGATGGAAGCGCTGATGGAGATGAGATACCATATGGTAGAGCAGGAGGGAGGGGAGAGACTGCACGGGAGAGGGGGGGGAGAAGCGGGGGAGGGAGGGAGGGAGAAAAACAGAATAAGAGGTGGAGGAAAGAGAGAGCATAGAGGGAAAGCAAGAAACCCATAGAAGAGAAAATAAAGGAGAGAGGAGAAGGAGAAGCAGAAAGGATCTGAAAGGGGTGAAACAACAACACAACACAAGGATGAGAGAGAGAGAGAGAGAGAGAGGGGGGGGGGGAGAGAGAGAGAGAGTGAAAGGGGGAGAGAGAGGGAGGGAGAGAGGGGGAGAGAGAGAGAGAGGGAGGGAGAGAGGGGGAGAGAGAGAGAGAGGGGGGGGAGAGAGAGAGAGGAGATAGAGAGAGAGGGAAAGAGGGAGAGAGAGGGGGGGGGGCGAGGGAGGAAGGGAGGGGGGGGGGTGGGTGGGTGGTGAAGCCTACAGCTTGGAAGCAGAGGGTGGGAGGGGCTCAGTGATGGGTTATTATTCCACCCCTCTACCCCCTCAACTCTCTCTATCTCTCTCTCTCTCTTTCTATCTCCCTCCATCTCTCTCTCTCTCTCTCTCTCTCTCTCTCCCTCAGTCTCTCTCCCTCGAGTGCTCCCTCTCTCTCGCTCTGTCTCTCTCTCACCCTCCCTCCCTCTCCATCCCTCTCCATCTCTCTCTCCCTCCCTCCGTCTCTCTCTCCCTCGAGCGCTCCCTCTCTCTCTCTCTCTTCGTTCTGGCTCTGTTGCCAAGGCTACGGAACAACCTCTTGGTGCATGTACCTAGACGAGGCTGTGGCTCTGTCTGTCCTACAGGAGGCAAACAAAAGGAAAAACCTATCACCCTCTCTGTCTCTCACACACAGACGCTCTGCGCTCCAGATGCTCTGATCCGGGGGGACGATAACGTAGTCCTGCTGCGGTGCTGCTTTTCTGGACCTGTTAGAACGGGGATGTGAAGAGGGCTGTAGCACGCCCAGGTAAGAACCAGAGCAGGCAGAGGCTCGGGGCTGAGGCTAGAGGTTGAGGCTGGGCTAGGTGGCTGGGGCTAGGGGCTAGGAGCTGGGGCTGGGGTCTGAGGCTGGGGTCTGAGGTTGAGGCTGGGGTCTGAGTCTGAGGCTGGGGTCTGAGGCTGGGGTCTGAGGCTGAGGCTGAGGCTACCTGTCTCTCCTCCCTCTCCAGCTCCTCTTCAGCTCCTCTCTCCTTCTCTCTCTCTGTTGTTCTCCGCCTCTCTGCTTCTTCTCTGTGTGACACGGAGGGAATATTAATGCACCGTACAGACCCATGGTTCAAGGCTGCTGTGCCTTCTGACCATACATGCTGGGGTGTGTGTGTATGTGTGTGTGAGTATATGAGTGTGTGTGTGTGTGTGTGTGTGTGTGTGTGTGGGTATTGTACACCATTGTATCTCTTACACATATTTTTTTTTGTTGCGTTACTTCGATCGTAGGTGCATTTGATTTTCATAACAAATCAAAAATGATGATTTGCTGAATCTACTGTTGAGATTTCCCTAGATGGGACATAAATGTTGGATTCTGTCTAGTTTCTTTAGGTCTAACAGAGAGTTAGAGCACCAGTCTGATGTGTGATGCAACAGTGTTCTGTAAGTGGCTGAACCCGCTCTGGGAAGCAGCTCTGTGCTGTGTGGTCTCTCCGGCTCTCCGTAGCTCTGGACGTGATTTGAATGAGGTTTCGTCTTACCATGAATGACTCCAAGAATTCATCCCTGAAATGGTTGTGAAAACAATACGATATTGATCTCCATTGCAGAGAAAATCTGGGAGGTTTTCAAATATTGATTCCTTATTCTTAATGTTGACCTTGATGAATCTTTGTTTATCTGTTTTAACCATTTACTGTCATTTAAAATAGCTAATTACTATAATATATAACAATGAACAAGCAACACTATTGAATCAAGCCAGGTTTTAGTGTCTACGGGTGTGTATGTGTGTTTGTGTGTGTTTATGTGTGTGTGTGTGTGTGTATGTGTGAGAGAGAGAGTGTGTGTGTGTGTGTGTGTGTGTGTGTGTGTGTGTGTGTGTGTGTGTGTGTGTGTGAGAGAATGTGTGTGTGTGTGTGTGTGTGTGTGTGAGAGAGTGTGTGTCTCAGAGATAGGTGAGGAAGGTCTCCAGTCCTCAGGTGACAGTATCTAATGTTACCATCCCATCATCACTTTCAGCTTCCTCCTCTCCCACACTCTCCTGTCCTTCCCCAGCTTTACCTCTCCTCCCCCTTCTTTCCCCCAGCTTCTCCTCCCCCTCTCCTCCCCCAGCTTCTCCTCCCCCTTCTTTCCCCCAGCTTCTCCTCCCCCTCAACCTCCCCCAGCTTCTCCTCTCCTCCCCCAGCTTCTCCTCTCCTCCCCCTCTTCTCCCCCACCTCCTCAAATCAAACTGGCAACATTCTGGTTACTTGTCCGATTCCTTAACCTCTCAGCCTCCTGACTCGTTGGACGTCGCAGAATGATGTCGATCTCTGCTCGAGAGTTGACGAGTGTGTGTGTGTGTTTATTGTGCTGTGTGTGTGTTGTGCTGTTGCCACAGTTACTGAAACACCGGCCTCATTGTTGTAACCAACCTTCGCTCAGACCAGAGTGTTACTTGTCCTCCATCCCCTGGAGTAGATGTCTGTCTGCCTGCCTGCCTGCCTGCCTGCCTGCCTGCCTGTCTGTCTGTTCCTGTCTGCCTGTCTGTCTGTCTGTCTGTCTGCCTGTCTGCCTGTCTGCCTGTCTATCTGTCTGTCTGTCTGTCTGTCTGTCTGCCTGTCTGTTCCTGTCTGTCTGTCTGTTCCTGTCTGTCTGTCTGTTCCTGTCTGTCTGCCCTTCTGTCTGTTCCTGTCTGCCTGTCTGTCAGTTCCTGTCTGTCTGTCCTTTATGAAGAGGAAGGAATGGAGATTAACAGACCAGTGCTTTTTGTACAAAGCACTCTCAGTTCTGCAACCTGTTTGTATGTGTGTGTATGTATGTATGTGTGTGTATGCACGTTACCATGGCTACTGGCCAGCCTGGCCAGCGTCATCACTTCAAACCCACCTTCGCAGTGAGCACAGAGAGAGAGAGAGAGAGAGAGAGAGAGATAGAGAGAGAGAGAGAGAGCGGGGGGGGCTCAAAGCAACAACACACACCCTCACACACACACACATTGGTAGTGTCACATTTCACTGATCCAACATCCATTTTTGTCTAGTTCAGTAGAATGTGAGGAGAGAGGAGCTCTGCAGCAGACACACCTCTGGGACCAGCCTACAGTATGAACTGTGAGTGGACAGTGTCTGAATATCCTGCAAGATGTGATGCTGCTACAGTAGATATGGATCCTGATGCTGTGTGCCTGACAGGCTGAGGCAGCAGGAGCCTCCTGTCTCCTAGCCTCCTGTCTCCTAGCCTCCTCTATCCTAGCCTCCTCTCTCCTAGCCTCCTCTCCCCTGGCCTCCTCTCTCCCTGGCCTCCTCTCTCCCCTGGCCTCTATTCAATCTTTTACAGGGACTCAGAAGTATTGGATTGTTGTAAGAAATACGGCTGGCCCCTCTCTGCACTAATCCAATTATTGTGAGTGTGAGTGGGAGTGAAGGGCAGCGTGGAGGTAGACTGATGCCTTCACTGTGTCACCGTGTGTTAGTCATCCTGGACTTGGAGAGCCCAGCTGGGAGACGCTAACCCACGACCTCTGAGGAGAGACCACAGAGTGAGCTCTCTCTCTCTCTCTTCCTCGCTCTCCCTCTTCCTCTCTGTCTCTCTCCCTCTCTGTCTCCCTCCCTCCCTCTCTCTCTCCCTCTCTCTCACTCCCTCTCTGTCTCCCTCCCTCTCTCTCCCTCCCTCTCTCTCTCTCTCCCTCCCTCCCTCCCTCTCTCTCTCCCTCTCTCTCTCTCCCTCTCTCTCCCTCCCTCCCTCCCTCTCTCTCTCCCTCTCTCTCTCTCCCTCTCTCTCCCTCCCTCTCTCTCCCTCCCTCTCTCTCTCCCTCCCTCCCTCCCTCCCTCCCTCCCTCTTTCTCCCTCTCTCTCTCCCTCCCTCCCTCTCTCCCTCCCTCTCTCTCTCTCCCTCTTCCTCTCTCTCCCTCTTCCTCTCTCTCCCTCTTCCTCTCTCTCCCTCTTCCTCTCTGTGTCCCTCCCTCCCTCCCTCCCTCCCTCTCTCTAGTCTCACACATGGCACAGAGCTGAGAGGGTAACTGCTTAGGTCTCTTCCAGTTTTTTCTGGCTGCTTGCTAAATGGTTTACCTGGAGAAACACAGTTTGTGATCAGATTATCACAACAGAGAACAGTGAGTTCTGATATCAGCAGTGACCAGTGTTCTGTGAGTTCTGAAGGTTCTCCTCTTGTGTTCTACAGGATCCAGTCTCTATTCCTCTCCAACATGGCCGACTCCCGGTGTTTACCCTGACGTACAGGAAGTGACACCGATCATGTGAACTTTCCCCCCCATTTCGTGCAAACCTATCACAGGTAGTTCCTTGACCTCAAACTGACCTGACTTTAACGCCAACCTACCAAATCTGACCTCCTGTCCCCCCCCGCTCACCCCCCCCCCCCCACACACACACACTAAAACAACCTCATCCACAGCAGTGAATAGAATAGATATATGTCTGTGTGTGTGTGTTTAAATGTGGATTGGTGTGTGTGTGTGTGTTTGAATGTGGATAGGTGCGTGTGTGTTGTCAAGGGATAATTACTCTTTGGATGGATGAGAAGGATGAGAGCCACTCTGTTGCCAAGGAGACGGATGTAACTGTAAACACTCTACCCCTGACTCATCCTTCCACAATAGAACTCTGGTCTCTCTGTCTCTCTGTCTCTTTCTCTCTCTCTCCACCTCTCTCTCCACTTCTGTCCCTCTAGCTCCACCTCTCTTTCTCCCTCCCTCTCCACCTCTCTCTCTTTCTTCCTCACTCTTTTCTTCTTTTATTCTCTCCTTCTTACTCTCTTTCTCCCACTGACTCACACACACACACACACACACACATTATTGAGCTGGAACAGGCTGGATATCCGGATGGGTGATCACTTTACTGGCCCAGCAGAGATCTCAGGTAAGCAGTGAGCCTCCTGCAGCACACTGCTCCTCTGGATCTACAGTGAGCCTCCTGCAGCACACTGCTCCTCTGGATCTACAGTGAGCCTCCTGCAGCACACTGCTCCTCTGGATCTACAGTGAGCCTCCTGCAGCACACTGCTCCTCTGGATCTGCCTGTCCTCAATCACAGCAACGTCTTCCACAGCAACACAGACCTGTGCAAAGACACTGTAGAATACTTTCCTTCTGCTTTGATATAAACGGAACTCCTTTCTCCTCTTTCCTCCTCTCTACTCCTCTCCTCCTCTCATCCTCTCCTCCTCCTTCTCTCCTCCTCCTTCCCCCTCTTTCTCCTCTCCTTTCCCCACATCTCCCCTCTCCTCCCCTCTCCTCCTCTCTACTCCTCCCCTCTCCTCCTCCCCTCTCCTCCTCTCTCCTCCTCCCCTCTCCTCCCCTATCCTCCCCTCTCCTCCTCTCTCCTTCTCCTCCTCCTCCCCTCTCCTCCTCCTCTGTCCTACTCTCTCCTCCTCCCCTCTCCTCCCCTATCCTCCCCTCTCCTCCTCCTCTCTCCTCCTCCCCTCTCCTCTCCTCCTCCCCTCTCCTCCTCTCTCCTCCTCTCTCCTCCTCCTCCCCTCTCCTCCCCTCTCCTCACCTCCAGGGGTGTCACCATGCCTCATCTGAGCACTTCTCAGTCAGAAGATTCTGTCTTCCGTCCTGAAGACTCGACCGGCCCCCTGGGACTGGAGGACGAGCCCCTGGGTGTGGAGGGTCAGCCCCCCCAGGAGCAGCCCCCCCAGGCCCGGATCCCCCAGAGAGAGCCTGCGAAGATGTGGAGGAACAAGCTGCACATGTTCATCATGGGGCTGCACTGGACTGCGGTGGTCTGCATCCTGTCCCAGATCACCGTGAGTGAACAGCAGATCTGGATAGAAACACTGTTTGAAATCCTCCTCATTCTTCACCTGAACATCTAATCTGGTCTGATGCAAACAAACACATACAGACCCCCCCCCACCCTGTTTACCTAGCAGAGAGACATCTCAGGTGATTCCTCTCTAGTGGGATTGGTCAGAGGTTATGTTAGTGTAATCAGGTAGGACCCTGTGTTCTCTGTCCAGGAGACCACTTGAAGCTCCTCTATCCAGCGTTCATCTTTTATTCATGAGAGAGAGAGAAAAAGATCAGGTGCCAAATGAACACAAGGCTTTTGTTAATATGGTTCTTATTGTGTCACGCTGGAATCACGACACTTCACATCCTTTTGATGGGAGTCTAACTTCCTGTCACACTTCTCCCCTCCTCTCCTCCCCTCCTCTCCTCACCTCCTCTCCTCCTCCCCTCCTCCCCTCTCCTCCTCTCCTCACCTCCTCCCCTCCTCTCCTCCCTTCCTCTCCTCTCCTCCCCTCCTCTCCTCCCTTCCTCTCCTCCCCTCCTCTCCTCCCTTCCTCCCCTCCTCTCCTCCCTTCCTCTCCTCCCCTCCTCCCCTCCTCTCCTCCCTTCCTCTCCTCCTCTCCTAGGGTTTCTGGGTGTTCTTCCTGGTGGATGGGAATGATCCCTTCCTGTCCTTGTACAAAGCTCTGCAGCTCATAGACGTCTATCTGGGTCTGCTGCTGTCCTTCAGCCCCATGTTCGGCCTTGATGTGAGTAACTGGACTCCTGGCTGAGCAGGGAGGAGGTCGGGTTGGTAATCACAAGGTTCCCGGTTCAAACCCCCGGCTGTGTCAACATGATGTTGTGTCCTTGGGCAAGGCACTTCACCCTACTTGCCTCAGGAGGGGAATGTCCCTGTACTTGCTGTAAGTCGCTCTGGATAAGAGTGTCTGATAAAGGACTACATGTCAAATAATGCCCTGCTGGTTCATGACTGAAGCAGCCAATGGGAGCGATGCCCTGCTGGTTCCTGACTGAAGCAGCCAATGGGAGCGATGCCCTGCTGGTTCCTGACTGAAGCAGCCAATGGGAGTGATGCTCTGAGATCTTTGCTCATTAGATATTCTACTTGATTAGAATCAGCTTGCCTTGTGCAGGGCTGGAACTAAAACATGGTTGCATATCTCACAACTTTTTACTTATTTGATACATGTATTAGTATCAAAATAAATATTAGCTATTGGTTTCAATATATATTTGCCACACTCATTTTGCTTGCATGTAAAAGTGTTTGTGGAGGAACAGAATATTGGACTTGGCGTCTCGTCTTGTGCGTTTTTGCAGCAATCCATGTATCTGATGGTGGAAGTTGGAAAGACCAAGAACTATTGGGTCCTCCAGGCCACTGTAGGAGTGGGCCTGGTCCTGTTTGTCCTCATGGTAAGACAGAGCCTGGACACACACACACACACACACCAGCTCATTCATTAAGGTGATGTTAGAGCCAAACTCAAGCACACTGCCTGTGTGTTATTGATAGATTGACTCAGTTGACTCAGTTGACTCAGCAGTGATGAGGCTGACATGCCCCTAAACAGCAGTATGTTGTTGAACGATACAGAGAGCTGAGTGGTTAGAAAGACTAGATATCAGAAGGTTGCTGTGTTGTGCCAAAACTAACCTTGTGTCCTTGGGCAAGACACTTCACCCTACTTCCTATGTCCCTGTACTTGGCTGTAAGTCACTCTGGATAAGAGTGTCTGCTAAATGACTACATGTAAATGTACTTAAACCTTTCTGTTCAGAGCAGAGGTGTGCATCAGAGGATTCATTGTAACAGAAGCAGATCCTTCAAACAGGTTCCTCCCTGTTCTCTGTGTTCTACCTCACTGGTCTTATAGATGGGTAACTTGGTGTGCTCCCTGCTCTCCGGCGCCCCCTGGCTGTCAGCTGCGGTGGTGGATCAGGGGGACAGAAGGCAGTCTGTCAGTAGGCAGCCCTCTTTCACTCTGTCTGAGTGGACAGACGCCCAGGATGACCTGCTGGACCTGGAGCCCGACCCCCAGACCCCGCTGTCTGAACTGGGCATCGACATCAGGACTGAGGTGGATGCTGCCACCCTGAGTGTAACACCCGTGGGTCTGCAGGAGAGGTCAGTGTGTGTGTGTGTGTGTGTGTGTGGGGGGGGGGAGTGTGTGTTAGTGTGAAAGAGAGGAGAGGACAGTGTGTGTGAGTGTGTGTGTGTGGGAGTGTGTGTTAGTGTGAAAGAGAGGAGAGGACCGTGTGTATGTGTGTCAGTTTGTGTGTGTGTGTGCGTTTGTTTCTCTCTGTGTTTCTTCCTGTGTGTTTGTGTGAGTTTGAGAGAGAGCACAGTGTGTGTGTGTGTGTGTGTGTGTGTGTGTGTGTGTGTGTGTGTGTGTGTGTGTGTGTGTGTGTGTGTGTGTGTGTGTGTGTGTGTGTGTGTGTGTGTGCGGTTGGATTATTGCAAATGTGGTGGGTTCAATACATGGAGGTTCTTCTTCTGTCTCTGCTGACCTTTTTGTGTGTTTTTCCTGTGTGTGTAATTTTTCCTGTGTGTGTGTGTATGTGTGCGTGTGTGCGCTAGGCGGGGCTCGAACGTGTCCCTGACGCTGGACATGTGCACCCCAGGCTGCACTGAGCCGTATGGATACGGGGCCCAGCTGTCCCCTAAGGACCAGTCTGCTAAGGAGTACCTGAGGGAGGGGACACACCCCCTGACCCCTGAGCAGCTCCACAGCAGGGCCATGGATGACCAGGGGCTGCAGGCTGAGTTCTATGTGAATAGATCACACACACAGAAACACACACATACACACACTTACACAGACTCACAAACACACACATGCACACACTCACACAGACCCACAAACACACAGACTCACAAACACACACATGCACACACACACAGACCCACAAACACACACACACACACTCACACACACACACACACACACACACACACACACACACACACACACACACACACACACACACACATCCACACAGACCCACGTACACACACACTCCCACCCTGAGGCTGTGTGGGTGGATGGGGGTAGGAAGGATGCAGACAGATGTGAAGCTCTGTGGAGCGTCTCTGGTGTCTGACAGGCAGGGGTTTGTTTGTTTGGCTTTCGGCAGGAGACACCCATGAACTTTGTGGACCCCAAGGAGTACAGCTACCCTGGTCTGGTGAGGAAGAACCGCTACAAAACCATCCTGCCCAGTGAGTCGCTGTCTCCTCCAGCCAGCCTGTTACTCTCTTCCTCATCTCTCCCCCCTCTTTGACTTCCTGTCCTTCCCCTCACCCACCTTTTATTTTATTTTCATCTCATCATATCTCTCTACTTCTCTCTACCTTCTGTCCTTCTCTACCTCCCCTCTCTCTTCTTTCCTACACTTCTCTAACACCCTCTCTCTGTGTCCAGCCCTCTCTTCCCCTCCTCTCTCTACTTCTCTCTGCCCCTCTACTTTCCCTGTCTCTACCCCCCTCCTCTCCTCCTCTAATCTGCACCTGTTTGTTCCTTCTCTCCAGACACTCACAGCAGAGTGATCCTCCAGTCAGATGAGGAGGATTTCCTCAGTTCCTACATCAATGCTAACTACCTGAAGGTCAGTCTGGCTGCCTGTAGAGGGGTGAAGCGTGGAGGGTGGAGGGGCTCTTATTGGCGTGTGGGCGTTTAACGCTGGGTCTGTGCGTGTTGCAGGGTTATGGGGGTGAGGAGCGTGCCTACATCGCCACCCAGGGTCCCACTGTCAACACGATGGGGGACTTCTGGAAGATGGTGTGGCAGGAAAGATGCCCCATCATCGTGATGATCACTAACCTGGAGGAGAAGAATGAGGTAAGAGACGGAGAGACACACACACACACACACACGTGTGTTCACCCGGGGGGGGGCGTGTCCTCATGTGTGTGTGTGTGTGTGTTGCCCCCCTCCCTCCTGTTAGAAATGTGCAGAGTACTGGCCCGAAGACACTGTGACCCACGAGGGTATTGAGATCAAGGTTGTCACGGTAACCCAAGAAGATGACTACAGCCTGCGGGTGTTTACGCTCAAGGTGAGATGGTCCAGAGCTCAGCCACCTCTCTGTGTCGTCATAGCAACTAACGCATCGATAACAATTTGGATGCACACGAGGAATACGTAAAGTATTCTGAACAAGTGGCTGATAGAACAAATAATTGTGATAATAAATGTGTGTGTTTGTGTTTTGGGTGATGTGTGTTTTCGTGTGTGTTTTGGATGGGTGTGTGTCAGTATGGAGAGGAGGTGCGTTGTCTCCATCAGTACTGGTACACTTCCTGGCCCGATCAGAAGACTCCGGACAAAGCCCCGCCCCTTCTGGAGCTGGTACAGGAAGTGGAGCGGGCCAGAGAGGAAGCCCCGCCCACCAGTGGGCCTGTCATCGTTCACTGCAGGTAGAGGAAGGAGTCACTTTGGGAAGGATGACGTAGGACTGAAGTGAAGTAGTACAAACCCATTAACCGATCCAGTTTGATCTGCACACCCCCCCCCCTCTCCCCTCCCCCCCTCCCCACTGCAGTGCTGGGATTGGCCGAACAGGCTGCTTCATTGCCACCTCCATCTTGTGTCGGCAGCTGAGGTGTGAGGGCGTGGTCGACATACTGAAGACCACATGTCAGCTCCGCCTTGACAGGTAAGACCTGCCCCGGAAAGTTCCAGAAATGCATTTGAATGTTTTTCCACACTACCTTGCCTAGAGTGTCTTTATCACTGCCCTGTCTAAACTGTGACTGTGTATGTGCGTGTGTGTGTGTCTATGTGTGTGTGTGTGTGTGTGTGTGTGTGTGTGTGTGTGTGTGTGTGTGTGTGTGTGTGTGTGTGTGTGTGTGTGTGTGTGTGTGTGTGTGTGTGCGCGTGCCTTGCAGGGGTGGGATGATCCAGACCTGTGAGCAGTACCAGTTTGTGCACCATGTTCTTAGTCTGTATGAGAAGCAGCTGTCACACACTGCTGAAGAGTAGCGAACAGGCACCCCCAGACACACACACCACTGTACACTCACTGTACACTGCTGTCACTGTACACTGCTGACACTGTACACTGCTCTGACACTGCACACTGCTGACACTGTACACTGCTGACACTGTACACTGCTCTGACACTGCACACTGCTGTCACTGTACACTGCTGTCACTGTACACTGCTCTGACACTGCACACTGCTGACACTGTACACTGCTCTGACACTGCACACTGCTGTCACTGTACACTGCTGTCACTGTACACTGCTCTGACACTGCACACTGCTGTCACTGTACACTGCTGTCACTGTACACTGCTCTGACACTGCACACTGCTGTCACTGTACACTGCTGTCACTGTACACTGCTCTGACACTGCACACTGCTGTCACTGTACACTGCTGTCACTGTACACTGCTGACACTGTACACTGCTGTCACTGTACACTGCTGACACTGTACACTGCTCTGACATTGCACACTGCTGTCACTGTACACTGCTGTCACTGTACACTGCTGTCACTGTACACTGCTGACACTGTACACTGCTGACACTGTAAACTGCTCTGACACTGCACACTGCTGTCACTGTACACTGCTGTCACTGTACACTGCTGTCACTGCACACTGCTGTGACACTGCACACTGCTGTCACTGTACACTGCTGTCACTGTACACTGGTGACACTATAAACTGCTCTGACACTGCACACTGCTGACACTGTACACTGCCGACACTGTAAACTGCTCTGACATTGCACACTGCTGTCACTGTACACTGCTCTGTCACTGTACACTGCTGTCACTGTACAGTGCTGTCACTGTACACTGCTCTGACACTGTACACTGCTCTGACAATGTACACTGCTGTCACTGTACACTGCTCTGACACTGTATACTGCTTTGACACTGTACACTGCTGTCACTGTATACTCCATTACCATCACAATCACCTCCACCATCCTCAACATCTACACTACCACCTTCCCTATCACCTCCACCACCCATATCACTATCACCTCCACCATCATCTCCGCCATTACTATCACCTCCACAGTAACATCATGATCCAGACTCCTCCTCACTTCCTTTTAAATCTCCCCCTGGTCAGAGGTGTCATGAAGGAAACACCAAGAAACACAACTGAATCCCTTCGCCTCCCTCTTCCTTCACACACACGCACGCACATACACATGCACAATCTCCTTCACACATGCACACACACACACACGTACAGTGGGGCTGTGAGTGGGGCTGTCACCATGTTACTATAGTATCTTCTTACCACAGATTTGCATCTATTGTGTTAAATCCTGTGAGGTTAGCATGATGGGACCAAGCAAGGTGTGGACAGTCTGTCTCTAAGGCTGCTTGGACCCACTTTAAATCACACTGACAGACACCTTCACAAACACACCATCTTTCAGACGAGCTCCATGAAATGCCAGCATAGATTCTGGTCATCGTCAACAGACGTAACAACGTCACATCACAGCCAGCCCACGATTCAACAGTATTAAGACGTCCGTTCTACTTTGAGAAAGAAGACGACTTTACTTTGTCGGAAGAAGTACCGATGTCTTTACTTATTATTTTTTTCATCCACTGAACACCAAAAGTATCTCACAATGTAAACACAACTTCAGTCCAGCCTGTCCACTTGATCCACTTCATCTTCAGGTTGCATGGTGCTAAGTGTTCATTAATTGAGGCATGTACAATGTTATGGAGTATAGAAGAATGTAATGTTTAGGTTATTTAGGCATTCCGTGCTATCTCTTGTTTTACAAGCACTACACGTTGCGTGTGCGGTTCCCATGGCTACATGCAGATGTTCTTAGGCAGCAGGCCTTACAGGATCTCTGCAGAGACCACATACACTCAGCGCGTGAAGCAAAGGGGACACGTTCTAGTTTGAGAACCTGAGGAACGGATCCACAGACCGCAAACATACAATCTTATCAGAACACGTCTGTGTCCGCATAAGTAGAAATGTGTCTGTTTCCAAATTTTTCGAAATAACTTGCGCAACCGGGTGCCATCTGATCTGATAACGATTTCGATACGATGATGTGAAACCTTCTTATCGCGTGTCCCCTGATTCAAACCGCCCTTCAACACCGCAGCTCTTACTGAAACGTTAACACGGCGCCTGACTTCAAACGCCCATGATTGTTGTATAGACAGGACAAGCCTAATCTGTATCAAGCACAATAGACTAACTAAGGTTGTCTTTTTGATGTTCTGCTGTAAGTGTTCTTTTTCCGTGTCGTGTTCTTTTGACTGTATTGAGTTGTAATGGTTGCATGTGCTGGATGGGGCTCTCATAAGGTCCACAATCAAAGCTTTCTGTTGTGTAAGGGTTAGCCTATTATATTGCTTGCTCTCTGCCAATGCTTTTGATACAGTTTGCTTTTGTGAAACCAACCAGAGATATTTTTAGAACATTTTGATACAATCCTTTTGATTAGATGCCTTGTGTATATTTTCTGTTTACAATACGATGGAATGTAGCTTCTACAGTGGGACAAACCGTTGGTTTATATTGCAAGATTTGACAGAACAAAAATGTGACAACTACCTAAGTTACCTTATGAGAAAAAAAAACATTGTTATGTTTAGTCTTAAGTATTACGTTTGTGCCTCTGGGCTTTAATATGCTTTGCTATGTGTATTCCTTTTGTTCTTGGTTAACTGGAGACTTTTACCTCAGATCCAGTGCTCTCTCTCTCTCTCTCGCACGCACGCGCGCACACACACACACACACACACACACACACACACACACACACACACACACACACAGTCATGTACTGTATAAACACATGCTATCTCTCTCACACACAGGTTTGTGTTAACCCCAATCTTACCCCAAGAACCCTCTTAGAAATAGGACTTACAGTAGACCTTGGAAAATGTTCCCACAACATAATTGTTTGTCTTGGTTTATTACTATACAAGAGTAGATAAGCAAGACCACAAAAAAACATCATTCCATCTTTGACTATTACCCAGACTGACAAGATAACATGAGAAAGAATCGCTAGGTGTTTGGCAGCTAATACAGAGATGAAAACATGAGAGATAAAACAGATCAACTGCACTAGACATCACCAGGGAATATTAACAACTATCAAAAACTTTTCAGAATCAATATCAACATTATTTGAAAAAGATTAATGGTATTTGGGAGTCCATCTTTGATACTGTAACAAATAGGAGAGTATAGTTTATACAACAACAACAAAACAAAATATATCTGGTAATATTTGGTGCATTTGACCTCAACAGCTTGATTTATGAGTGTTTGTTCTTTATGCTGGACTGGTCTAAAATGCTTGACTTTAGTGAGGATAGAAATTAGGTAAGTTACTTCAACCAACCAGCAACCAGTTCTCCTCATCTGTGCTACAGTATTGATTTCAGTTGTGAGTTTTTGCATCCAAATAAAGTAGATTTTCATGAGCTTTTGCCTGGTGTGTTTTTTTCTTTCATTTCTTTGTGTTTCGTGTTGTTAATGTTAGGCAAGATGTTACCGATTTTTTTTTTTTTTTTTTAGATTTTATTTTTTAATAAAGACTTCAGCTGTGCGCGTTTGGCATTTTTTTACACACACATGCAGTAGATATATTCAACCACTAGAAAGCAGCATACACAACGTCATACTAATTTAAACGTCCCAGTGTGGAGGGCTGCCTATTTAAAAGCTCTTAACCGTAAAATGAAATTTAAATTTGGGTGGGAGTCATGTGGCTGAGCGGTTAAGGAGTCAGTCTAGTACTCAGATGGTGCTCAGTTCGAATCCTGGCTGTGCCAACATGACGTTGTGTCCTTGTGCATATTGCCGATATATAACCCTTTAGGTACAAAATAGAAGATGTTCGTTTCATTTTCTCGCTGTTTTCGCATCTTTAAATGATGTTGATGAATATTATGTAAACTAAAGCACTTCTGGACGTTGAGTTTAGGCATCATGTCAGATGTTAAATCTTAAATCTGTTAAGTCTATAACTACATTGACCAGTGTGCATCTGATGTCTACGTCACTTCTCCCCAGACAGCTGGTGAAGTGAAGCGGATTGTCAGATCTAAGCGTGTAAATAGACATTGTACCGTAAAACTATTAGGCACCAGAGGGTTTGAATGGCGAAAACATACGATTATCTGTTCAAACTCTTGCTGATTGGAGATAGTGGTGTAGGAAAGACATGTCTTCTATTCAGATTCAGCGAAGACGCTTTCAATACAACCTTCATATCAACCATAGGTGAGTAATACAGACGTGGACGCAATTGTTGGTCCCCTTCTGTCAATGAAAGAAAAACTGGGTCACAGAAAAAAACTTTCATCTGACCAAAGTAATAATAAATAAAAATCATTCTATGAATGATAAACAATGAAAGTCAGACATTGCTTTTCAACCTGCTTCAACGGGTTTATTTAAATTAAACTCATGGAACAGGCCTGGACCAAAATGATGGTAACCAAAGGGACATATTCATTCAAGGTTTGTCCATTAATTATCATCATAGGTGTCTACAATCTAGAGCTCCAGGTAGGTAGTGTGTGGTCTGGTGTCATGGTGTGTACCACGTTCAATATGGACCAGAGGAAGCGAAGGAAAGAGTTGTCTCAAGAGATTAGAAAGAAAATGGTAGACAAGCATGGTAAAGGCTATAAGACTATCTCCAAGCAAGTAGATGCACCTGTGACTATAAGAAATTACAACAAAGCAGAGAGACTGATAATCTGAATGGTAACAAAAGAGCCCAGAAAGACTTCTAAAGAGATCCAAGGTGAACTTCATGCTCAAGGAACATCAGGGTCATCAGTGATTTGAAAACAAATCATAGAAAAGCCAGACTGGAATATGTCAAACTACATGTTGAACCCATAAAGCTAGGCCAGTTTTAGAAAGCTTGGTCTCAGGTGCAGGTCATGGGTCCTGCAACCGAACAATTAACCAAAACAGCCGCCAAACACACCCAAGAATGGCTAACAGGGAAATCATTGGACTGTACTAAAGTGGCCTTCTATGAGCCCTGACCTCAATCCTATTGAGCATCTTTGGAAGGAGCTGAAACATGCTGTCTGAAAAGATACCCTTCAAACTGGAAACAACAGGAGCAGTTTGCTCACATCACTTAATTATTGTCTGTTTTATTCTTCAGTCTCAAATGGCAGAATATAACCAGCACATTTCTCTCTAGAATCCCTTGATAGTCTTCATATTTATTAGTCATACTCTTACTTTAAGATCTTATTATTTCAAACATAAGTCAAGCAATGTAGCCTACATTACCTTGTCATAATGTAATTGCAGGTATAGACTTCAAAATCAGAACAATTGAGTTAAACGGAAAGAGAGTCAAGCTACAAATATGGTAGGTGACACACCTGCTATATATAAGGTAACCCCAATGGGGACATTTACATTCCAGATTGTTATTGAACTAATTCTGTGACCAATAATTTACATAATGTACAGAATGTTTGCATATTCTCTACAGGGATACTGCAGGGCAGGAGAGGTTTCGAACAATAACCACAGCATACTATAGAGGAGCCATGGTAAACAGTACTCTGCCCTTCACAACACCTACTACCTTTCTTACATTATCTACTATGTACCTCAAAATGTATTCTGTATTCGTCCAAAAGTGTTAATTAATGGAACTTTTAAAATTAATTGGCTATAATTGCATCAATAGGATCTAGAGTTATATGCTACAGACATGTTAAACATGAAATTAAAAAGAGAACACTAAATTACCATCAGTTTTTCATGCTTTCAGGGCATAATGTTGGTCTATGACATCAGCAATGAGAAGTCCTTTGAAAATATAAAGAACTGGATTCGTAATATTGAAGAGGTTGGTTGTATGAATGTGAATTGTAAAATTGAGATTAGAAATTAAAAATGTAAGTATTTTTCCTTTCTTCCTGTATTTCTTATGCATTCTATATATGCATTCTATATATTTATGCATTGATACAGATGATATGACTTGCTTTCCATGTGGGTCCCCATAGCATGCCTCATCTGATGTGGAGAAAATGATCCTGGGTAACAAATGTGACATGACTGAAAGAAGACAGGTGTCTAAAGATAAAGGAGAGAAGGTGATTCTATCTGTATTACTACTATGCACTTTTTTGCGATTGTGTAATGCATCATCTGTATATCTTTGTGTAAAATCCCTGATTTGTCTATTTTGTGTCCGCAGCTAGCAATTGATTATGGTGTAAAATTCTTGGAAACGAGTGCGAAGTCAAGTTTAAATGTTGAAGAGGTAAGGAGTTTAAAATGTGATAATAGTGTTAACAATAGCCTACCAAATGTAATTTAGAGCAATGCACTGAAAAGTGAGTTGTGTGACGTAGTTGGTTAAGATGTCGAGTTAGTAATCAGAAGGTCCCGGGTTCGAACCCTGGCTGTGTCAACATGATATTTTGTCCTTGGGCAAGGCACTTCACCCTACTTGCCTCAAGGGGAAATTTCCCTGTACTTGCTGTAAGTCGCTCTGGGAGAGCGTCTGATAAATGACTACATGTAAATGTAATGTAAATGAACTGTGAGCATGTTGACAATTGACAGCTGTTTTTTTTCCCCCTCAGGCTTTTTATACACTAGGCAGAGACATCTTGCATAACCTCAGCACTAAAACAGTAAGTTATGGACATAATCGTATATTCATATACAGTGACACATATACACTCTACCTCTATATATGTATATACAAACCTCATACTATCAATACAGTATTTCACAACAAAGTTTATTAGGGAGTATATTACGCTTCCATTTCATGTTATCTTTCTTGTATCAAACATAACTTCCCCTTCTCTTTCTGTTAGACGGACAGCAATCCACCGGGAGGAAGTGGTCCTGTCAAAATCACAGAGAAGTCAAAAAGAATCAAATTCTTCAAGTGTACGCTGCTCTAGAGGTGCTAGGGACTCTTAAAATGCTGCTGTGCTTAATGTCATTGGGAAGTCTTAAGGTTAAAGGCTCAGAGATATACTGGAGGTCTTCCAGAAGTCCCAAGCTGCAGAAGAGTTCAAGCTGCTCAGACCGTCATGACCAACTTCCAACCCAGGGAAGGCCTTGATTCTGTTAACATTGACTGGTGTCATTACTGTCTCTGCTTGCAACATTATCTTTGTGATCTTCTACTGTTTTCATCACAAAAAGTTCCTCATACTTGTTTTTGTACATTTCTGTATTGACTCAGGTGTAGGTTTTATTATCCATGTTTCACATGTAAATGACAATTCTGTTCTTTGCACTTAAGGAAATTACATTTAACGGCTGTATCCAAAAACTGTCCTTCAGACAATTAGAAAGAAACTCATGTCCCTTAACTTGATCAGGCTGTAATCAGTACTACAGTAGTTATCAGGGTTGTGTTCCTTATGTGTCCATGAAGAGTGATGTAGGTACAGTTCCAGCTCCTATAGAGATGGGAGACACTGTCATGGTGAGTGGTGAGGCAGGAGGACCCAAGTGGAGGAGAACAGGCAAACATGGCCTATGAACAAACACTTTATTCTTCAAGTGGGGTAATTGGACAACATACTCACTGAGACAAGGGTAAGAACACAAGAAATATTGTACACACGAAACAAGAACCTATAATTACTGATCCAAACACAGACACAGGCATATACTAACAGGAGGAGAGACTTAATGTAGTCAGGTTCTGTCTCACTCACTGCCCAGAAGGTCAGAACCAGGGTCTTGAATCTGATACGGGCCACGATGGGAAGCCAGTGGAGGGAGATGAAGAGCGACGTGACATGGCAGCATCTGGGTAGATTGAAGATCAGGCGAGCTGCTGCATTCTGGATTCTCTGAAGGAGGAGGTTTGCACATGCTGGGAGACCGATGAGCAGTGAATTGCAATAGTCCAGCTTTGAGAGGACAAGAGCTTGGACTAGCATCTTAGACTAGTATCTTCTGATCTTCTGGATGTTATGTAGGAGAGCAGGAGCACACATGCTCATGCGTTATTATAAGTAAAGCTGTCAACCTTTCCAGAGGCCCAGCATTGCTGATGGTGGACCTGTCCAGTGCTGTTTGTTGAGCAGGGGTTATTGGTAGGAGGCTGGGAGGATGCAAAGCTGGACGTTGAGACCAGCACTGAATGCAGCGTAGGTGAAACTCCAGCCTACCTCATCTTTTGAAGGGACATATGCAACTACCAACGTGAGTAATCAGAAAGCATCATGACAAATAAAAAAAATATTTAGATAAGAAAAAAAATTGTAGATAAGTATGTAGATAACATGGAGCAAAATAATTTCATAATGGGATACACTGTATTTGTTGTAAGCGTGGAGAACAGCAAACTAGATGAAAAATACAAAGATGCTAAGTGAATAAAGACAGACCTCTTTCCGGTTCAGCAAGATTGATGATGAGACGTGTTATTTTCCTCAGTTTAGTTAGCATAAAATAAACCGGCTATCTTTCCCTTATAATGTCAACGCCAACATGCCCCCTTGATATGGAAAAGTAAAGCCAAACCAAAAATACTGATTAACATTCCACAACCAGGGAGTCAGATGGCTCAGCGGGTTAAGGTGTTGGTCTCATGATCGGAAGGTTGTGAGTTTGAACCCTGGCTGTGTCAACATGACGTTGTGTCCTTGGGCAAGGCACTTCACCCTACTTGCCTCAGGGAGAATGTCCCTGTACTTAATGTAAGTCGCTTTGGATAGAAGCGTCTGCTAAATGAGGTATTATTATTATTATTAATCAGCCATTTGTAGTAGTGGAACAATGTGAAAAAATCTCCTAAATATCAAAAACATCTGAACACAGAGAAAATGGATCTAAAAATGTGTGCTTTCAGGTTGTTTGTTCCTCCTCTGCCTCACTTTTTTCCTCTTCCTCTCTTTTGTCTGCTGCCTCACTTTTTTCTGCTTCTTTCTTTTCTTCTGCCTCTCTCTCATGGTCATCTTTATCCATGCTCTTCTTTTCCCGGTTTCTCGTCTTCGCTGCTTCTCTTTTCTGTTCTGCTTTGTTCTCCTCAGTGTCTCCCCTCCCTCCCTGCCCATCTGCCTCTCTTTCCTCATCTGCCTCTTTTTCATCCTCCTTTGGAACATCTTCACACACTTCAGAAACCCTAACAATGTTTCTGTCAATACTGTCAGCTCTGGTCTTCGCCATGTTCTCTCCTAAGCTTTTGGCCTTTCTCTGACTGGTGTCCCAGCTCTCTGACCTGTGGAGAAACCTGATCTCATCCACGCACAGGAGGCCTTTGTCAGCAGTGTCAACCAGACCTTTATGCATTATAGCTGTTTCCTCCATCTTTGTGTCGTCTTCCTCAGTCTCTAAGATGGGAAGAATCAGCACAGACTGAGTGGGACTCTGCCCAGTCTTGGAGTCCTGCTGTCCAGCTACTCCAGAGACAATGGGCAGGTCAGGCTGCAAAACAGGAGACGTTAATATAGACACCTTTGGTGTCTGACCAAGGGAACGAGGATGGATCTTATATCTAAAGCAGGCTGGCCACTGACTTGGATTCTTGGTTACATGGTCCATTAGAGAGCTGTATTCAGAGGTTGAGAGTGCCTCATTTGATTCATCATCTGGATTGTAGAGAATACCACTCATTGTTTTCCTTTCAGAGTAAAGAGAAGTGACAGTGCCTTCATGAGGATAGCTTTTCAAAGATCTGGACCTCTCCAGAGGGTAGGAGGAAGTTTCAACATCGGCTTTTCTCAAATGAAGACCTTTTTTTAATTCATTGCTAATGTCTCCAACTGCCTCTGTAGATGTGTCTGTTACAGTCTCTCCATCAACTCCCTCAGAGATAGACTTCTGGTCACATGGGGATATCAAGATGTCTACACATGAGTTCTGTCGCATTCTGTCCCCTGATTCCACACCTAAAGTGTTACCGTACTCCTTGACATTAGTGGCTTGTCGAAAACTCCTCTGTTGCTCGAGACCCGAATGATCCATCTTGTCTGCCTCCCTTTGTTCCTCCATATCCAGGTGAAAGCGGTAGAGGCTGTAGCCGTCAGAACTGTTGATGCTGCTGTTGCGTAATAAGCCAGATGGGTCACGCATGGACGAGGCCCGGGAGAGCGAGCAGGTCAGATCTGACCGGTCTACCCCGGCCAGCTTCTCCAGGGCTGTCGTCATGCGCCCATGGATGTCCTCTAGCTGGGCTAAGCGAAGGTCCACTGTCTGCAGGGAGGCCTTCATGGTATTCTCTCTTTCGTTCACTTCCTCCAGGCGCATGGACATGTTTTCAACCCTGAGTCCAACAACAAGAAGAGGAACTGTAAGAAACGTTGCTTATTTAATGCCTCCACAAAGGAATCCGATTCAGGCATGTTACCTCTCTGTGGTAACTTTGACACGCTCGTCTGTGGAGGACTGCTGCTCATCTTCCTTCTCACGGAAGTACTCCTCCACACATTGCTCCTCAAACTCATACAGGTTTCTCAGCTCCTCTGGAGTGAGCCTCAGCTCTGTGAAAAAGATCAATATTGATTCAGGAATCCTCAGGGAAGTGCGTCATACAATTTACAATTCAATTTCTGTTTTACAAATCAAATCAACATTTATTTGTATAGCCCTTTTTACAAGCAATGTCACAGAGGGCTTCACATATGCCCATAGAACTGCCCCTCAACCAACCTAAACCCTCAAGGAAGACAAGGAAAAACTCACTAGGGAGAAAAAACGGAAGAAACCTTGGAAGGAGAAATTACAAAGGCTAATTCTCCTAGCAAATGGTTCATCAATAGTTTACAAAAATAAAACAATCAAAAACATGTTTTGTTAGTTGATTAAATTGAACAAGAACTCTGATGTTAGATTTGTAAAACATAAACTCACTGAGTCCTCTGTCCTTCTCATCCAGCTCCCCTTCCTGCTTCTTTTTGCTGCAGTGACGGAACAGCCTGTTGAAGATGATGTACAAGTGGCTGAAGATGATGAGAGGGGGAGGCAGAATGGGCCTGTCGTGGAAGGTCATGATCAGCTGATATCTCTGGAACTTCCACACCTGGTTGGAGATGGACTTCACTTCGAAGAACGTGTTACTGTGGGGAATAAAGGTGTGTTCCAGCTCAAATGATATATAAGTCAGGCTAAACCAGTGGTCTTTTCAGAAACAGAATCAGAATGGGGTTCATTCGCTCTGCAAGATTAACATAGAATTCACTGTGGCAGGAATGAGCAAACATAGAACATATATGTGGCATACTAATAAAAAATGAATACAATGTAAAATATATACAAATATGATACAAATAACAAATATAAATGATACAAATAATACAAACGATAAAAATAACATGGAAGTACAAATAACATAGGTACAAAGTGGAATCGGTTAAATTAAATTGATAATCGCAAACTTGCTTGAAGACAGCAATGAGCAGATTGACCAGCAGGATATTGGCCACCAGAAGGTAGCAAGCCATGAGTGCAGGGGTCAGCCAGGCTCCAGGTATGCATGGCGGCAGTTTCTTCCCATCCTCATCGTAAACATTATCCCCGCATGGAGCTGAGAGAAGACGCACTGTTTTGACGCAGGAACATTCCAAATACGACACCATTGTTTATGTGCTATTATTTGTAACAGACAAATACTCACGGTTGATTTCCATTGCATAGACTTCAAGTATTTCCACAGCAATGGATTGAAACAAAAAAATGAGTGATGCGATGAGAATACAGGCTACACATCAATCTCTTTCAAAGTCAAGACAAAATGCTATGAATATTTCTTCCAAAACCTTGTGCCTATTTATATGATTTTTATACTTATGTGATTTGTGTAACTTTTGTATGGATAGCTTCGCTTCACCATGACCAAAAATTATGTATAATAAACTATAGGGCAGATTATCCTACGTATTGTGCAAAGGCATTGGCACCTGATCAGCTCCTTTTAAGTGCAGAATGCAGGTGAGAGATCTATAACACTGACCAACCTACGGTCCTTAAGACAAGTGCCTGAATGTTTGCAAACGAGTCAACAGAGAGAGGCATGATCATTGTAGAACTGGTACAAACATTCCTCCCAAAACAGACAGAAAACAACAAAAGGATTTAAGGAATAAACATTTGAAACAGACTACTGTCGATAAGCCTGAGACTAAATCTGTCCCGGAATCAGGAAACAGGAATCTTACTATGAATTCTAGCCTTACGGTCTATCGAGTCCGCAAACACTTCTCCATAGATCATCCAGTAGGGCATGTAGAAGATGTTCCTGGCCAGGCGCCAGGTGGGCTCCTCGTCAGGGTGAAGGATGGCCTGCCTGGCCACGCCAAAACTCATCAACACCACCAGCATGATCACCACAAAGTACATCATGTCAATCATCTGGAAGCCAGTCAAGAAGAGCAGGGTAGTCATCTGTTAAACTCTGGGGCATTTATTTCCCAATTACAATAAAAGGTTTATGATTGTCTACTGTAGTTTGAAATGGTTTTATAGTTAGTTTGTAGTAAATCCCTTAACAAATAAATTCATGGTTCGGGCAAAGTCATTACCATTTTACCGATCATCATGACGTACGGTCCCAGGTATTTGTTCACTCCAAAGATGTCAAGCACGCGAATATACCAGAAGATGATGTCGATGCAGTAGATTACCCGGCCCCAGCCCATGTAAGGCTCGCTCTGCAGACGTAGTATGAGCCCAAACAGGAAGGTGGCTATAGCCGCTAGGTCTGTGATGTTCCAGTACTCCTCCAGCCACACGTTAATCTTCTGTTTCAACTTCCCTGGTTCCGACATCAAGATCTGAATAGCAAGGCAAAGGAAGCAACTTCACCATATCGTCTATCGTTGAGAGTGTCTTGAGGTAAATATTTTTGAGCACATTGTGTTTGTACATACTGAGTAGTTATTTATACAGTAAGTGATTTAATCACACCGGCAGTCTGTCTTTTTACCTGTCTGATTTTTTCAAAGCCTAATGTAAGGATGTAAGAGATGACGATCCACTCTTGCATAGATGGCCAGCGCTCCATCTTCACCAAGATGATGTAGTTGTACAACATCAAGTAGCTCAAGTAGGAGATCTGTCAGAAATATTTAATCGTCAACATACTTTAGAAATCACCTCATAATGCAGAATGGAATTACGTAGTAGATCACTTACAGTGTTAAACCAGAACTTGGTGAAAGGAGCATTATAGAACTCAAATATCTTTTTCCCGATGGGAACCTTGTGGAATTTGGTGTTTCCTTCTTCCTCATCTCCTTTCCTGGATGTAACATCACCACCTGCATCCTGGAAGAACATGATACTCACATCACACATCGTAACAATAGTCTCTCTTTGGGCATCAGCATTAAAAAGGAGCAGCACAGTCATGTACATTTAGATCTATTCTGCATGTTGCACAGGTGAGTTGAACTGAACCTTGCTGGATTTGTTGTCATCATCCTTGTCTTTGATTTGGTCCACCTCTTCAGCGCCCTGAGAGGACGTCTCATCTCCAAGACGGAAGTCCAACAGCAAAATCAGCGGTGGGAAGATGATGCCTAGGATGACCTTAGGAGGGAACGGAGATGCATTTACGTGAGTTACGTATTAAAATGGATTGCTTTTGTTTAAAAGGGTTCTTGTGCACACGTGTATATCAGTGGTCCTCAACCCTGGTCCTCAGGACCCACTGTCCTGCATGTTTTAGATGTTTCCCCCTTCCTACACACCTGAGTCAAATAAAGGGTCGTTATCAGGCTTTGGCTGAGCTTCATAATGACCCATTCGTTTAAATCAGGTGTGTTGGAGCAAGGAAACATCTAAAACATGCAGTGGGCCCTGAGGACCAGGGTTGGAGACCACTGGTGTATATGATTGGTACAGGGGTAGGGAACCCTGGTCCCCGAGAGCCATAGTCCTGAAGGTTTTAGATGTTTCCCTGCTCCAGCACACCTGATTCTAATGAAGGGTCGTTATCAAGCTCTGCGGAAGCCTCTTAATTAGAATCAGGTGTGCTGAAGCTGGGAATCATCTAAAGCAGGGGTGTCAAACTCGTGCCATCGCGGGCCAAGAGGGTGCAGGTTTTCGCGTCAACCAAGCCCCTACACCAGTTGATATCAATAACGAGTTTGATTTCAGTCAGTGGAGAAACTCGTTAGTGAAATCAGCTGGTGTAGGGGCTTGGTTGGCGCGATAACCTGCACCCTCTTGGCCCGCGATGGCACGAGTTTGACACCCCTGATCTAAAAGCTTCAGGACTGTGGCTCTTGAGGACCAGGGTTCCCTACCCCTAGTATAGGATCTTAGCTACCTTGATACCAGGACTTTTCCCCATTCTCAGACAGCCCATCCACATGTCTGTTAGCAACATCTGGCAGCATGTGTGCGCTATGAAGTCCCGTTGCTTAGCAGCCACAGCCAACTTGAGACAGGTGGAGTTGCTCCAGTTGGTCAGCTCATAAGTAAGCAGCTTCATGGCGACCTGCTCATCATGTTTATAGGACTGATCTAGGAGCTCGTAGGCTAG
The DNA here is from genome assembly GCA_030340665.1 of Neosalanx taihuensis. NCBI lineage: Eukaryota > Metazoa > Chordata > Actinopteri > Osmeriformes > Salangidae > Neosalanx > Neosalanx taihuensis. The sequence continues at coordinate 19,083,857 of CM059290.1, forward strand.
CTGGCCAAATTCCCTGTGAAATGAAGATAGTTATCTTTGTTGATTTACTAGGCATGTATTTGATCATTGACTGACATCTGAAAATCTGTCAGTCTTCATTGTTATGATAAATAATAATATTTAAAAAATATTCATTTAGCAGATGCTTTTATCCAAAGCGACTTACAGCAAGTACAGGGACATTCTCCCCTGAGGCAAGTAGGGTGAAGTGCCTTGCCCAAGGACACAACGCCATGTAGCCACAGCCGGGAATCAAACTCACAACCGTCCAATCATGAGCCCAGCGCCTTAACCACTGAGCCACCTGACTCCCAGGCTCCTTGACTATAGCACAATATGGTGATTTGACACTTAGTTTAACTCACTTGGAGTTGTTCTCCAGGTCTTGGGAGATGTCGTCCACCAGCTCACTCTCTGAGGACTCGTGGGCCATGGCCTTATAGAGTTTACATGCTACTAGTGCTTTGGCCATGGCCTCCTCCCCTCTCTGCCATAGAAACAGCGCCATCTTCTGGCGCTTCATCAGTACTGCCCACACCATCAGCTCATGGAACGGGTACATGAAGCGACAAACCTCAGGATCGTCAACGTCAATTTCTACCTCCTCCTCCTTCTTTTTCTTTTTCTTCTTCTTTCCTTTAGGCCCTGGGTCATCATCCTTGTATGATGTCATTGGTATTATAGATATGAGCATTATTCATTCGCATGCATTTTACAGTCTCAGAAATTGACTTAGATATTTAAGAAATGGTACAATGGTGCATTTTACCTCCATTCCCAAGAGTTTCAGGGCTTTTGGCTGCAAAGAAAAGCCCAATAATAATTCTTACTGTCATTACCAGGCGTGTCTTAATTTTGGGGGGGGTTGAGGGGTGGGTGGTGGGCAATGTGTGCCTTTCCTCTCACCCTCTTCAGTCCATACAGGTTGTTGTAGAGGTTACGGAAGGTCTTCCTGGTGTAGTTACAGCGGTAAGCTCCACCCATGAGGTGTTCCATCACCAGCCCAATGTCTATCATGGTGATATTATAATCTGGGGGGAGGTTTCCCTGGATGAGCACAAGAGCACAGCTTGCACAAGTTATTTGCTGTGGCACAGGAAACAGTATCCTGACACAAAGGTTCCCCATGTATGATTTTGAAGCATGCTGTACCCCCAAAGGATGAAAGACATCAAATCACCTTCTTGACTTCCCTCACCACAATGTGCAAGGTGTTCGCAGGACCTAGTTTCTGTGGGATGAAGAACAAGTTAAACGAATAAACACAAGTAAGAAAACACCCATGCAGGGAGCCTACAGGCCACCATTGACTCCCCAGATGTTCCAGCTAACCGTGTTATACAGTTCCTCCAGATGAGGGATGGTGAGGAAGTGATGAATGTTCACGCCATTCTCTATTAGAAGTTTGACAAAGTCCACCCTGTCCAACACCAAGGCGTCCATCATGGCCTGCTCCAGAGAATTCACCTGAAGAGGGGTAAGCATGGCCATGACTCATCTCTTTTACCGTGTTTTACTGTGGTCACATGTCATCTGTATTCAGAAACATTCTAGGTTCTTACCCATTTAATGAGCTCCAGTTTCCTGGGATCCGTCTCCTCTGGAGGTTCAGGCTTGGCCTTCCCCCCCTTTCCTTTCTTGCCCTTGGGCTTGTTTCGTGCACCGCCGGCAGAGCTCTTCGGCTTCTCCTGGGTGGGGGCAGCGGTGGTAGTAACGCCTGTTGTATTGGGCAGGGCACTGGCAGGCTGTGGGGGAACTCATCATGATTATTTGATCGGAGCACAGAGAATACCACTCAGGCAGTGTTAAACTATTTGTCCTGTAGTAGGTTCATATTTACAATGACATTTAAAAACATGATAACCTATGACACATGCTTGACAGTATGTATGCAAGGTGAAGATCACTCACTGGTAAATGGTGTCCATAGACAAATATCTGATTGCGAGCGATATCCACTCTGTTCCAAGCCAGGGCCAGGCTTAGCTGGTCTGGTGCAGATGCATTGGTGCCTGACAGCACGCAAACACACAAATACACACACACACACACACAAACAGGGTGACCCCTTCATGCATCACTGGTGAAAACATTACGAAAGTAAGACAAAAAACCTTGTCTTGTATTTCTCACCTTTCAGTAAAGCAGTCAAAATAGACATTTCAATATCTTGCTGCCCCTCTGAACCCAATCGAAACACTGTTATCTATGAGAAAAGAAGAGAGAGACAAGAAATTGTGTGAATGACAGATGGCTCAGCAGGTTAAGGCGTTGGCCTCAGGATCGGAAGGTTGTGAGATCGATCCCCGGCTGTGGCTACATGACGTTGTGTCCTTGGGCAAGGCACTTCACCCTACTTGCCCCAGGGAGAATGTCCCTGTACTTGCTGTAAGTTGCTTTGGATAAAAGCGTCTGTTAAATGAATAAATGTAAATTAACAGACTGACAAATGAATACGTACAGACAAACTGGTGGAGGAAGAGAAACGAGGGATGTATACATCTCAGGGAAAATACAACTGATGATGTAAAGATTTATGACACAGTATGGCAAGAGCCACATGGGTATGATTCCATGCTCGGAAGAAATGTCATTCTGAAAATACTTCATGCTTCTACCTGGTATAATCAGGGTCTGGCGAATATTCATGATACTGTTCGCTTTGTTGCTACAAGACGACGTCAAATAGAATGAGCCCGAAGGGCTTGTCACATGTGCAGCCATGGTCAATGGGATTAGGTTGGCTGAATGTATGGCCACAGGCCAAAGATCTCCAAGAGTTGGTCTGTGAGTTGATAATAAGTGTGAGTCAGTACAGAGCTGTAAGATTGAAACCTTGTGGGTCTCTGAGGAAACAATTTGTTGAACTTTGTCCTATATTTGTTTTCTTCCAAATAATGAGACTTGTTTATTCATGAAGCCTGTTATTGAGGTTACCTTATATACCATGTGGTGCAGAACCTCTGGGGAGCGCAGTTTAGTCTCTGAATGGAGCATTTATCTGTCTGTCTGTTACTGTTCACATTGAATTAACTTAGCTCAGCCGGTGGGATTGTGATTGTAACACTGAAACACCTGTGGATAAGTAATAGAACGGTTTAATGCCTCTTAGATAACCAAGGCTGGACTGGGAAGAAGAAATGGCCTTGGCATCTTTGCCAGGCTGGCCCACCACAGTCAGTTGTTCACCACACCACCACCACTAGACTTTTTGCACGCCTTGCCCTTGTGCTTTTGGTTTCTCCATCCTAGTCCACAGATTTTTAGGGTTTTAGCCACCTGACACACCAAACAGGGGGGAGGGGAGAAGCCTGTTAAAAGATGTGATTGGACCAGCCCAGTGTCAGTATGGAAAATTAACCAATGGGCTGCTGTCCCTGCTTTAAGGGCCTGTCGTTGGCCAATTGTAAATGAAAATATACATATATATAATTAATAAAAATTATTTTTAAAATCCTATCGACCCCTGCAGATGACCGTACTGTAGTCATACTGCAAAAAGTAAACGCGGGAAGACCGATTACTTGTAATAGTTATATGAATTATAGTTGAGTTATGAGTTATATGTTGTTTTCCTCACACACGTTTTTTCACTTAATTTCATCATTATGAATTTCATCATCATTATTGTACTGCGTGATAATTGTTCCAAGAGTATAGGAGGGCAGAGCCAAACTGCATGGAATACAGGACCGCAAATACTTTTAGATAACTGCAGAAATACCTCAGTGTATAACTACATATATTTCTTTAATACTGTGCATATATCCATATATGTCAATGAAAATACAGTGGTTAAACCCCCGTGCTCCACTACATTACCACAGATTACCACTCTGAAGAAGAAACGCATGCCAGGGTCATGAGAATGATACTAGATTAGTGTTCATGAGGTGCTTTGACCATTGATGGTTGAAAATAGGCGTGTTCAGTTCACAGTGTTATAAATGAGAGCCCAGGTGTGTAGATGACCACACAGCCCTGAAACCATATAACAACAGTCATCGAGGTCATAGAAATCTGCCTTGGGTCAAATATTAACTTTAAAGTTGAATTCTCTCTATAGGCTGTATATTTAATAAGAAATTTGGACATGCCGGTGGAATTACATCCCTTTAGGCAATGGAAAGCGTGGGAAACATAAGCATGAGGAAAGACCTGACGGAGGATTAGAGAGAGGGATTCTCTCCTCCATCTGTGTCCTGTGGAGGAATGGAGTGAGAGAGGCGCTTAAACAGGTGGCTGTGTTCACTGATCTCCGCCGCCCAGATGCACAGAGTGTAGATTATCTCCGCCGGGTATTAAAAAACTACTAATCACATCACTTACCCACCCAGAAATCTGTTGTGGTTGCATAAATAGTGCTGCTCTTGACCTATTAGGCTGTCCAGCGAGTGCTCTGAGAAACCTTTTCAGGGTGTCATCTGTAAACTGTGAACTGTGACACTTACAAGGTTTCTGCTTCTCTCCAGAGCATCTACACTGATGCTGTGGAATATAACAGTTGTCTCTGCTTTAATATCTATCACTGTCTCTGATCCTTAGATTACTGTAGTCCTAGTGATGATGTGGTGTCTTCTGGGATGGAGCTAGTGTAAGGTTTTGGACAGCTAGGACTGGTATGAGACACATGACCAGCCTGTTACAGTTAGAGAGGTTGATGGGGTGAGAGGGGGGGGGGCAGTATTGATTTACAGTGTACATGATGGTGGAAGAGAGAGGAGTGGAAGAATGAATGACATGGAAGAGTATGCTTAAACCAAAGATGATGTTTATTGACACTTACACCAACTTCAATACATTCATTTTATATGATATTTTTATTTGAATTTTTAGTTAGTGTTCAGGTTGAATACGCCTTATTGATGGTATCTGTTTGTATACTGTACATTCTCTAGTTATTCTTCTACTCACCAGTTCCTTCTTCTTCATACACTCCATGATTAGTAGCTGGATTTGCTGGGACTGACTCTTGCTGTAGTTAAAGGTTTTTTGGATGGTCACCAAGAGCTGGTCCCTCACATCCTCACTGATCAGTCTGAAAATAAAGCAACACAGGGTTCAATGAGAGTGCTCCATTATTCTCGGTGTGCCAGAAACCAAAAAGTTGAGTAGTAGATGATGCCACAGTTGATATTGCCTCACCCCCCTTCCTCTGTGAATTTGTGTGCAAAGGACATGATATCTGCGGCCCGCCCGCTCCCATCACACACCACCACAGGGACCGGGGGCTCATCCCTCAGGCTCTCCAGGGCGATGGAGATGACATTGGGACCCCCTTCTACTATCAGACACACCACAGGGACTCCCTGACCAAGGCCTGAAACACACCATGAAACATTCACTCGGTAATCATTTCTGATTCAAGGTGGAGCGTATGGATGAGCAACATGAAACAAGTCACAGTTCCAATCGACATGACAGTTCCCAGCCAATGCAGTCTTTGTGTGGGGGAGGTCAGAGGTGACAGCTGGGCATCCCTTTGGTGTCCCTGCCTTATAACGAGCTCCAGGCATAGGATGACAAAGGGAAACCCACAGGTCACAGATACACTCTCCATCCATCAGTCCATTAGTACTGTATGTCAACAGGGAGGGCAGCAGTACTGTGTTTTCAACTGCTGAGGGGAATCAATCGTATGATATGGCTTCATTAAATGTTTTACTGACTCACGGGTATTGATCTTCTGCAGTGAGATGTGCTTCTCTAGCTGCCGGCGAAGTTTAACTTCGGCTCCATACTTCCCACATGTGCCATTGTCTGACAGGATAAAATGGGAGTGACTGTTGTTGAGCACAGACAGCTTGCTCATAGGGTTAGACATGGTTTGGTAGGGTCTGGTCACCTGAAATCGACCAAAACACAAAGTGTAAATAGCATGTGGGACAAACTAATTGAAAATGGGTTTTTTTCTGGGAAATGCTGCACAAGGAAAACAGAATCCCACTGTACTCACATCTCTCCCTATAAGATCTTCTTTGTTCTCAACAATGCCCCATGGAGCGATCCCTATAGCACACACCTTCCCTCTGGACTTGGAGGAGTGATCTTTCAGTGCATCCCCCACATGGCGAATTACCCCTGAGAAGACAAGAGACAGCAGTATTAGTAATCATAGTTTTGCTATCAAATTGGACATAAACATAAAAACCCCAAATCTTGGTTAATAATTAGAAACGGAGACAGAAGATGCAACTTCGCTTTTGAATATGTCTCAAATAGATATCAAATAGATAAGGGATAGTACAGTGTTACTTTCAAAAAGGTGACCCTTTTCACCTATGCTGAGGTGGCATTGTTTAAAAATGTATTTTTATTTCACAAGCTCATACTTGGTTGTACTCCTTCAGACTCATACACTCTCACACGGTCTTCCTTTGCAGTCAGTTCATCTTAACTGTGATGCGTATTGACTACAGCAGCAAATGAATCATCTGAGACTGACAGCCTTTTTTCTGCCATAGTGAAGTCAGTGTTTGTATATCTTGCATAGTGATTTAAATAGTCAGGTGGCTCAGCAGGTTAAGGCGTTGGCCTCATGATCGGAAGGTTGTGAGTTTGAACCCCGGCTGTGGCTATGTGATCTTGTATCCTTGGGCAAGGCACTTCACCCTACTTGCCTCAGGGAGAATGTCCCTGTCCTTGCTGTAAGTCGCTTTGGATAAAAGCGTCTGCTAAATGAATAAATGTAAATTTAAATAAATTCTGATTCTCATGAAAGGGTTAGAATAGATGACAGCTTAGAGCAATTGCCATAATAATATCATACAGGTTTGCCACTGGCTCCAGAAGTGAATCTGCAGTACTTCTCTGGCAATCTTGCTCCATTTGGCACTCACCTGTGCTGACTCCACCTGTGAAGATCCACGCTCCTGTAGTGACTGCAGCTTTGATCAGTCCCTTCCCAAACACCTGTTTGAGTTTGGGTGGCAGGTCAAAGTTCTGGAGGCCTCCGTGGACTGAGATGAGCAAGGTGGGCAGTTCCAGCTGCCAGTCCTTCACCAGGAGGTGTAACAGGTTGTCAGGCTTGGTGTCATTAGCCACTCGGATATACTGGTGAAGGAAAGAAGGAGAAGCAGTCAACTCTGCACCTGTGAACCCTTAGGGGAATGTATGACAGTGGTTTGGTGTTAAGCATTACCATGGCCTTGTTGATGAAACCACCACCCTGGAACTCAATGGTGCCAAAGGCATCAGTGGGAAAGGTTTGGGTGTTTTTGAACACAGACCACCTTTCCTGGGAGGCATCAATCTGTACCAACTGGTTGTTGGCACCAGGGGGGACGGCACCAGGGGGGATGGCCAGATGCTGGGTTGTAAGCTGACCACAGGCACATCTAGGTGGAAGATACAGCACACAGCAAATATACATTGTGTTCTAAGGAATCAGTGCAAAAGATTACAAGGCATTGTACAACTGGTACAGTTGTTGTATGTGAAGTGTATATAGATGAGTTTACCGAGCTGGGTCTTTGCTTGGAAATTTGTGAATACATTCTCTTTTCTGGAAGGTCCTCTCTATCCAACCTTTATGTGCCTACAAAGGTAAAAAAGAAAGGGAAATTAGCCCCACCCACCACTCAATATAAAAATATCTTACCACTAGAAGGCCTTGGGGTTCTTCCTGTCTTTTTTGTCTCATTTGAGCAATTCTTATTGAGACAAAAATGAAAAAATCAAATCAAAAATCTTTTGTCCAAAATTACACAATCCTGACCAAAAGGTGAAAGATTTGCATATAAATGCGAAGCATAAAACGTGTCATGATTAGGTTTATTTCCTCCTGCTTAAAAACATACAGAAAGAAAAATGGAGCGATTGTTGAGCAGTTTGAAGGGATGGATTGAGAGCTCCAATGAAAAAAAGGGGTGAGGTTTAAAGAAATGCCATTGGTTTCATCCAGAGCATGTCTTGTTATGCTTGGAGTTATTGGTGCATGGCTAATTTAATAATAGGTCTGCTGTGAGCTGCTCATTGTTCTTCTGTTCGATTCTGAGAAAGAGACAATGACAATGTTCAAACAGAAGTAACATTCCCACTAGATATATCATGTTTTGCTTAATTTGTTTAAGAGTGATCTAGCTCCAGTGTTGGGCATAGGTTAACAGTAGTGCCAGTCTGGGTAGGTTGATGGTGGAATACTAATTAAATGTTTTGAGAATATTATTAATCACAAAGTATAGTCAAAAGAGCATGTTTCACTCTTGAAAAATATTTAGAGCCTACAAGTTGACAATTGTAGAACTTTTTTTTATTTTATTTAAAAAATAAAAATACAATATAAAAGATCAATTTTAGTCCAATTAAGTTAGTTATTATACTACCGTACAGAATAATTTGTCATATAATTATATGTCATGCAATATACTATATATAATTTCAACATAACAGTATTTACAGTACTTCTTACATTATTACCCATCTTGAGAAATATGTGATCAGTAGAAATAATAAAAAATAAGAAATTCTCATAAATGGTCTTCTTGCTAAAAGTCTACTTGCCTTTCGTCAAACTGCTGTCAATGGTCTGGTCTTTAAAATGTGATACATCGTTCTAACCATAACTTCAACTTCAACAATGACAAAGGACATACATCTATCATACCATTCACTACCAACTGTAGTTTTTGAGAAATGTAGATTCGCTTACAATGTACGTTGTCCTCCATGAGCCCCAACAAGTCTTTCTTCCGAGGACTGAAGAATTTTGAACCAGGGTGGGTCAAAGAAAGGTTTAAGAAAGTCAGACTCTATGGCTGGTTCTTTCTTTGGTGCTGTCTTTCCCTGTCTGCTGGTCTCACTGAATGACATAGGACATGAACCTCCATCACTTTATGAGGGGCTGTTCATATGATGAGCATGTGAGCAGGCTCTTTGTTTGGCTAAGTCTCATGACTCCAGTTCAAGGTAATCCTTTTGGAAGTCCCATGACCCCTCTCTCTACTTGCCCACAGGGCTTTTTCATCCCCTGCTATAACAAGGCACAATAAATTAGACTTTCCCGACCATCCCCTAATCTCCAACTTGTTGAAACCCTTTTACACTTCCCAGTGAGGATGATATTTTCTGTGTAGGAAGATTGGGATTGAAATAAGAGTGTTCCATTCCTGGACATGTGGTCTGGTTCAAGACGAGAGGCAGACAGGAGGCAATCTCCAACGTTGAATTTGAAAATGTCCACCCCCCCAAACCACTTTGATTGTATCTTAATTTGCATAATTAGAATAAAAGGAGCCTTTTAAAGACGTGTCTCATCTTCAGTTAGGGGCAAGGTCATTTATTGCTAATTGCAATTAATATCTTGAATCTATTTTCTTACAGAATTTGGCTGAAGTCTGTAATCTGCAATTCTCCATCTTGTCCTTCTACTAGTGAACTCTCCTGGGCATAAATTTCCACATAAAAGTGGACACGTCAAGAGAGGGTTTTTTCATTACGCAGAGACACACACACACACACACACACACAAAGTTAAGGAATCTGCACTGTTTCCTTTCAGAAGAGTCCTTTTATGGTTGGAACAGTTTAAGCCTGTCTGTCTGTCAAGGTAAGACAGACAGGGTTGGCTGCTTGTCTGCTTGCTTGCCTGCCTGTCTGCTTTTTTGTTGCCTGAAAGGAAAAAAGCTAGGATCTCTGTCCTCCCTCTTTTTCACACATTGCGGTAAAAACTGTGGTAAAAACAGCTGTAGAAAACAGAGCACTTCCAGAGAAGTTTGTCCATTATGAATCATCTATTTCATCTGACTTAAACTCATTATCCACACCAATTAAAAACGAAATATTGCCAGCAACTAGCAGTCTTGTTAGAGTGCCCATTGAACACTTCGTTAAACTTTAAAGAAGTAGAATTCATTCATTTGCTACGTTAGATACAAAAAACAACTGTACATGTTGCGAAACTGCATGTTGAGAATTAGGATTGTCAAGATTTACAGGACAATAATACGATCAAGATGTACTGAATTCAAAGTCTATAAGACTGTGACTATACCAAATCTGTATTTGTTAGTATAGTTCCAAATACTGGACAGATAAACAGAACAGATAAATAGAAGAAGAATGTATGAAGCTCTCAAATACCTTTACAGGTAATCTCTTCATCTGCATGGGTTGACAGTGATATATGGTTAAAACAACCGAAAAACATTCTCCAAGCTGGTAACTTTTCTCAAACAGTTTTCCCTCTCTTCCTACAATTGTAATAATGAGAAATGTTTCTAATAGTTCAGTGTTTTGAAGACAGCATAATAATAGAGCTGTTTATAGTCGTATTGTTGTACCCCAAACCATTTCACATGGAATCACATGGCCTTTGCCTGCTGACCCACAACTTGGTGTCTTCTATCACAGCTCACTTTGTTTCAGAGTTCGAGGAACTACTGGGCCTGTCTGCCCAAGGAAGCACAGACTTTACTGATGTGCGACAAGTTTCTCTCCCAATCGGTTTAGGGTTATTTGCAAAATATCATACTTTACAAATATTTTTGATAATTCGGATAATCAAGCTTTATTTACTCTAGTCTTCATGGTCTTATCTGTGTAATGAGGAATGTGCTGTGGCAGTCATGTGCAATCATGTATTAAACATATTAGAACTGGCTTCTACATTCTGGCATTTAGCAACAGAACAGCCAGACAACAATGAAAGTGAAATGGATCAGAATAGATTGGAGGGACCTGTGTGGAATGTGATGTCACCAAGAGTGAAGATAAAAGCTACTAATTGCTGAGCTGTTGGGTTGAATGGAATGCCCAGAGTCAGAGCTTAATGCTATGTGACAGAGGGGAAACCAAGAGATTTCTTTAAGGCTGAAGAATGCATCTGATTCCCCTCCCTCAATCATTCTCAGGGTAGCTAACAAGGAAAAGTGTATTTCTTTTGTATATTTTTGATTTATGATGGAAATATATATCATAAATATACTGTAAGACAACTTTAAGCTGCTAAGTTCATTCCCTTTATGTAAAATAAAAATGGTTTTCTCGATCTGTTTGTTAAATGCACTCATTGTTCTCCATTGAATCTGAAAATCCAGTTAGCCATCACATGAGTTCAACATGCTTCTTATTAGTCATATGATTTAAGGGAGTCATAAGATGTGTTTTAACACTAGTGTGTCTTTATCTATTTTTCCTTGAGTAAAGTTTGCAAAAATAAGACTAAAATATTTTCTGTATAAGCATTTATGTTGGAGGGAAAATTTTTATCAACCATAAAAAAGAACATTTAAAAATAAAAAAAATTAAGAAAACAATTAAGAAAAAGTACTAAACCAGCAATCCAGACTGAAACATAAACTTGTTTTCTCTAATAAGATATTGACAGATTAAATACATTTTGATTGAATGAATCTATTGCAGGCTGTATTCTCACTGTAACTATATGTGAGCTGGCAATCAATAGATTGATTTGTCCTCTAGTTCCATCATTTGAAAAAAAAATAGCATCATACTGTAAAGTGTGATTTGTCACATTTCCAACAACATGCACAATATACAATTCATAATAATAGTTTTTGCTGCTTCAATCACATTCAAATTCATTGTCAAAGCCAGATTTGTATTTGTGGTATACTCATATGTATTGTTTAATCTTTCAGTAAATAGTTGTTTCTGATGAACATTCAATTTATGAGATCCTTATTAATCTGAATGTCATAACAACACTTTGTAAATCCTGCAGGTCAGATAATGTTTTATCAAATTAAATCCTGGATGAGAGATTACATATCAATGTGCAGAAAATATTTGGACTTTATTCCTTTCTTCTTTTGTCCTCTACTTTGTGTCAAGAAAAATGCATCAGCCTTTCTTCATCAAGGAATAGATAAAGAAAATGGAATAACTCCATATTTCAAGCATAAGTCACAGAAACAAGCTACATGTTACAATTATGAATAAGAATATAAGAATATATGAACACAAATGGATTCTACTTAATCCCATATTATAACGCTTAATACTTCCCATTTAGAACCAAGAAGCCCTGTTCTGTTTATTATGTCATGTTGTTCTGTTTATTCCACTATTATGTCATGTATAAAAGCCCAGACCCGCATTATACAATTCCTGCAGTTTCCCAACTCCATATTGATGCTCCGCTGCTGAACTGTCTCTGAATCATCTGTCTTCAAAATCCTCTACTTCCAATTCGTCCCTTATCTTTGAGGGGAACTGAGGTCTCTTCTCCCGATACAAATGAGAGAACTGAAGCATCTGCGACGCCTTAAATGGTTACTCATCCTTGCTTGCTTTCAAATGACACATTTAATAGTATGTTGTTAATCACATGAAAGCAGACATTAGAAAGATCCATAATCTGACACAGCTGCTGCATGGTACCCATACTGGGCCATTAGAAGGGATTACTCTCCAGTACTGGACAGAGTGACTCTGGCATTGATTCCATTGAGACAGCTCTTGGCTTTTCTGGACTGAGAAGGCAAGTATACTATGAGCTTCAGTTCAACATGAGCCACTCTGATACTGCCCACTCTGCCATGTACTCTCCCATACCCTCAATAGCCGTGACACCTAATTATGGGTTGACTTCGCACTTTGACTTTCGTGAAGATTAAAGTCAGAGGTAATAAGTCTCATTGGGCCATCTAACACCAACACTATTGGTTAACTTTGTACACTGGAATATCCCTGCACACAAAAAATTCAAATGTTTTCAATGTAGTGTGTGTTGTTTATGATGACAATATGATTTTAAACACGGGTAAATTGTAACAACTATTCTTCAATATCTATCAGCAAAAAAAACACAACTTCAATGGACTCCATTATCTCACAGGGTAACCTGTTGCATGTGAAGCTCTACTGCGGACGTACCAAGCAAGGCTTCCTCTTACCTTCTGGGAGCCGGACACAGAGCGCTTGATGGAGCCTCGCTTCAAGGAGCCGCTTGCCGCTTTTCCCCCTGTTCCTCTGTTCTCCATGTTCACGTCCAAGTTTAAAGAGTTTCATCACATGAGCATTTCAGCAGAAGGCAGTCCGTGTCCAGACCAGTGGTCAGTGGTCAGCAGTAACAGCTATAGTAACAGCTCTGAATTGTACAGCCTCTTGTTGGAGATGTTCCGCTGTGGGTTAGGATCGTTTAGCTTTCCTTGCTGGTCTCTTTGCGATTTACTGACAACTGACAAAACATGCTCTCCAGCAGGGAATATAAATCACTCAATGACACACTTGACACATATATACCCTTTTTCTCTGACATCCCATAATCAGGCTTAATGTGGTCAGCTCTTGGAAGCTTCGGCGTCTAATGGATGGAGATTTAATAAATGGTTATTGAAGGTAAATCTACTTTGCCACACCATGACCCTTAACATGGCTCAGAACAGCCAGCCGACAGAGAGGGCGGCACTCAAGCCATGAGACAGGACTGAGTGTCTGGAACAGAAAAAACATGGGGCCTCTCAATGTAGATATGAGCGGCAGAGAACCGAAGCAATATCTGAAACACATCGGCACTATACGAATGCATAGAAACCAACCAACAAGAGAATATGTGCCTAGTGTAAAATAAGCATTTTCTTTGGTAAAATGGTCTGAAACTGAATCCTTACAGAGGGAGACCCAGTTAACTGCACTACAATTAAAGAGAGTACCATTGACTCCATTGTGTATTTAAAACATTTGCCTTAAAATATAGAAACCTCACATTTCTCAATGATGTGGGTAATAAACTTGATCTAATTCAGTCTCAAATAACATATCCAACAGCCCCCTCTACAGGTCACGCCATGAGACAGCCAGACAGATATTTATTAGTCTCTAGAATAATTACTGAAATGTTAATTTTTTTGATCTTGCACACGTGATGCCCACATAAACAGGTGGAATATCGTAGAATTTAAGTCAATAGAACTCCTAAATATGATAACATCCTGATGTTAAATGATAACTCACAATGCCTTAGTTCCCAAATTGTACATTAGAAAGGATGAAAAGGAATGACAGACAGCATTACCTGGTTTGAGCTAAGCGGCAGCTCAAATCTGATGGAATCTCATTCACACCTTCCCTTGCATCAGACTGGCTCCTGGAATGGATAATAAACTGCTTTCCATTGTAAGCAGGAAAAAAAGCTTAATCACCTCTGGCTTCACAGTTTACTGTCTAAGATATTATGTACGTACATTGGGTGATGTCCTCAGTTGAGCCCAGAAAGAGAAGGTAATACATTTCCAGGATACAGGATTTAAAATATATATATATATTTGTTTTCAGACCACAAGTCCAAAAAACCACAATAGGGTGCTCAAACACTTTTAATTCAAAATGTAGGTAAGTATTATTTATACATTAACTAATGTACTTACTGATATTGAGGGCTTGATTTTTTTGTCCTGTTAAAACAGTCACTTAAAACGTGTCACTTCTTTACAACAGGCATTATTTGTTTATTGAGTCCAAAACTTCAAAACAGCATTCAAGTTTTACCATGGAGATTGACTCTACACACACACGTACACACACACACACACACACACATACACACACATACAGTATATTGGCTCACACTCGCTGCATGAACTATAAGTAAACTAAACAAATTGACTGATTCCTGAGGAGGAGGGGGGGGGGATTGTCCCCTACTCTCTCGCGCTCTCTGTTTCCAGGCTGTTTCCAGGCTGTTTCCAGGCTGTTTCAAGGCTGCATGCAGTAGGACTGCTGTCAGAATAATAACAGTCTAGACGAGGCACACACACTAACAGACTAGGATAAACGTTTTATATTGATGACACATGATTTGCTTGCATTTGGATGCAAGTGTAGATAAAAGTAATTAAAAGTAGTTATCATTCAAATTCGTACAAAATGCTTTTGGTTGGCAAACAAGATGACATGATACAATTCCTTCGTTTAAAAAAGAAGAAGTTACAAATAAGTTATTTAGTAGTAAGGCTGGGCTGCTTGACTCGCTTCGAGCAGCGCTTTCTCACGGATGTCCGCGGGGTGGCGCTCTCCTGCAGTTTGAACCGCATCATCCCCCCACTTTCTTCCAGTTTCTTAGCGCTGCAGGACGGGGTGAGGACTTTCACGGTGTTACCAAACTTGGAGTAATCCACCGCGTACATCCCGTCCTCCTCGTTGACCGTGGGCACGAAGCGCTGCCCCCACAGAATCTCCTCAGACAGGTATGAGGTCCTCGCCTGGGTGGTGATCCCGGTGGTCTCCACGACCCCCTCCAACACCACGATCACCTCGATGTCCTCGTTCTCCAGGTCCTCCGCCGATAACTCATACAGCGGGCTGTGCTTGTCGATGACGTGGCAGATGATGAGAGGAGACACGAGGAAGATGCCGTTAGTGCCCACGGGGTTATCCATCTGGATATCGATCTGATCCAGGGGTATCACTTCACCCTCCGGAGTGGTGCTCCGCCTTACCACCTGCATCCGCACGGTGGCGCTGATGATCATGCTCTTCCGCAGGTCTCCAAGTCTAATCATGAAGCACAGCTTGTTGTTTCTGATGGAGATAACAGCGTGTTTGCTGAATATCAGCGTCTCAGCTCGCCGGTTTGCTTGAGCTGTTTTCATGAAAATACAACCGAGCATGATGGCGTTAATAAGCAAACCCACGATGTTCTGAACGATCAGGACAAAGATAGCGGATAAACATTCCTCCGTGACCATACGGCCACCGAAACCGATGGTCACCTGGACCTCTATGGAGAACAAGAAGGCAGAGGCAAAAGAGTGAATGTCGGTGACGCACGGGACAAAGTCATCACCGTTCCGATCATCAAGGTCCCCGTGAGCGAAAGCAATGAGCCACCATACCATCCCGAACAGGAGCCAACTGCACAGGAACGACATGGTGAAGATAATAAGCGTGTGAAGCCATTTAAGATCCACTAAAGTGGTGAAAACGTCCTGTAGAAATCTCCCCTGTTCTCTGATGTTGGTGTGAGCAACGTTGCAGGTTCCGTTCTTGGCCACGAACCGAGCTTTTCTCTGTGTGGGTTTGAACTTACACGGTTGTAGCACATCTTCTGCCAGTCGAGTCAGCAGGTAATCTTCTGGGATGAGTCCTTTTCTGGACAACATTGTGGTCCCATTACCTTACAGACCCTTAGTGCAGATGAGGCTGGAGCTGGGGTCCTTCTGGAACATGAGTCTCTCTCTCTCCGTCTCTTCGGAAAGGGCTCTTGTCCCTGACAACTTCTCATCGAAGTGACACTTGTGTTGTCATTATTTGCTGAGTTAGTTAGACCCCCTTAGACCCCCCATAGACCCCCTTAGACCGGTTAGACAGCGTTTCTCTCGTGTCCTCGGATAATGAAAAACGGTTTGAACTGCTTCGGTCCCATGAGAGAAGATCCACATTAAGACCCTCAGCTGCAGCTGTCAGTCACCTTCTGAAACACGATATATTTGTCGCCATTCCGTCGCAGTTGACTGATACAGTTTAGTCGCTGTTTCTCTCGGTTGAAAGGAGTTTAGAAATACGATTATGTAATAAAGAAATTTGGGGGGATTTGATTGGAATCCTGATTTGAAAAGCAAAGTGTGACTCGGGTATCTGAGATGATGCGGCTGAGGGTTTTTCTCTGGTTTTCTCCGTTGTCCTTTCTCTGCTATAATGGAGGAGGGACAGCTTACTGCACCAGACCAGCCTGTTTAATGGAAACACTGCTTCATACTAATGTACTAGAGATATCAGGTATGTGGCATCTTGTTACCCGGTTCAAACGACACCATAGAAGGATATACCATTACTACTGGACGGACATGGGAAGTAAAAAAAAAAAGGAAGAAAGAAAAAAAAAACTATCACTCCCTTGCTGATTGTGGATTTTTCTGTTATCAGTATACTTTACACAAATATCTCTACTTCTCACCTTTTCACACTTGAGTAAAAATACAAAAATATTTTCAGTATACTTGATTTTCAGTAAACTTGACTCTATTTACACATTTTCAAACTTAAATAAACTTAAATATTTTCTTACTGTGTTACTATATCTTTTCTGGAAACTTTTTAATGTCAGATTTGTTTTACAGAAGTATCTCTACTTTGCACATTTTCAAACTTACCAAAAAGTACTTAAATATTTTCTTACTGTTTTGTTTTCTCAGTCTTACTGTGTTGTTTTCTAGTCAACTTTTTATTGTCTCTTGTTTTTGTTGTTGTTTTTTTTTACACAAATATCTCTACTTTGCACATTTTCACATTTAACAAAAAAATACAGATTTTTTTTCTTTCTGTGTGTTTTTTAATCAGTATACTTGACTTCAGTATATTACCCTGCAACTATGTGTGCTGTACTTTACCCTGCTGCTGTTGTGAACTGCAATTTCCCCCCCTGGAGGACAAATAAAGGTTTATCTAATCTAACCTGACAACTTTTTACGGTCATTTACACAAGTTTCTCTACTTTGCACATTTTAAAACTTACCAAAAAATACTTAAATATTTCCTTACTGTGTTTTTTATCAGTATACTTCACTATATTTTTCTGACAACTTTTTACTGTCAATAATTTTTATTTACACAAATATCTCTACTTCGAACATTTTCAAACTTAACATTTTTTTTAAAATATTTCCTTACTGACTGGATTTTTCTATCAGTATACTTGACCAGCCACCAAAACCAAAAAATGTAAAGGAAATCCAATGAGTATTGAAGTGTTTTATTAACAAATACTTGTCATGTTTTATTAAATGTATGTACAAATATAATACATTATATGAGAAAAAAATTAAAGTAATATCGCCCATGTTACAATTGCACTTTGTAATATCCTTGCTGTGTCCCCCCCCTTGGTGCGTCCCCCCTCAGTGTGCCCCCCCTCAGTGTGCCCCCCCTCGCTGTGTCCCTCCCCCCTCGCTGTGTCCCTCCCCCCTCGCTGTGTCCCTCCCCCCTCGCTGTCCCCTCCCCCCTCGCTGTGTCCCTCCCCCCTCGCTGTCCCCCTCTCCTGCTGCGTTACTTGTCAGCGTGCACAAAGGAGGCAAAGACGCTGTCCTCCCTTCCCAGCAGCACCTGGGGCGTGTCCTGCTCCAGGATGATGCCTCTCTTCATCACGATGACCACGTCTGCCTTCAGGATGGTGTGGACACGGTGCTGGAGGGGAGGTGGGGAGGGGGTACAAACATCAGGGCTGTGTGTCATGTGACTAAGACCCTGCCTCCTGTGTCATTAGATCCTTCTAGCACTGTGTGAACCCAGAAGGCCAGAGTACCGCTGAGATACTTACTGCTATGATAACCACTGTCCTGTCAGCAAAGGCAGTCATCACCACCTTCTGCAGGATGCTCTCCTGGAGGAGGGAGGGAGGAGGGGGAGGGGGAGGAGAGAGAAGAGGGGGAGGGCAGGAGGAGAGAGAAGAAGAGGGGGAGGGTGTGAGAAGAGGGGGAGAGGGGGGAGAAAGAAGAGAGGGAGGGTGTGAGAGCAGAGGGGGGAGGGAGAGAAGAGGGGGCGGGAGGGAGAGCAGAGGGGGAGGGGGAGAGAGTAGAGGGGGAGGGAGAGAGCAGAGGGGGAGAGAGAGAGTAGAGGGGGGGGAGAGAGTAGAGGGGGAGGGAGAGAGAGAGCAGAGGAGGAGGGAGAGAGCAGAGGGGGGTAGAGTAGAGGGGGAGGGGGAGAGGAGGGGAGGTTACACAAAAAGCAGCCACACACACTTCAGACTCTGGTGCTGTTGTAAAGGTACTCCATTCAGCCTCACGGTTGCCATGTCGATGGAGGCTGTGGCCTCGTCCATGATGAGGATGCTGCTCTTCCTTACGAAGGCTCGAGCCAAACAGAACAGCTGCCTCTGGCCCACGCTGAAGTTCTCCCCTCCCTCTGTCACCATGGCGTCTGAAACACCAAACAGAAACACCACCATGTCAGGACTGAAGTGGCACACAGCTGAAATACCAACAGCACTGTTACCAGGAGTCAAGTGGCTGAGCGGTGAGGGAATCAGGCTAGTAATAAGATGACGTTGTGTCCTTTGACAAGGCACTTCACCCTACTTCCCTCAGGGGGGAATGTCCTTGTACTTGCTGTTAGTCGCTCTGGATGAGAGCTTTTGTTAAATTACCAATTGTAAATGTATTAATGGCGTTGCCGGAGGGGAATCAGTGTCAGCGTTGAAGGACGCGTTGCCACGGTGAGCAGCAGGGGTCGCCGCTGTGACATGAGACGCTGACGTGAGACGAGAGGACGGAAACTTTAGTGTCTCCGTCCGCTCAGTCAAGCTGAGCATGTCCCTCTCACAGGTCCTCCAGTCCCAGGATGTGGACACAGTGTCCCATGTGACCCCTGTCAGTGTGTAGCCACACACACACACACACATGCTGGCCTTCCAATATGGCACTGGGTGGGGTTGCTAGGTAACCATGTGCAGTATCCTCTTTCCATTTGTTCTCCATGAGAAAAGATCTCCTGACCAACACTAGTGTCTGGACTGTCCTGAGTGACTGTGACCAACACTAGTGTCTGGACTGTCCTGAGTGACTGTGACCAACACTAGTGTCTGGACTGTCCTGAGTGACTGTGACCAACACTAGTGTCTGGACTGTCCTGAGTGACTGTGACCAACACTAGTGTCTGGACTGTCCACCACTAAGTGACTGTTTGGTATCTGGAGTGGAACTGCATCATCTCATGTGTCGTCACAGTGGAACGAACGCTAGCGCACACAAACACACACAAACACTCTCACACACACACTATCACACACACACACACACACTCAAACACACACTATCACACACACTATCACACACACATACAGACACACTAAGGTTTATTTTTCACAAACACGCACACACACACACGCACACACACAGTATCTCACTCACACACTTGACAGAACATGAAAGCGTCCTGAGAGGTCGGCCATGTGTAAGAATCGGCTCGGGGTTATTTCATTACAGCAAAGTGCAGGAACAAAACATGGGACCAGTTCAATAAGATGTGGCAGGAGAGAGAGAGGGGGGGGAGGGGGAGAGAGAGAGTGAGAGTGAAGAGAGAGAGATAAAGAGAAAGAAAGAGAGAAAGAGGGAGAGTGAAGTGAGAGAGAGGATGGATGGATTGAAGAAGCAGGTCTGAGTGAAGGACACCCAGAGCCCCCAAGGGTTAAACTCTTCCTCCTTCATGACAGCAGTGTTCATGTGACATCAGAGCATGAAACCTCGTCTCTACACCAGCCTGCTGATTCACAAAGCCACTCACTGGAAGAAGTGGAAGAAAGGAGGAGAGAGAACTGGCACATCTCACTATCCCAGATCAGAAGGAGACGTGTTGCTCTGCAGGGAAGAACAGAGGTTCTAAAGAGGTTCTGGAAGTATTTGATGGTAGTTGTTGATTTACCTCAGCATCAGACTGTGTCTGACAGGGAACCCCAGTCAGATGACTTAGAAGGGAACCTGAGCTGAAACGTCATGTGTGACAGAGGTCATGTGAGGTCATGGGTGCTGGTGACTCTACACACACTGGTGTTAGTCTCTAGTGTCATTTCCTATCATGTCATGTCAAGAGAGCTGCGTATCTTTATCACTGTCCACAGTTGTTCATTTTTACACAGGAAGACACATACACACTCAGGAACACACACACACATCTGAACACATACACACACATGAACACATATACACACATGAACACACAGGAACCTCGCATACACACACACACAGGAACACACAGGAACCCGCATACACACACACACATACATACACACACACACACAGGACCACACACACATACACACACACACACACAGTCCCCCCTCAGACTTACCCAGCCCCCCTGGTAAGGTCTTCACCACAGCTTTGAGCTGAGCGATGTCCAGCGCTTCCCACAGCATCTCATCTGTGGCCTTCATCTCTGGGTCCAGGTTGAATCTGACACACGCGTGCACACACACGCAACGTTAATAGAATCACAATAGAAACACAGTAGAATTACCGTAGACATACAATAAAAACACAATAAGAAGAGACTACAATTAGAGCATTAACACACAATAGACACACAATAGAAACACAATCAGAATAACAATAGAAACAGAACAGAAGCACAATAGAAAAACTATAGAACAAAAATAGAAACATAATATTATCGCAAGAGAAACGCGATCGAAACACAGTAGGATCACAATAGAAACATAATATAATCACAGTAGATACACAATAGAAACCCACCGGATGGTTCCGCTGAACAGGATGGGGTCCTGCAGGATGATGGAGAAGCGAGATCTCAGGGTGTGAAGAGGCAGCTTGGAGATGTCGATGTCGTCAATAACAATACGTCCTGTTCACACACAACACAGTGAACAGCTTAACATCCTGACTGCTGAAGGATCCTCACTCATTCAGGAAACACTCAAACTTTAGTTCTTTAACTTCTGAGAAGTGTTTATGTTTCGAGGTAAGAGGGATGTGAGGTTACCCTCGAAGGTGTCCACCATCCTGAAGAAGGCCAGGGAAAAGGACGACTTTCCACTGCCAGTTCGGCCACAGATGCCAACCTGGAGACAGAAGATCTCTGTACATTATCATCATTATCTGAGTGTGTGTGTGTGTGTGTGTGTGTGATCATGATTCAGCACACCTTCTGTCCAGGGCTGATATGAACGTTGACCTGCTTGAGGACAGGCTTCAGTGTGGCATCGTAGCGGACGCTCAGGTTCTGGATCTGGATCTCTCCGTGCTGAGGCCAGCCTTCAGGTACCTGAGACGCAGCTGGGGGGGGGAGGGAAGGGGATAACTAATATTCTGAGGTAGCGTTCTGATTTAGAACTCTGTTTGTTACTATTCTGGGGTAGCGTTCTGTGTGGTTCTAGTCGTGGTTTCTGGTACTGACCCAGCAAGCCCTCATAGTTCTCTGGTTCTGTCCTCAGCAGGCTGTTGATCCTCTTGACTGAACCCAGCTGGACCTCCATGTCAGCCAGGTTCCTCACCATCCAGTTCATGTAGTTAGACACCTGGGAGAGACAGACAGGTCATGGAGTTAGACACCTGGGAGAGACAGACAGGTCATGGAGTTAGACACCTGGGAGAGACAGACAGTTCATGGAGTTAGACACCTGGGAGAGACAGACAGTTCATGGAGTTAGACACCTGGGAGAGACAGACAGGTCATGGAGTTAGACACCTGGGAGAGACAGACAGGTCATGTAGTTAGACACCTGGGAGAGACAGACAGTTCATGGAGTTAGACACCTGGGAGAGACAGACAGTTCATGGAGTTAGACACCTGGGAGAGACAGACAGTTCATGGAGTTAGACACCTGAGAGAGACAGACAGTTCATGGAGTTAGACACCTGGGAGAGACAGACAGTTCATGGAGTTAGACACCTGGGAGAGACAGACAGGTCATGGAGTTAGACACCTGGGAGAGACAGACAGGTCATGTAGTTAGACACCTGGGAGAGACAGACAGGTCATGGAGTTAGACACCTGGGAGAGACAGACAGGTCATGTAGTTAGACACCTGGGAGAGACAGACAGTTCATGGAGTTAGACACCTGGGAGAGACAGACAGTTCATGGAGTTAGACACCTGGGAGAGACAGACAGGTCATGGAGTTAGACACCTGGGAGAGACAGACAGGTCATGGAGTTAGACACCTGGGAGAGACAGACAGGTCATGGAGTTAGACACCTGGGAGAGACAGACAGGTCATGGAGTTAGACACCTGGGAGAGACAGACAGGTCATGGAGTTAGACACCTTGGAGAGACAGACAGTTCATGGAGTTAGACACCTGGGAGAGACAGACAGTTCATGGAGTTAGACACCTGGGAGAGACAGACAGGTCATGGAGTTAGACACCTGGGAGAGACAGACAGGTCATGTAGTTAGACACCTGGGAGAGACAGACAGTTCATGGAGTTAGACACCTGGGAGAGACAGACAGTTCATGGAGTTAGACACCTGGGAGAGACAGACAGTTCATGGAGTTAGACACCTGAGAGAGACAGACAGATCATGGAGTTAGACACCTGGGAGAGACAGACAGGTCATGGAGTTAGACACCTGGGAGAGACAGACAGTTCATGGAGTTAGACACCTGGGAGAGACAGACAGTTCATGGAGTTAGACACCTGGGAGAGACAGACAGGTCATGGAGTTAGACACCTGGGAGAGACAGACAGGTCATGTAGTTAGACACCTGGGAGAGACAGACAGTTCATGGAGTTAGACACCTGGGAGAGACAGACAGTTCATGGAGTTAGACACCTGGGAGAGACAGACAGTTCATGTAGTTAGACACCTGGGAGAGACAGACAGTTCATGGAGTTAGACACCTGGGAGAGACAGACAGTTCATGGAGTTAGACACCTGGGAGAGACAGACAGTTCATGTAGTTAGACACCTGGGAGAGACAGACAGGTCATGGAGTTAGACACCTGGGAGAGACAGACAGTTCATGTAGTTAGACACCTGGGAGAGACAGACAGTTCATGTAGTTAGACACCTGGGAGAGACAGACAGGTCATGGAGTTAGACACCTGGGAGAGACAGACAGTTCATGTAGTTAGACACCTGGGAGAGACAGACAGTTCATGTAGTTAGACACCTGGGAGAGACAGACAGGTCATGGAGTTAGACACCTGGGAGAGACAGACAGTTCATGGAGTTAGACACCTGGGAGAGACAGACAGTTCATGTAGTTAGACACCTGGGAGAGACAGACAGTTCATGGAGTTAGACACCTGGGAGAGACAGACAGTTCATGGAGTTAGACACCTGGGAGAGACAGACAGTTCATGTAGTTAGACACCTGGGAGAGACAGACAGGTCATGGAGTTAGACACCTGGGAGAGACAGACAGTTCATGTAGTTAGACACCTGGGAGAGACAGACAGTTCATGTAGTTAGACACCTGGGAGAGACAGACAGGTCATGGAGTTAGACACCTGGGAGAGACAGACAGTTCATGTAGTTAGACACCTGGGAGAGACAGACAGTTCATGTAGTTAGACACCTGGGAGAGACAGACAGTTCATGGAGTTAGACACCTGGGAGAGACAGACAGTTCATGGAGTTAGACACCTGGGAGAGACAGACAGTTCATGTAGTTAGACACCTGGGAGAGACAGACAGGTCATGGAGTTAGACACCTGGGAGAGACAGACAGTTCATGTAGTTAGACACCTGGGAGAGACAGACAGTTCATGTAGTTAGACACCTGGGAGAGACAGACAGGTCATGGAGTTAGACACCTGGGAGAGACAGACAGTTCATGGAGTTAGACACCTGGGAGAGACAGACAGTTCATGTAGTTAGACACCTGGGAGAGACAGACAGGTCATGGAGTTAGACACCTGGGAGAGACAGACAGTTCATGGAGTTAGACACCTGGGAGAGACAGACAGTTCATGTAGTTAGACACCTGGGAGAGACAGACAGGTCATGGAGTTAGACACCTGGGAGAGACAGACAGTTCATGTAGTTAGACACCTGGGAGAGACAGACAGTTCATGTAGTTAGACACCTGGGAGAGACAGACAGTTCATGGAGTTAGACACCTGGGAGAGACAGACAGGTCATGGAGTTAGACACCTGGGAGAGACAGACAGGTCATGTAGTTAGACACCTGGGAGAGACAGACAGTTCATGGAGTTAGACACCTGGGAGAGACAGACAGTTCATGGAGTTAGACACCTGGGAGAGACAGACAGGTCATGGAGTTAGACACCTGGGAGAGACAGACAGGTCATGGAGTTAGACACCTGGGAGAGACAGACAGTTCATGGAGTTAGACACCTGGGAGAGACAGACAGTTCATGGAGTTAGACACCTGGGAGAGACAGACAGGTCATGGAGTTAGACACCTGGGAGAGACAGACAGTTCATGGAGTTAGACACCTGGGAGAGACAGACAGTTCATGGAGTTAGACACCTGGGAGAGACAGACAGTTCATGGAGTTAGACACCTGAGAGAGACAGACAGTTCATGGAGTTAGACACCTGGGAGAGACAGACAGTTCATGTAGTTAGACACCTGGGAGAGACAGACAGGTCATGGAGTTAGACACCTGGGAGAGACAGACAGGTCATGGAGTTAGACACCTGGGAGAGACAGACAGTTCATGGAGTTAGACACCTGGGAGAGACAGACAGGTCATGGAGTTAGACACCTGGGAGAGACAGACAGGTCATGGAGTTAGACACCTGGGAGAGACAGACAGTTCATGGAGTTAGACACCTGAGAGAGACAGACAGTTCATGGAGTTAGACACCTGGGAGAGACAGACAGTTCATGGAGTTAGACACCTGGGAGAGACAGACAGTTCGTGTAGTTAGACACCTGGGAGAGACAGA